>QODF01000169.1:430250-555250 GCA_024372805.1 Oostethus manadensis | reverse complement strand
CGCTTTTGGAATAACTGATATCAGGGAGATGTATACACCAAATATTTTACCTGTTCTTTTGACATGGCTGTCAAGTCCCCGCAGTACCCGGCGTCTCTTTGCTGGTGGTTTGGAGTATCCCAACCATAATGTCAAATGTTAGTACAACGACGAGCCGCACAACACTTCCCTGAGCTGCGCTAGGACACTTTTGTAAATTCCGGCGGATTAAATAAAACACGCTTCTAACATTTGTATGCACTGCTTAAGCTAATCAAACTGCCAACTCTAACTGAAAACAATAACGCAGTGAAATTTCCGGTTGCTATGTTATACTATAAGTTCCACCCATAAACTGTTTTACATCAGAGGCCTCAGGAATAAGGTGGATAGTGTTTCTCACCTACTTGATCAAATTTCTTTCTTGGCCCCATGACGGGTTATTTAGTAGCTACAATCAATAAAAAGAAATACACAGATAGGGAGTCAGCAGTGATTAGGGTGCTTTGTTTGGGCACTTGCTTTTGCGGATCAATACAGTACAGGTAAAACGGATCAAAGTGTAATATTTTATGAAAACCAAAACAGGGTCCAAAAATTTGCAGCCTTTTAGACAAAAACCGAGTCATGTAAGAACAAAGCCCAGGATATCTATCTATGTACAGTATCTATTAGAAAACATCACAAAAAAGCAAAATCTTTCACGGCTTGATTAATATACAGAGTTGTCCTTGTCCTTTAACAGCAATACAGTATTCTTTTAGTACAACGTTATTGTTTTTGGTCATCCATTGTTTCAGTGATAAAGCTCTCACACACATAATTTGCAGGCACTATAAATTGCAGAAAGCTCATAACAGAGAAACTATTTGTGCCCCACGACAATTGCACATAAATCTGAACACAAACACACCCACAAATCACTTTTATGGGGATAAAGCTCGTTAGTTGCATTTTTTCCTATGCCGTAAATAGTTTATTGTCCATTTGTATCTATAGTGGTCGCACGGTGGTTGAGTGGGTAGCACATTGGCCTTACAGTCAGGAGGTTCAGGGTTCGAATCTCCGTTGGGCATCTCTGTGTGGAGTTTGCATGTTTTCCCCGTGCGTGGGTTTTCTCCGGGTACTCCGGTTTCCTCCCACATTCCAAAAACAAGCATTTTAGGTCATTGGCGAATTGTCCATAGGTATGAATGTGAGTGTGAATGTTTGTATATCTGCCCTGCGATTGACTGGCGACAAGTCCAGCTGGGATAGGCTCCAGCATACCCGCGACCCTAATGAGGATAAGCGGCATAGAAAATGAATGAATGAATCTATAGTGTTACAAAAACTTGCTGTTTTCTCATTTGACAAGAATGCCAAAAAGCTCACAGAATAAAGAGTAACTATGTTAAAGTAACACAGATACCATTTTGACTTTCTCATGTGCTTACGCCACACAAGCTTCCTACTGTCTAAGTGAGGAACACAACGCCAGTGTGTGGATCACCGTCACATTTCCATGGCTGCTTTCTGCTCTGCCCATGTTATTTTAGTCTTGACTAGAAGTACTGAAAAGATGCCATTTGGCAAACTGGCTGACCTTGATTAAAACTTAGTTTTGGAACATAAAAGCTGTGGATCAGGTTTTGGGGACTGAAAAAAAGAGTGTAATGTGAGCCTATGACTCCATCTAAATGACTTAGATGTGGAGACGCACCTTCCTCCGAATGAAGGCGCTAAAAATGATCCTACTCCCTGATGAAAGTACAGATAATAAAAGAATAGATTCCCCACAAAACTAATACGTGGAAAGGTATGTATGAACAAAAAGTATGTATCAACAAAAATATCTGGTGCCACGTAATCTGAACTACTTCCTTCTTTTACTAGATCAGATCAACAACTTTGTGCATACTTGATTAACAGAAAATAGCTCTTTAGAGTTTCTGCAAATGTTAAATAACAAGATATGCATATTTTAATGCTGGAATAGCATAAGTCGGTTTGTATTTAAATCTAAGCCACATAGCAGCCCTATAATTATGTAAAACACATGCACAGTAGATTTTGATTTTGGAGATACCTTGGGTATCCAAAGTCCAGCTTTTGGACTGAAAAGGAAAAAGGGTTACTCAAAAAAAAAGCATTCTGTTGAGTTTAAATGTTAATTGTTAATATATGACAGTTTTTGTTTTTTTGGCTTTTCTTGTTAAGGGTTTAGAGATTTGGGTGGCTTTGTTTTTATGCCATTTAAGCATGCCTTTATTAATATAAAATAAACACAGAATACAAATTTTAAACAAAAGTTTTATTGTTAAAGGAGGGAAAAATGCAAACCTGCATGGCCCTGTGTGGAATAAGTTATTGTCCCCTTGTTAAAACATAATTTAAATGGAAATAATTGAGATCTATCAGGCTGGAAAAGGTTATAAAGACATTTGTAAAGTTTGGGGAATTCAGCAAACCACAGTGAGAGCCATTATCCACAAATGGCAAAAACATGGAACAAGACAAAAATCACTGTTGAACAAAAGGAACATTAAGGCTCATCTCAAATTTGCCAGAAAACATCTTGATGATCGCCAAAACCTTTAGGAAAATACAGTATTCTGTGGTCTGATAAGACAAAAGTTGAACATTTTGGAAGGTGTGTGTCCCCTCTGACTTGAAAGTAATGCCAGATTTCGGAAAAAGAACATGATACCAACAGTGAAACATGCTGGCGGTAGTGTGATAGTCTGGGGCTATTTTGTTGCTTTAGGACCTGGAAGACTGGCTATGATAAATGGAACCATGAATTCTGCCGTCTACTAAGAAATCCTGAAAGAGAATGTCTGGCCATTTATTAGTGACTTCAAGCTGAAATCAATTTGTTTTTTTTGTTTTTTTTTGTGTGTCTTGTCCAGCATCATAACAGCTGAATGGGAGTCAAGCTGCCTTCAAATGCTGAGCAAAATTTATTTGCCAAGGGAGATTTCATAATCCAAATGAGTCTCCCTTGACATTTGAATGCGTTTATTATGAATTTTGTTGCGCCACATTTCGATGCTGGACCTGACCTGAAAAGGGGACGGGGGGGGGGTGGGGGATATAAGAAAGGGTGCAGAAGAACCTCACAAACATATTTCAACCATATTATAAACAACCGTAATAATCAAGATTTCCGCAACAACCAGAACCGACACAGAGCTAAATGAGCAAAAATACAGGGGAAAGAAGAAAAAAAAAATAATAATAATAATGATAATACTAATTTCATGTACATACCTTCATATACATATATATATACATATACACACGCATATATACACACACACACACATATATATACATGTATACATGCACATATTCGTACACGCATACATACACATACTGTGCTCATACACATATCCATGCAGTACATACATACATACACACACATACAGTGTGCATATATATGTATACACACATACATACATACATACTTACTAATAATGATAAACATACAAGAAAAACAACGAGAAAAGAAACAGAACCTCTTGAACAATGACCATCCAAATGACACGTGCAACAAATCTACATTAAATCTACATTACTCTGCAGTGACAGGATAACCGCATCAGAGCGAAACAGAGAACGAGGAGATGCCCGTGGTGAACACCGCCATGCATCCCAAACCACACTCCCTCCAAAAGCGAGGGCCCGACCAGGAAGACGCCGGAGCACGGCCCCCCAGCAGGCTCCCCACAGAGGGGAAGGCCCGACCCCGCCACCCCAAGAGGCAACCGCGAGTCCCCTCCGAAGACGTGGAAGGGAGACCCGGCCCGACGCCGCCCGGCAGCCGAGCAGGGGCCACAGGAGGGGCCCGGGCGCCAACCGCCGGAACACCCGCCGGAGGCCGGCCAGCTTCGGGCAAGCAGGACAACCACTCCCGAGCCCCCGGGCCCAGAAGCCACCCAACCCCCCAAAGCAGGGGCCATACCCAACACCCCGGGAGCTCCAGGCCACCCCAGACGCAACTGCCGCGGGCCATCGCCTTCCCCAACGCCAGAGGCAGGCGCCCATAGAGGGCCCATGGGTCCACTCCTCCCTCTCAGCCCCCGTGACCCGTCCACCCCAGCCCCAGTACCCACACCAAACCCTGTTCCTACTACACTTACACACCTACATTTTCACATATGCACCTGGATGTGCCACCCCCCAATGTAGCGAGCAGCATCACCGCGAGCTCCCCCGAGACACGGGGCCATACCACCATACCCGGCCGCCGGGAAATCCACAGAGCGCCGCATGCACGCAGGCACTCCTCCCATCACCGCTGCCGACCGACACCCGGAGCCAAAACAATCACCCCCCCCCCCCGCCCCCAGCCCCACGGAGCGTCCAAAAAAAAACAGGGGTGTAACAGGACCCTCTAATCCCCGCCTCCCCACCCAACTAAAAGTGTTATGAAGTGTAAGATGTGTGTGTGTAGGCAATTAAAATTGAGGAGCCGAAACTGCGCGACACCATGGGCAGAACCACTCCGCCGGCTGAGCACGGCTAAGTAGCTCTGCCCACCCTGCGACACAAGTCCCGCCCCCCAAAAATGAATGTGAGGTGTCTGTGAGTCTATGTATAGTGAATAAGTGTAATTAAAACTGGGGAGTTTGCGGCCCCCAGGGCATGACAGAAGGAGGCCATGTTTGTGACCCCCCCCCCGGCACACCCCCATGGAGCACGCACACTCCCCAAGATCCTATGTGCTTGTTTGCAGGGAGTGAGGGGGCGAGGGCGCGAGGGATAGTAAGACTAGGAGGGAAATTATATATATTTTTTTTCCCTCCCAGAGGACGAGCCATTGGGCAGTAGGCACCCCTGTTTCTCGGGACCCACCGCGGGGCAGGGGCCGGCGCGAGGCGAGGCGAGGCCCCGGACGTTCAGCGACCGCAGCCCGGGAGCAGCCTCACCCAGATGTTACACACTAGCCACCATGCGCGCCACTGCAGGAGACCCCGGCGGCCCACACCCCCGAACACCGCCACCGCCATCCCCACCCCGTATCAGAGAGGAACCCGGGCAACACACCCCACCACTCGAAGAGGCAGCAACCATCCAGGCACAATCACACACCTCCCCACTGCCCCCTGTGCCCACACCCATGTTCAATCCCCTGCACCCAACATACACACAAACACACTGACACACACCTGCACTCGCGCACACACACCCACACCCGCCCAACCCCCTGTACACTCCCCCAACCCTGGTCCTCCCAGGCACCAATCCGGCACTGGGACGCGCACCCATCCACCCCCACAGCAGCGAGTCCAGGCCAACCCAGATGCCCCCGGGGGTCAGATACGCCCCCACTCCTAGGCAGAGGCAGCCCCCGGAACCCAGGGCCCAGGAGTGCCGCCCTACCCACACCCAGCCAGCCCAGCCAACCGGCCCGGGGCCCGACGGCCACGACCCAGGCCCCAACCCACGGTCCCCCGCCCCTCCACCAACCGGTCGTCTCGGCACCAGACCTACCCCAGCCTCACAGAGATAAACACCGGTCCCCCGCAGAGCAGCGTAGCCCAGCCCCCCTCCCCAAGGGACCCCCAGCGGCCCGTATACCCCCGGCACCTCCGCCAGCCGCCCAACTCTCAGAGTGAAGTGAAAGAGCTAATCACCGGGGACCAGAGTGAATGAGAATGAAATTGATTGTTTAAAGAGCTAGACATTGTCTCACAAGAGATATGATCTAATAAAAGGTTCCTAAATTGGTTCATACTTAGATTGGCTTTTGTTTTCCAATTCATGAGAATAGTTTTCTTTGCGATGCATAACGCAGTAAGGACCATACGTGAGGTGTTATTATCGATATTGATGCCACCTAAATGGCCAAGTAAACACAATGTGGGGTGTGCTGGAATATTACATTTGGACCAAGTGGACAGCTCCTCACATACCTGAAGCCAAAACCTTTGGACAGGAGCACAATACCACACAGCATGTATATAGTTATCAACAGAGTTATTTGTGCACTGTGAGCAAATATTTGACTTTGTGAGACCCATCTTGAACATCCTTTGTCCTGTATAATGAGTCCTATGAAGAATTTTGAACTGAATCAGCTGTAGATTTAAGTTTTTCGTCATTTTAAATGTATTTGAACATATTTGTATCCATGTGTTTTGATCCAAATTACTGAGTAGGTCTGTTTCCCATTTTGCAGTCGGTAGGTGTATTAAATCTTCTGTTTTATTGTTAAGCCTATATATTTTTGATAATAACTTTGGGGCGCAGAGGTTACAGAATTCTGCCACCTTGGTTGGCATTTGCAGGTTCAATTGATTGGGCGTGTATTTTTTTCCTATTATAGATTTGATTTGGTGGTATTCTAAAAATTTGGTGCTGCTGATTCCATATTGGGAGGTGAGCGTATCAAATGACACAAACTTTCCTTCTACTATGATATTATCTAAGTGTTTTATCCCTTTGTTTTTCCAGAGAGGAAAGTTTATCATTATTTTATTTTGTAGGATGTCAGGGTTGTTCCAGATGGGTGTCAGCTTACATGGATAGAGGGAACATTTGTTTATTTTAAGAAATTCCCACCAAGCTGTCAGAGTGGAGCTGATGTTCATACTTTTGTAACATTTATGATGTTTAATGGTTGAACTGATGAATGGTAGATCACAGATTGCTAGATCATCACACAGTGCTTGCTCTATATCTCGCCATGGCTCGTCTGGATAACTCGGTTTGAGCCATTTGGAGACATATTGCAGTTGATTGGCTAAGAAATACTGAGAAAAGTCCGGAAGCTCTAAACCACCCCTGCCTTTGGTTTGTTTTAACGTATTTAAGCTGATACGTGATGGTTTGTCTTTCCAAAGGAATTTTGAGATGTGGGAGTCCAGTGACTTGAACCACTTGGAGGATGGTTTGGTGGGTATCATTGAAAACAAATAATTAATTTTCGGTAGAACCATCATCTTGACGGCAGCCACTCTCCCCATGAGTGATATGGGTAGACGTCTCCACCGCAAAAGATCACCCTCAGTTGTTTTCAAAAGCTGAACGTAATTCAACTGTGTCAGCTCTGACAACTTGGGTGAAATATTTATACCCAAATATCGAATATTTCCTGTCCGTATTATGGCATCAGGTATACCCTTAAAGTGACAGTTAATGGGTAGAGCTGTGGTCTTAGACCAGTTGATAGAGTAATCAGACACTGATGAGTACTTGTTTATAAGTTGAATCGTGCCGGAAAGGGACGCTTGAGTATTCTGGAGAAAAAGTAATACATCATCAGCGTAGAGACTTATTTTGTGATCCATTTCTCTGGTGCGGATCCCTTTGATTTCTTCATGTTGTCTGATGGCCGCTGCTAAGGGTTCGATAAATATGGAAAACAGTAGAGGGGACAGTGGACAGCCCTGCCTTGTGCCTCTGTGAAGGCTAAAACTTGAAGAAGTTTGATCATTGGTCCTCACACATGCATGTGGGTTGGTATAAAATATTCTGACCCAATCAATAAAACCCGGTCCAAACCCAAATTTAATTAATGTCCTGAATAGGAAGTTCCAGTTTACCCTGTCAAATGCTTTTTCTGCATCTAGAGAAAGGATAATAGTTTCCAAATTCTGTATGTAAGAATAATCTATGAGGTTAATTAATCTTCGTGTGTTAGTTGAGGAGTGTCTACCTTTAATAAAACCTGTTTGGTCTGGATGGATTATGGAAGGAGTAATTTTCTCTAACCTTCTAGCCAAAGCTTTACTGATTATTTTAAAATCTACATTAATTAAGGAAATTGGGCGGTAGCTAGATGGGAGTGTGGAGTCTTTTCCTGGTTTTAATAAGAGAGTAATATTAGCTAAGTTCATAGTTGGAGGCATTTTATTTTTCTCCTTTATTTCTAATAGCATTTTGTAAAAAGTTGGCGCCAGTGTAGTCCAGAATTCTTTGTAGAATTCAGCAGGAAAACCATCTGGGCCTGGGGCTTTATTATTAGGCATGAGCTGGAGAGCTTCCTGGAGTTCGCCAACAGATAGAGGTGAGTCCAGAGATGTTTTCTGGTTCTGTTGTAATATCGGTAGATTTAAATTACTAAGAAACTGATCTATTTCATCATCTGATGGGTCTAATTGTGGTGTGTATAATGCTTTATAATAATCCCTAAAAATGGTGTTTATTTTATCAGGGTCATGGCTGATATTTCCTGCTGAGTCTTTAACACCGTAGATAGTTGTTTTCTCTTTATTTGTTTTTAATTGATTAGCCAAAAATTTCCCAGATTTGTTACTATGTTCAAAGTTCTCCAAGCGAAGCCTTTGTACTAAGAATTGTGTTTTCTTATTTAATATTTCCTCAAGTTCCAGTTTGGTTTTTCTTATATCGTTTAGAGTGTGTTCATCTTGAGAGACAGAGTAGGCCTCCTCTAACGATTTCATTTTACCTTCCAAAACTGATATTTTGGAAGTCTCTTTCTTTTTCTTGTGCGAGGAAAATGAAATTATTTTCCCGCGCATTACTGCCTTCCCTGCCTCCCAGAGAACACAGGCTGATGTTCCTGGTAAATCGTTGTTTTCTATGTATAGAGACCATTGTCTCTTGAAGTAACTGATGAATTCCGAGTCTTTAAGCAATGATGTATTCAATCTCCAGTTTCGTGTTGGTGGTTTACTGTTCTTATTACTTACCAGTGTAAGTGACACTGGTGCATGGTCGCTGATAATGATGGGATGGATTTTGGTTTCAGATATATCACTCATCAGTGTGCTGCTGGTTAGGAAATAATCTAATCTAGAGTATGAGTGGTGGACTGATGAGAAGAAGGTGTACTCCTTAACAGTGGGATGGTGAGAGCGCCAAGCATCACAAAGTCCAAAATCCTTCATGTATTGTTTAACAACCTCTGAGGATTGGTCCTGTCTATTATTTCCATTGCGACTCAGCCTGTCCAATCTCGGATCAAGAACCATGTTGAAGTCCCCTCCAATAATGAGTGTACAGTCTGAGTGATCATAGAGTGATTTGAAGAAGGAGTGAAAAAAAGAAGGGTCATCAACATTTGGTCCATATACGCTTGCAATGCATAACTTCATATTTTGTATATAAACTTTAATTATGATAAATCTGCCCTGCGGGTCTGTGAGTATGCTGTCAATATCAAAGTTTAATTTTTTGTTGATAAGAATTGCTACGCCTCTCTGCCTTGAGTTGAAACAGGCTGAGTATACATGTGGAAAGTATGTTGTGTAAAGTGCATCTATAGATGTGTTTGTTAGATGTGTTTCTTGTAGTAAGACAATGTCTGCCTTTAAATGCTGTAGGTGATTAAAAATGTTTAGTCTCTTGACCGTGGAACCAGCTCCGTGCACATTCCACGAGATAAACCTCAGTGTACCCATGACCTGACTGGTGTTAGTACTACGGACTCATGCAGATTTGTTTCAAATCCACCTTTTGTGGATCCACCAGCTGAAATCAATTTGGGTTCTGCAGCTGGACAATGATCCAGCAAAAGCAAGCCCACCTCTGCATGCAAAGAAAAACACAATGAAGACTTTGAAATTGCCCACTCTTGACCTGAATCCAATTGAGGTGCTATGGCATGACATTAAAAAGGCGATTGATGCTGCAAAACCCTCCAATGTGGCTAAATTACAATTTTGCAAAGATGAGTAGGCCAAAATTCTTTCACAGCGCTGTAAAAGAGTCATTGCAAGCGCATCACAAACGCTTGATTTCAGTTGTTGCTGCTAAGGGTGGCCCAACCAGTTATTAGGTTTAGAGTAAAATTACTTTTTCATTCATTTCAATTTTTTTCTCCCTTAATAATAAAAAGTTTAATTTAAAAACTGCATTTTGTGTTGTCACTGGTTAATATTTAAATTTGATGATCTGAAACATTTAAGTGTCACAAACATGCAGCAAAAAAATAATCAAATAGGGACAAACACTTTTTCACTGTATATATAATGTACTGTAGTAGTAGTAGTTTATTCGGCCATTTCAAATAAAATGTACACCATTAAATACATGTATACATACATAATAATCCTCTTATGACCGAAAGGGTTTAGGCTGAAGTAACAGATACTTATCACACCTAACCCTATCCAAACTGAGGAAAATCCCATGATAATGCGACGTATCAACAAACATTTGCAAATTTACAATGTACAAACTAATGTACTGTATGTAGAAAAACTAAATATCAGCGAAAAAAGAAATAAATAACACAATAATGTGACCGGCTCATTCAGAACCTCTATAACTTTCAAAAAGCAATCTTTTATACATGCTTTTAAAAGCTACAATTGTGTTGGATCTTTTTAATGCATCATCGAGGTTGTTCCATATACAAACCCCTCTAACAGAAATACAATTAATTTTTTTATGTGTTTTAGTTTTAGTTTTTTTTAAATATACCTGTTCCTCTGAGAAAGTATTGACGATCTCTAAATTCAAATAAAGTTTGTAGACATGGCAGAAGCTAGTGATTAAACGCCTTATACATCACAGTAGCAGTACTCAAGTCAACAAGATCGAAATATTTTTTACTAATTTTAGCTCAGTAAAAATTGGATTTGTTGGCGCACAGTAGTGCTTAATAATTCTAACTGCTTTCTTTTGAAGTAGAAAAATATCATTTAAATTTGATTTATAAGTGTTTCCCCATATTTCTACACAATAGCTCAAATATGGAGGAAACAAACTATTATATAAAATATAGCGAGAACTTTGGTTCAATAATCTTTTTGTTTTACTCATTATAGCGATAATTTTGGCTAACTTATTCCGAAGTATATTAATGCGCACTTTCCAATTTAGAAGTTTGTCAATACTAATACCTAAAAATTTTGTAGCAGCCACCGTTTCAATTTAAATATTGTTTAATTTTATATGCACTGCGCTGTCAATTTTTCTGTTGCCAAAAGTGATGTATTTGGTTTTATTTTGATTAACTGAAAATTTATTTACGTCAAACCAATATTTGATTTTTCTAAGATCATTTTCCACAATACGCAAAAGTAGTGAAAGGTCCTTCCCAGAGCAATAGAGACGAGTGTCGTCAGCAAAAAGAATACAGCTCATTTCATCCATTACCTCACAGACATCATTATTATACATAATAAATAATTTGGGCCCCAAGACAGAGCCCTGTGGGACACCATGTGTCAGGGTTCTTTTTGTCAGAGTTTAAATTATCAATATGAACAAACTGATATTGATCCACAAAATAGCTTTCAAGCCAAGTGTGAACAACTCCTCTGATACCATATTTTTTCATTTTATTTAAAAGTAATGTATGGTCAATGGTATCAAAGACCTTGCTTAAATCAATAAAAACACTTGCTGTATATTTCTTTTTGTCCATGGCTGTTTTTTAAAGACGAATTACAAAGAATTTCTCTAAAATTTTAGAAACTTGTGGTAGGGTCTGCAGTTGGTGAACAGATGTCTATGGCCACTTTTAAAGATGGGAATTACTTTCGCTATTTTCATTTTGTATGGGAAGATTCCTGTTAAAAAAAGATTGGTTACAGATGTATGCTAGTGGTCCGGCAATACAATGAATTATATTCTTTACCAATTCCATGTCAATATCAAAACAATCAGTTGACCTTTTGTTTTTTAATTTATTAACAATTTCAATAATTTCATTTTAATCCATACCACACATGAACATTGAATTTGGATTAGGCTGTAAATGTTCTCCAACTACTTCATGTGAATTTTTTAGATCTTTTATTTTATTAGCAAGTGACATTCCAACGTTTACAAAAAAATCATTAAATGCATTAGCAATTTCTGTTAAATTAAAGTAATATCATCCTTCACAAAATAATTTGGAAATGTTTGTCTTTTCTTTCATTCCTTAATTTTGCCATTTAATATTCTCCATGTCCCTTGAATATTATTTCTTTGCTTTTCAAATAATGTATGATAATAATGCCTCTCATTAGATCTAATTATATTTGTCAACTTGTTTTTATATGTCTTGTATCTATGTTCTGTTTCTTTTGTTCTATGTAACACAAACGACCTATACAACAGATTTTTCTTTTTACATGCGTTAACAATTCCATTCGTAATCCAGGGCCTATCTAATTTATTTGTATGTACAATTATACGTCTGAGAGAACAATGCTAATAATAAACTGTAGTTAAAGTAAACAAAAACAGAGGCATAAACCTCATCCCATGTTTGTGTGCTCAAGTCTTCTTTTAGAGCAGCAATTGCTGCTTTAAGGTGTTCTAATTCTACTCATTGTATAATCTTCGGCTGCAGATGTTATAGATTTGACATTTTGGAGGAGCTGATTTTTATACTAAATACAGGAAAATGATCGCTTATATCATTGATAAGTAGTCCAGCTGTAATATGACTACCTAGTTGATTTGCAAAAATATTGTCAATCAATGTAGCTGTGTCATTGGTGATTCTTGTTGGTTTTATAATAAGTAGAAGAAGATTGTTACTGTAAACAGATGATATAAAATCTATTGTTTTAGAATTTGATTGAGGATTTAAAAGGTCAATAT
This sequence comes from Oostethus manadensis, assembly GCA_024372805.1. Classification (NCBI taxonomy): domain Eukaryota; kingdom Metazoa; phylum Chordata; class Actinopteri; order Syngnathiformes; family Syngnathidae; genus Oostethus; species Oostethus manadensis. The sequence continues at coordinate 542,776 of QODF01000169.1, read as the reverse complement.
TGAAATCACCACATACAATATGAACTTTGCTTGGATTTGCAAACATAACATCAATTATTTGATTAAATGTATCAAGACATGATCCAGGAGTTCTATAAAAACACCTAACAATAATATTTCTGGCTTTCTCTAAATTTATTCCAATAGTCAAGCACTCTATAACTTCATCTATGACTACGGTTTTGCTATTTACAACATTGCATTTAAAATCATCATCAACATACAAGACCACTCCACCACCTTTTCTATTATTCCTGTTTAACGTGAACAGCTTGTATACTTCCATTTCAACATCACAACACTTGTCAGCGTCCAGCCAGGTCTCAGACACTGCAACGACACCAAACTTCTTAAACTGACTGAGGTACTATTTTATATTATTATAGTTTTTATATAAACTCCTACTAAACTATAAACCGTATATATTTTACTCCACTCCATTCCATTCCATTTTCTTCCGCTTATCCGGGTCCGGGTCGCGGGGTCAGCAGTCTTAGTAGGGAAGTCAAGACTTCCCGGTCTCCGGCGACCTCTTCCAGCTCCACCGGGAGGACACCAAGGCGTTCCCAGGCCAGCTGTGAGACATAGTCCCTCCAGCGTGTACTAGGTCTTCCCCGGGGCCTTCTTCCGGCTGGGCATGACCAAAAAACCTCACCAGGGAGGTGCCCGGGAGGCATCCGGATGAGATGCCCGAGCCACCTCAACTGGCTCATCTCGATGTGGAGGAGCAGCTGCTCTACTCTGAGCTCCTCCCGGATGGCCGAACTCCTCACCCTATCTCTTAGGGTGAGTCCAGCCACCCTACGGAAGAAAACTCATTTCCCCCGCTTGTATCCGTGATCTCGTTCTTTCGGTCATGACCCATAACTCATGACCTTAGGTGAGGGTGGGAACGTAAATCGATCGGTAAACAGAGAGCCTTGCCTTCCGGCTCAGCTCTCTCTTCAGCACGACGGTCCGGTACAACGACCGCAATACTGCGGACGCTGCACCGATCCGTCTGTCAATTAGTCTGATGAGCCATAAGGACCACATCGTCTGCAAATAGCAGAGACGAGATCCTAAGGTCGCCAAGCTGGACTCCCCCTCAACGCCTTGACTGCGCCTAGAAATTCTGTCCATGAAGATTATGAACAGAATCGGTGAAGAAGGGCAGCCTTGGCGGAGGCCAACGTTCACCGGAAACAAGCTCGACTTACTGCTGGCAATGCGAACCAGGCTCCTGCTTCGATTGTACAAGGACCGAATAGCTCGTAGTAGCGGGTCAACAATCTCGTACTCCCGGAGCACCCCCCACAGGACACCACGAGGGACACGGTTGAATGCCGTACATATGCTGGACGAAAACCACATTGCAGCTCCTGTAACCGAGGTTTGACTAACGGTCGTACCCTTCTCTCCAGCACCCTGGAGTAGACATTCCCAGGGAGGCTGAGGAGTTTGATCCCCCTATAGTTGGAGCACACCCTCCGGTCACCCTTTTTAAAAATGGGGACCACCACCACGGTCTGCCAGTCCAGAGGTACTGTTCCCAACTTCCATGCGATGTTGTAGAGGCGTGTCAACCAACACAGTCCCCCAACATCCAGAGCCTTGTGAAATTTCGGGCGGAACTCGTCTACCCCCGGAGCCTTGCCACTGGGGAGTGATTTAACTACCCCATTTACCTCACCCACGGTGATAGAACTGTCCACGTACGTATCCTCAGACTCTGCTTCCTCTACGGAAGGTATGTCAGTGGGGTTGAGAAGGGCCTCAAAGTATTCCTTCCACCGACCAACTATATCCACAGTCGAGTTCAGCAAGCCCCCGTCTGCACCGTAAACAGTGTGAACTGGGGGATGCTTCCCCTTTCTGAGGTGTCAGACGGTTTGCCAGAACCTCTTCGAGGCCGACCAAAAGTCGTGCCCCACAGCCTCACCGAACTCCTCCCACACCCGAGTTTTTGCCTCGACAACCGCCGAAGCCATGTGCTGCTTGGCCTGCCGGTACCTGTCAGCTGCTTCGGGAGTCCCACAAGCCATCCATGCCTGATAGGATTCCTTCTTTAGCTTGACAGCAGCCCTAACCCCGGTGTCCACCATCGGGGCGACTGGCTACGACCACCTTGCGGCCGCAACTACGACTGGCTGCTTCAGCAATGGAGGCACGGAATACGGCCCATTCGGACTCAATATCCCGGTCCTCCCTCGAGATGCGCTTTTGGGTCTACCAGGTCTGTCCAGCATTTTTCCCCGCCATCTAATCCAACTCATCACCAGGTGGTGGTCAGTTGACAGCTCAGCCCCTCTCTTCACCCGCGTACCCAGAACATGCGGACGCAGGTCTGATGATACGACCACAAAGTCAATCATAGACCTGCAACCTAGGGTGTCCTGGTGCTAAGTGCACTTATGGACATCCTTATGTTCGAACATGGTGTTTGTTATGGACAAACTGTGATTCGCACAGAAGTCCAGCAACAACACACCACACGGGTTCAGGTCAGGGAGGCCTTTCCTCCCTACCACGCCCCTCCAAGTCACACTGTCATTGCCAACATGGGCGTTGAAGTCTCCCAGTAGAACTATGGAGTCCCCAGCTGGGGTGCACTCCAAAACCCCTCTGATAGACTCCAAGAAGGTTGGGTACTCTGAACTGCCGTTCGGCGCGTACGCACAAACCACAGTCAGGACCCTTTCCCCCGCCCTAAGGCGTAGGGAAATAACCCTCTCGTTTACTGGGGATGACTCCAGCACAAAGGCACCAAGCCGGGAGTCTAATAATAAGCCCACACCAGCTCGCTGCCTCTCCCCTGCAGCAACTCCAGAGAAGAACAAGGTCCAGCCCCTCTCAAGGAATTTGGTTCCAGAGCCCAAACTGTGGGTTGAGGTGAGTCCGACTATATCTAGTCGGAATGTCTCCGCCTCTTCCACAAGCTCGGGCTCCTTCCCCACCAGAGAAGTGAAATTCCATGTCCCAAGAACCAGATTTGGCCCCTGAAGACCAGGTCGCCTGGACACCCGCCCTCAAACACCGCCCAAATCCCATTGCACCGGACAATTATGCTTGCCCCTGCAGGTGGTGGGTCTGCGGGGCGGGAGTTCCCGTGTGGCTTCTTCAGGCTAGACCCGGCCAGGCCCCACGGGTGAAGGTCTGGCCACCTGGCGCTCGCCTGCGAGCCCTTCCCCCAGGCCTGGCTCCAGGGTGAGGCCCCGGTATCCCAAGTCCGGGCGAGGTGCGGTCACTCCTCTCGTTTTCTTCATTCGGGTCTTCTGAATCACTCTTAGTCTGGCCCGTCACCTAGAACCTGTTTCACTTGGGAAACCCTACCAGGGGCATAAAGCCCCCGACAACATAGCTCCTAGGACCACTCGGGCACTCAAACCCCTCCACCACAATAAGGTGGTGATTTATTTAATTTACTGTTATCAATTTATTATTCAAATTAAAAAATATATTCATGAGGCTTTGGATGTCGTTTTCTGGCACACTGTGACTGTGACTTTACATCAGTTAAAATGCAGGTACCTTTTACAATATATACCTATAATATATATAATACCTATAATAGTGTCCTATACAGTATTCATGTGTGAATATGCGTAATCGCTCTGTCCCTTTTAATTTGTTGATTGTTCACACTTGCTAATCAGGACCTGTTCTGCAAAGGATACTAGCCATGCATTGTTGATTTTGTCTTCCAGTATGCTTTCATTACACCCTTCCTTGCCTTAAGGGCTTCCCATATTCATTGTGACAACAATTTTTTGGAACATAATAGAGAATATGAATTTGAAACCTTGCAGACAAAACACAAGAAACGCGAACCATCACTAAGAAATTCCCAGAACACAGTGATTCATACCAGTAGTAACTGCCAGCAGAGAGTTGTAAAATCCTTTCGAATGAAACAAGAGCTACTGTTTTCTCATCCTACTGAGCACACATCGAAATTGACAGGACCTTTCAGAGTTGTGTCCACAGCCTAATCTCTGGCCATCAAGCAGACAAAAACATAAGTAAACACTGGAAGTTGGGTAGATGAGAGGATTGTATGGGTGGTCCCATTTCAAACAAAGAGCTCCTAAAGCAAATAGGCCGGTTTATGTGTTGGATTTTCTTTTTGCAGTACAGATTGGGGTAATTCTGGAATAAGAGCTAAAATCCAGTGAGTTGCATGTGACTTTGTGAATTTACTGTATTGGGTTACCTTGAGTGTTAAGATACATCCAACTCAAATCATACCAAATCTTTTAGTGTAACGCATTTGGATAAGGATTCTTCTGCCTTTGTGCAGCCTTGGGTACTCCACAGAAAGAGTATGTGACAGGCATATTGGTGCAGAGTCTGCAGTGATGCAAACTCTGCATTGGTCCGTTATGTGTGAAGAATGAGCTGAGCCAAAAGGCAAAGCAGTCAGTTCAATGGTAAATCTACATTCCAACTTCCCTATGGTCATGATCAACATTGCGAGTGGCCAAAATGAGTTTCCTCCGTAGGGTGGTTGTCTGTCTCTTAAGCCTAGGTCACAACCGGTCATACGGGCTTCGCCGGCCGGTCTATGAACAAAATAACACAAGAAACACACGAAGGGCGCGTGTGTGACATGCTGATTTTCTAGCTGTAGACTGGCCGCAGACCGGCCGCAGAGGTTCTTTGTCATATGTAAACAAACTACATGGGCACTTACATTTGTATCAGGTTGCAAGATGCAAGACAAACTTACACAATTTGTATGTCTTTGTGTGTTGTCTGTACAGCCAACGGGTTTTTCGTACACTTTGTTGGTATAAGGTTTGAGCAAAATATCACTGTTTTAATACGTCACACTTACGGTGTGTTGTGCGCCACACGTGCACCCCATCAGTTTGTACGTCCTCCATGTGTGTTGAGATCTTACTCCTCCATGGTCACCACAACCACTTTCTCAACCAACATAAAAACTGAAGCTATTTGGGGAATGCCAATGCCTCCCGGACACCTCCCTGGGGAGATATTCACAGCAACACTGACCGGTAAGAGGCCTCAGAAGACTTAGGAATCGACTATATCTCCCAACTGGTGTGGGAACATCTCGGGATCCGCCAGTGAGAAGCTGGACAAAGTAGTCGAGGAGAGGGAAGTCTGGGCTTCTCATCTTAGGCTGCTACCCCTGCGACCTGACTTCGGATTAGCAGAAGAGAATGGATGCATGAACATTTGTATAACATGATTAGAATGAAAGCTAAAGTAAGCATGTCAATGGGACAGGACTAAAGGCTCGTCCGCACAGAAACGTTTTCTTTTATCCTTTTAGCGTTGCATCCACACAAAAACCGAATTTTATGAGCTTGAAACCAGAACTTTTCAACACCCAGACTAGATAATTCCCACATGGCCTTGCTAGTTGCTTCGGCATGTCATGAGTCAGCAACACATAGGATGCTTTGTTTGGGCACTCGATTTCGCGAAACCAAACAGTACAGGGCAAACACATTACTGTACAAAAACCTAGACAGTGTACAAAACTCGGGGCTGAATGTTCCTGAACATTTTCAATAACTGAAAGTTTGACTGTATAAGTGTAACCCGCCCTCCGTTACACTGCCCGCACCGGGGCTCGAACACAGAGAGCGTTCGTAATGGGAGACGATAGCACTGAGCGTTCGGCCAAAAGCTTGGACTGACGTTTGAGCGTTTAGAGCAGCTCTTAAAGCAGAGGGAGTGAGGTTTGTAACGTACACTCGCGCAGCCGCACCAGCTGGCATCCATTACGTAAGAAACGCTGCCCTGAACAATACTTTCTCAGGCAAAGTGGCAAAAGATATCATGTCTGTTTTTGGATGCACAAAGTTCTATTCAGAAATATTAAGCGCAGAAAGTAAAGGAGTGATCTGGTCATGAGGACAAGTAGTGATGTCTTCCAAGCTCCTTTTAACATCTGCTTGATCAGGTCATCTACACAGAGGAGCTGTTATTAGCAGCCGCCTGTGACACAATAAAATAAGACATATTTATTTAATGTTGACACTCTAACAAACTCTAAGTCTTCCAAATTGTTATCATTTGTTTTGATTTTCATTCATTCATTCATTTTCTGTACCGCTTATCCTCATTAGGGTCACGGGGATGCTGGAGCCTATCCCAGCTGGCTTTGGGCGAGAGGCGGGGTACACCCTGGACTGGTCGCCAGTCAATCGCAGGGCAATTTGTTTTGATTTTATTTTATCAATGTTTAAAATGCTCTGTTCTACTTAGAATTGTATTCATTTATTTTCCCCCTGTCCTTATTAGGGCCCTCTTTAGAATGTTCTCTACGGGCGGAATTGTTTTTCTATAAACGTGTTGTGTCTATTTTAAATCCCCAAGTCAAAAATGAATATCTTAAAACAGAAAGAAAAAGGTTCAGGTAGTTGTGCAGACACTACTGATCTGGTCTATTGCAATGACCCATAAGAGTATTATTGCCCCCTAGTGTCCCGGTATGGATTTGGAGTACAATTCTAACCAGGTCAAACTGACATATTGTACAAATGTGTACTGTATAGCATACATGCCTTCATTGTAAAGATTAAATATGTAAATCATTTAAAAAATATATACGTGTGGTCAAATTTAGCAACCCGTCAAAAGAGGCGTGGCCAAGTCATAACGTAAGCGGATGTCCTGTTATTATGGTGACAGCATAGCCACGACCAGGTAGTTCATTTTGCTGGAACTAACCTGTGTAAAAAAACTGTCCAAATTCCTACAAAGCCTTCTCTCTACGACAATCGAGGTAATGCAGCTCTTTCATTATACGTCGGAATTTATACAAACATCCTAAGAGAGCGTATGTCGCCTTTAGTGGCGAGTAAAAGCTAAATAAATGGAAAGTTGCCCGTACTGGGACGTAGCGCGTGTTCCCTGTGGTTTCAAAATAAAAACAAGCACAAGTTGCTTGCAGAAGACGAATACAAAAGAACGTGACATAATACGAAAGCTAAAATGCCTTACGAAGAGGTATAATTAGGTTCGATTAAATGTTAAATTGAACCAGAAATGTACAGTATATTCGACTGCAAAGATGACTTTTATTTTGAAGTCAAAAAGTGTCACAGGAAGTGCAGCCAACATGAAAAAACAACATTTCCGTGATTGTACGACCTCATTTTTTTCCTATTTTCCTGCATTTGCCGTGCTTCTGTTTTTTGTAAGTGCACATTTAAAGAAGGTGTGTTGGCCATGCGTCGCCGTTCGCGCTAGCTTTGCTGGTTAGCGTAGCAAACGGGCTCCCCTGGATATTTACCGGGCCGGTGTACTGTTGGTCCTCAGCAGGCTTGACAGACTTGAGCATGTCCGGTGACCTCGCTGGAGTGTGGGAGGTTGCACTGAGCGATGGAGTCCACAGGATCGAGTTCGAACATGGCACGACCACCGGAAAGCGGGTGATATACGTAGACGGGAAGGTACGCGTCATGCTTGTAAACAATGTCCGCCGGAGAGAAGCTACGTCCCAATGAGCCGATTGTGCGTCATGTTGCAGGAGGTGCTGAGACGAGACTGGATGTTCAAACTGGTGGGGAAGGAGACTTTCAGTGTGGGCAAGTTGGACACCAAAGCAACCATCAACATTGACGCTGTCAGCGGGTTTGCCTACGAATACACTTTGGAGATCAACGGGAAAAGCTTAAAGAAGTACATGGAGAACAGATCAAAAGTCACAAGCACCTGGCTGCTTAACCTGGATGGAGACGATTTGAGGGTGGTCTTAGGTGAGCAAATATGGCACCACTTTGAGACCATTAATACTTCCAGCTCTGATGTGATGTAGTTACTGCATGACTACATCACATTACTTAATATGCCGCAGAACTTAGACAGCAATAATGTTCCATATCATTGACCAGTTCGCACTGCCCTGCTCCTTCATCATCAAAGACCGTGCAAAGTGATTTTGCCTTGTTAGAATCGGTTTAAGCTGGTTAAAGGCTTTAAATCCTGATCAGGCAAGTGCGTTACCTCAGACTCAGGCTGCACACAAGACACACATCTGTTTTCAAAACTCAACCGTTAGACATTCCCGTTTGAATCTGAGCAGAGGACTGCAAGGATTGCTGTCTTGTCAGCACCATATGATCACATATATTTACAAATGTATATCTGCATATAACTGCTTGTTGTGTTCAATGTACACTGCTCAAAAAAATTAGAGGAACACTTTCAAAACACATCAGATCTAAAAAGGGGGGAAAATGATCTTGAATATCTTTCCTGATAATAAGTAGATGATCTATGAGTAACAAAATGATGCCACATAATTTGATAGAAAGGAAAATTATCACCCTACAGAAGGGGGAAATCAAAGACACCCCAAAAATGAAAGTGAAAAAATGATGCAGCAGACTGGTCCATTTTGCCAAAATGTCATTGTAGCAACTCAAAGTGATTCTAAGTAGTTTGTGTGGCCCCCACGTGCTTGTACACATGCCTGACAACGTCGGGGCATGCTCCTAAAGAGACGACAGATGGTGTGCTGGTGGATCTCCTCCCAGATCTGGACCAGGGCATCACTGAGCTCTGGACAGTTTGAGGAGCAATCTGGCGGCACCGGATGGACCTAAACATAATGTCCCAAAGGTGTTCTATTGGGATTAGGTCAGGTGAATGTGGGGGCCAGTCAATGGTATCAATTCCTTTATCCTCCAGGAACTGCCGGCATACTCAAGCCACATGAGGTCGGGCATTGTCATGGACCAGGAGGAACCCAGGTCCAACTGCACCAGCGTAGGTTCTGACAATGGGTCCAAGGATTTCATCCCGATACCTAATAGCAGTCTGGGTGCCATTATCTAACCTGTAGAGGTCTGTGCGTCCTTCCAGGGATATGCCTCGCCAGACCATCACTGACCGGTCATGTTGAATGATGTTGCAGGCAGCATAACGTTCTCCACGGCATCTCCAGACCCTTTCACGTCTGTCGGATGTGCTCCGGTAGAACCTGCTCTCATCGGTGAAGAGCACAGGGCGCCAGTGGCGTAGTTGCCTATTCTGGTGGTTTATGGAAAATGCCAATCGAGATCTACGGTGCTGGGCAGTGAGCATAGGGCCCACTACAGGACGTCGGGCCCTCAGGCCACCCTCATGGAGCCTGTTTCTGATTGTTTGGTCAGAAACATTCACACCAGTGGCCTGCTGGAGGTCATTTTGTAGGGCTCTGGCAGTGTTCATGCTTTTCCTCCTTGCACAAAGGAGCAGACCGATCCTGCTAAGGGTTTAAGGACCTTCTACGGCCCTGTTCAGCTTTCCTGGACTAACCTACCTGTCTCCTGGAATCTCTTCCATGCTTTTGAGACTGTGCTGGGAGACACAGCAAACCTTCTTGCAACGGTACGTATTGATGTGCCATCCAGGAGGAGTTGGACTACTTGTGCAACCTCTGTAGTGTCCAGGTATCGCACCATGCTATCAACAGAGGTGTTGATCCAAGCCAAATGCAAAACTACGGCAGTAGAAAGCCAGTCAGTAAAAAATCTGCCAAAAGAAATGAGGAGTCAGTGGTCTCAACCTGGAAAACCATTCCTGTTTTGAGGTCTGTCTCATTGTTGCCCCTCTGATGCACCTGTTGTTTTCATTAACAACCAAGCAGTTGAAACTGATTAACAACCCCCTCTGCTACTTAACTGACCAGATCAATATCCCAGAAGTTTGACTGATAGGTTACTATACTCCTGATTAAAAAGTCTTCCTCTAATTTTTTGAGCAGTATATATTGTCTTAAATCAACCGCTTTGTCTTACAGAGAAAGACACCATGGATGTTTGGTGTAATGGACAAAAGATTGAGACAGCTGTAAGTACAATGTCAACAATATTATTCATGTTTCAGATCTTGAATTTTGTGTAGCATGCATTTTTTTTACCTACTGAGACTATTCTTATATGTTTTCTCACCATCTAATATGCATAACTTGCCATGACGCAAAACTCATTGTTTGTGTGGACAGGTAAAACTTGAGTTTTTCGTTTTGTGTCATAAGTAATATGCAACATTATCATATGTTTTAAACTAGGGATGCATGATATACTGTATATATTTTTCAAGACTATACCTTCCTGCACCTGAAGACCAATACCGATAACTTTTTATTTCTATTATTATTTCAATTTGAATTTGATTTACCTGTTGCTTGTGCACACGTGGAAGTAAGAACAACTCAGTCAAAGTTGGATTTGACAAACTTGTATGTGTAGATGTGTCCTTGCCGAATATCACATCATCACTATTGTTAAAAAAAAAAAAAACATAAACACAGGTGGCTCAGAAGTACAATCATGGCTTAGCGGGTTTACTGGCTGACAAAAGGAAGTATCTTCCACGATGGTAATGGGCTGGTCGTCTTTATTTCAGTGATGAAATCACAGCTTGCTTTAGCCTTTGGGTCATCTCTGGCAAAGCTAATGATCTCGTGATGATGTTAAAATGTTAGTTATTGAAATAGCTTTTGTTTTGTGCTGCAAATTAAACAAATGACCATTTTCAACAACCAGTGAAATGCTTTGAAACTCTGTTGTTCATAATAATGTGGAACAATTTAAGTTTTTATTTAAAAAAAAGATTACTGGGAGGTTTGTTCAATAACGTTCAAATTGTACTCTAAATTTTGAGGATGAATATGTAATTTATATTGACTCTTTACCAAAATCAGGGAAAAATATCATTTGCATAAGAATTCGGAAAGCTGTGTAGAGGGATTACACTGGCCTATTATACTATGTACCTTTTGCACATTAAACTGTTTATTTTGTAATGATTTCATTATTATGTTTGTTCAGAATCAGGGTGGCAATGTAGCCAGACGCGTTTAACAACAAGTATGTTTTCAGTGTTAAACACAAAACAACTCTTGTGTCTTCACGCTGCTTGTTGGTGCAGGGTGAGTTTGTGGATGACGGCACAGAAACCCACTTCACTCTTGGTGATCATAACTGCTGTGTGAAGGCCGTGAGTAGCGGGAAGCGACGAGATGGCATCATTCACACACTTCTAGTGGATGGCGCAGAGATTAGTGAATGCACAGAGTGACTGTTTGCTGCGTTTTTTAAAAAAATCCAAGAACCACAAATGTCCTACACTGTTGTGATCACAGATGACCTGACTGAAATATTTGATGTCCCAAATAGCTGCCTAGACATACGAGATGCTGTCATGTAACAAAGTCTAAGGACCTGCTGTCTGAACAGTTTTGAAAACACTTCATAAACATTATTGTACTGTAATTGTGGAAAAATATTGACAGAATATTGTGCCATACATACTTAATATTATGTCACATGGATCTATTATCTATTAAGTGGTAACAAGGATGTATGCTGTGTCTGTTGCCCCTCCACACTCTCAATCTGTTCAATTCCAATAATGAGTTAGAGGACTAATTACCAGGGATTTTGCATCATCCCAATAAGTGCACTGCGGTTTTCTAAAATTAAACCCAGCTCAGGTGCTGGTTTGAGCATTCAGTTTGTAAATATTTTTCAGGTCAGGTTGTTAGTAACCTTAAGATATCATTTCCGTTTGTGTAATTGTCAGCAACAGTGGTGTGTGTGAATGATAGGTACTTTACACATTTATGAAATTTTTGTCGACTTGACTTTATAAAGTGTATTTAAAATAGAAGAAATCTCCATATTTTGTAAGTATGCCATATATTGCGGTTGGCTTTCCAAAGTCAATTTCTGTAAAGTAGCAGAGAAGTACATTATGTTTGAATGTTATTTCCTACCTATTGTAGAAAACAAAAAAAAGTAAATAAAAAATGGAGTATAATTTCCTTTTGTCTCACAGTGTGTTACACAGTGTGTTACAAAGCGGGAAAGGCACCCGCTTTGAAAGCAAAAGTAAACAGACAAAGAAACATGACACCATCTTTTTACTGGTGTAAAATAAAGCTTGTCATCAATCAATCACATTATTACACTGAGTTTGGTTGCAGAGGGAGAGGTGGGAGAATAAGCCAACACTGCCATCAAGTGGCCAATAGAGGACGCACGTCATGGCGTTAAAAGGCTTACACAGGACCGACTTTTTCCTCCAGAAGATCCACGGTATTAAATTCAGCTTTCTTGAGTTGGACAGAAATATTCCATTGGGATAGAACACATTATTGGTTCTATACGTAGTAAGTTGTAACTGCCTAAGGCCTCGCCTGGCTTTGAGGATCAATAGTTAAGTATTTCATTACATGTAACTTTGTTATATGACTTTTCAAATAATGTCATATTTGCGTTACGTTATAAAAAGGGTAATGACAGATTTTTACAGAAAAAACATTTTCTCCACTCAAATTTGAGGTTTTAGTGTGATTGTTATGTGTTAATAATACCCGGCCTGTGCAACAGTCATCATTCAGAATTCAATTCAAAGGATGAGTTTGAATTTGAAATGAGTCAACCCCTCAGGATCTCAGGAGTCTGATCACATACTGTATCAGTGAGAATGAGATACTTTTAACATTTTCTTCCAAATGGAAGTGCAGACACTATCATTAGGAAATACTCCTTAATGTTGGAAAGCTCAGCAATTTATCTTCATTTCAAAGCGATCAAATGGCAAAGAAGATCTTCACACACATCAGCTTGGACGATGGAAAGCACTGATCAACATGTTTGCTGCTTTTCTGATATGTTGCGGACAAAACCACTAACTGTGTGTGGTTCATATTGAATTAGTCCATTCTGGGCCTTAATCCACTAAGGAAATAATCCTTAATTGCAGCCCCAGTAAACATAAAAGTAAGTAAAAGTGCTAACAACTATGGTTCCAAGAGCAAGAACATATCAATGTTGACTGGACTGGAACCTCAGCCGGGAGTCCCCTTCGTACTGTATTTCAAGTCAAACTGTGATCTAATGTGTTGGATTTGATTTTCAATCCGCTGCCTTACCCTTTCTGCTACAGCAACTCAGGAAAACACATCCACTCATGTTCAGTATTGATACTATTTTCTCCCAGTCGACAGTCTTTAAAGAAGCACAGCAAACCTGATGACATGACATGAACCAAACTACAATCCAAAAGATTCCACCATTAACCTTGGCGGGATTCTGATCTATGCCAGGAGTCCTTGGATGTCATGTCAAAACCCAACTCAGACAAACAGTTACAGTATGATAGTTTGCAATAGATTATTACTGTGGCCACCGAAAGGTACCTGGAAAGAACCCTGTCAACAAAAAAGTCAGGGTAATTATGGAAAACATTGTTCTTAAATGGCCGCACGGTGGCTGAGTGGTTAGCACATTGGCTAAGATCTGGAAGACCTGGGTTCAAATCTCCGTTGGGCATCTCTGTGGGGAGTTTCCATGTTCTCCCCGTGCGTGTGTGGGTTTTCCCCGGTACTCCGGTTTCCTCCCACATTCCAAAAACATGCATGTTATGTTAATTGGCGACTTTAAATTGTCCATAGGTGTGAATGTGAGTGTGAATGGTTGTTTGTCTATATGTGCCCTGCGATTGACTGGCGACCAGAAGTCTGCTGGAATAGGCTCCAGCATCCCCGTGACCCTAATGAGGATAAGCGGCATAGAAAATGAATGAATGAATTATTCTTAAATATACTGCAATGCAAAAAAGCACGTAGCACCTCTGATAGTATAAAGATAAAGACATTTTTTTCTAGCTGAGAACTGTGAAATTCTGGAATACTTCCTTCCAAAACAACTCGGATGTGTGTGTGGGTGTGTGTCAGGTGGATATCTGCACGAGCTGAGGCACTATGTTGATTTTCTGGTCGTTCTTTACTTTGCTAGGCCCCACCCATGGGTGCAGGTTAAGGTGTGGGTAGATTAAAACAACAAACAAAATTGACACCAAGGGTGAGTTTAGTATCGGCACAATACCTGCTTGCTGAAGTTGATATCGTTTAGTTTGCTTCTGCATTGATTGCATATGGAAATACCGGCGCATCTCCATGAATTAAAACTTAATAATAATACAAGGGTATAAGGCAATCCCTTTATTATTTGTTGGTGATGTTGTTCCATTGCGTTACATCTTTGATCAACAAACTAAAAGGCGGAGAAGACAAAACCATTCAGCGATTAAATTATGGGCACGGTGTCAGTATCGGTACTTAGCATCGAGTCGACACCCAAAACGCGCAGTATCGCCCGCCCCGAGTACAGGTGTGTCCACATACCTCCCCGTGCTCTCAAACACGGAAGTGGTTCGGTGTACTTTCACGCCGAACCCCAAGCCCATTATGGCGTCCAAAAGCCACTTCTGACAAGGAGCGGTACCAGCTGCGTTTTAAATGTCATTTTAGACTTTGTGCCTGCGTTCTGATGTCTTCTCAGGCGGGACTCGACGTCCGCGAGAAACTGTCCTTGCACGGCAGCTCGGAGAAACTGAGCCCGTCCGCCGTCAACCGCATTCTGACAGAATTATTGATGTATTTCATCCGGAGTGTGGTGGTCTTCTACCCCGTCTATATAACGGGATACCTGGGCCTCAGCATCAGCTGGGTGCTGCTGTGCATGTTGGTGATGACTTGGTGGAAGAGGAATCGACAGTGGAAGGACTCCAAGATCGGAACCGCCATCGACTTTGTGGATAATGAGAAGCAGGTGGTCAGCACCGAGCTGAAGAACTCTCTGCAGATGGCGACGTGGGTACGTCAAGTGTATTGCTTGGGAATTGGACCTGTTGGGGTATATTTCTTACCATTTTACCACACCCACGGAAAGACTTTTTAAATACACCACCTGGCCAAAAAAGGCCCACAAACTACCACACACTAATATTTGGTGGGATCACCTGTAGCTTTGGTGGGAATTCTTATATTCTGTATTGGAGGCCTATGGTAGATGGAGTTTTATTTGTTACCCTTAGGAAACCTTAAAATTATCATCATTGGTACTGTGTAAAAATGTACACACGGATAAGGGTGCGTTTATTTGGACTCTCCTCCTGCGACCGTCAAGCACCGGTGGGCGTGGCCAACTGCCAGGTCTAGCGAGTGGGCCACGCCCACGAAGTGCAGCCGGTTAGCCACGCCTTACAGTGGTCAGCTGACCCTTTTGAAGAATACTGCAAATGAAAAGTCTGTTGTTCCAAGGATCAAGTCTGGTTCTTGTGCGCCTCATTGAATATTGCAGTAACATTACTGGCACCTACTGACCAGCGTAGAATACTACATAACAATACAACATAGCTTCTGAATACCTTATATATGTATTTTATTACAATTAGCCATTTTAAAGCTTGAAATTCCTAATTTGAGCCAATATGCATGTTTTTGGACTAATAGGCCACATTCAGCCACAAAACAGCATGATTATTTAATATGTTGTTGAAAAACAGTGTTAAAAGAAGATTATTACCATCTACACAGAGATAAGTTTTTGTTATTAAGTCATGCCAAAAGGTTTGACAAAAACAAACTGAGGTAATTTTCCCCATCAAAAATAATGTAAATGCAATTAAAATTTTCTAGACATCCAAAAAGAATTAGAGTTTTACATGGAGAATAATTATAAATGACGAATAGCTGAAAGTTGTTGTTGATGCAGATTTTCCTTATATCTTGGCACGAAAGTGTACGCAATCTTTGGCAAAAATATGAACAAAAACCTTATCATACAAGAACTGGGCATACAAAAATTGGATATACCGGGAAAAACTGGATGGAAAACATTACATTTATTTCTGACCAGCATTGCCTTCAGTATAGATGGGAGATTTGCACCACTGCACGGTTTCCCCTTTGTCCTTCCACTTTTGAATAATGTAGTGGACCAGACCTGTCAACATCTGATTTTGTAAATAAGGGACATGTTCTGGAAATTAGAGGAAATTCTGTTCTTCCCACGAATTTCTACCAATTTTCTTGCTTAGAAGTGAGATTGCAGCCCTATCTGAGTTCTACGTGGTACATGGACAAAGTATTCACTGCGTGTTTTCACGTTTCAAACTCTCTGTCTGTTGTTTGTTATTGAAGTAATTAACTATTTTTAAATGATCTTGAACGAGTCCAGCAGGTGTCCTGAAGGTGATTCCAAACATCTGTTTCAAATTCTCAGTAAAGATACTGCCAAAAAGACGTGGTAAGCCCTAAAAAGCATTGATCTGTGTTTTCACATCGATTTGAGGTCAAATTTGAGAAACGGGATAAAAATGCATTCATAATTAGGCTTAATTCTGCACACGCATTCTAATCCGGAAGCCATCTTTATAATTATTTCTGTCATCCTGCATGCCACAATCCAGTTCTGTGATGAATGAGAAAACACTTCTAACTTAAATGTTGTTGTTTTTTTCAAAGATTCATTTCGCTGATGTGGAGAAAGTCGAGTGGCTTAACAAGGTAAAGTATAAAAACACCCATTTTCCTTCTCCCAATCCATACTTTAAATTTAAATGGGTTTATTTTACTTCCAATGTTGTGACAAAACATTTGCTCTTTTGCCATTTGAGATCATTTGAATGCTGCTGATTATTAAAAGTCATGCAAAAGCCATGACTGTTTAGTCATTTATTTGTTTTTCTTAAGGGACATTGTTTTTATTTTACCATAATTTGGAAAATAAAACGATAATTAAAAATGAGCATTGTGGAAGTTGGAACGTAGTGCAAAGTTAAAAAAACACCGATTCAATGCATGTTATGGGTGCACGAAATATTTCACACTTGTGGGAGAAAAAAAAAGATTTTATTGCATCTTATTTTTTTCTTATTTGAAAGGTACAGGGGAGAAAAATAGGGCCTTATCACCCAGGTACAGAGCCCCTAAGTGGTGTTCAAAGTGCAGCTTGGGGGCCATTTGTGGCCCGTGTTTCCTTTTTTATTGGCCCTCGGCAGATAGTGCAAATAAAATGAAACAAAAACAAAAAACTCAACAAAAATGGGTAAAATACAGCAAGAAGGCACAATGCAAAAAGAAAAGCTGAAATGTTGTTACTGACAAGGCAATACAATATTGCAATGCTTTGTCTTTAATTACTGTATACATTTCAGGTACATTTCTATGTTTTTTTTTCATCCTTTAGCTGCTGAAAACACAGATACATGTGCCTTATATTATATTTGTACAAATAGTAATTGTTTCACAAATGCAACAGTGGGTGTCAGGCAAATGTAATTTCTTTCTTAAAATGTTTTCACAATAAATACGGCTCACAATAAACAGACATTCAAGGCAAACAATTGCACCGCACATTAAGTTAATTCCACTTAAAATTTTTCCATAAGTGCCAAATTGGATACTGGCTGGTCAGAAGTCAACCGCAGCAGGTGATCCAGGAATACTGGTATCAAATAAAGGCTTGAAAAACTCGGGATTAGATTTTTTTTCCCCATCATGTGCCCTTAGGGCCTCTGTACCCAGGACTACACCCATAAAAACAAACTTAATGAATAATCACATTCATTATCTTGCTTTGGATGTTATTTGGTTGCGCAAGGAGTCACTATGTTAGTGCATTCTTACTTAAAATAACACCTTACTAGAGATTTTTGAAGTATCTCAGACCTTTCCACCCGTCCCGTGGACAGAACGTATACCTGAAGTTTACTGTAGCAACCAAATCCGTTTTGAATTAAATCCTCATCCCTGGTGCCTGAGGCAGTTAATTGATTTGCTGAATGTTTTTGTTAGCATTTCCGTCACCTAATTTTCTTCACTATAAATTGCTGCATTTGTATTTTTCTTCAGTACAAAATGAAAATGAGTTATTGCTGCTTGGTGAAGCTTATTGCATATCCTTTTATAATCTTTAAGGTGTTGGAGCAGGCATGGCCTTTTTTCGGGATGTTCATGGAGAAGCTTCTTCGAAATAACATTCAGTCGACCATCCGGCAATCCAGCTCAGAGCTTAAAACATTCACTTTTACCAAGATCCACTTTGGACACATAGTAAGTTGAAACTCATCTAACCCAGCTTGAAATTTTATGACGTTCATCCATTAGTGATAACGTGTTTGGAATTGCAGCCGCTCCGGATCACTGGAATGAAAGTATACACCCATGAAGTGGACCACAGGAAGGTGGTTTTTGACATGAATGTCAGGTTGGTTTGACATTTTGTGTTTGTAATGTATGGTGACAAAACCATACACACGGACCCTTACTTTCTCGCATGTTCTTTTTGTTGTGCAGTTACGAGGGTGATGTGGACATCGACGCACAGTTGAAGTCAGCAATCACAGCTGGTGTCAAGGGACTCAAAGTAAACGTCATTTTAGTAGCACGTGAACCATTCACCTGACAGTACACAACGCCTTCCTGTGTTTCCCCCAACCATTACAGATTATTAGAAGTTCAGGTTAACTGAATTATTATTTAATATATCACCAGATCATAACAGAACCAACAACAATATAACACATTTTTTCCTCCTATCTTTTATGAGCTGAGCTCTGAGATCTGAAAGTTTTTCTATGCACACAAAAGGCATAGGTGTGGACACGAGTGCCTTAGGCTGGCCACAATCAAAGGCCACATGAAAATGTGCAGTTTTACTGTATTGGGAGTGTATCGGGTGTAATCTAGGGATACCTTTAATGTAGAATATGTATGTAGTCTATATATAGTCTATATGTAGTCTATGTTCTTTTGTTAAACTAAAATGGCCTTATTTGATTGCATTTTTACAACCGCATGTCAGTAAATTTTTGCCAGAAAACCTGTTGCATGAACTTCTAAACACTGTTTTTACCATTATTCGAGCCCTGTAGACATGAAATAACACCTTTACACTCCTATTGTTCTTTGTTTACACCACATTGTGCAGCACTAATGCGCAGACTATGGGATCACTGCAGGGACATAAGACCCTTCCGCCAGTTATAGCATATAACAAGCTACTGTGCTAGTTAGTTACTAATTACTTAGAACTTTTTGTTCGTATGCCGGACATACTCCATGCAGTGTGATGGTAATGTAATCTAAGGTAATGTCTCATCAGTGTAAAATTACTGATGCCTCGAGACCAGAATACTACATATGACTAATAGTCCATAGTAAACAGCAATCAATTATTAATTAATACATATTTGAAAAAGCATGAGAGAGGGATGTTTGAATTGCAGTGTAGCAAGGTATTACTGTATTGCTTTTGTCAAGATCATCAAATATAATTGAAAGATATAAAGGTCACTGCAAGTGTTTTAAATCTTCCAGCTCCGGGGGATGATTCGGGTCATTCTGGAGCCACTCATTGGTGAAGTACCACTTGTGGGAGGGGTCACCTTCTTTTTCATTCGCCGCCCTGTGAGTACCTACAGCTGTCTGTGTGACACCTTTGAGTGTGCCATTATCCACGCTAAAACTATTTAATGTTCCTCCAGACTCTTCAAATCAACTGGACTGGCATGACCAACATTTTAGACAGCCCTGCCTTCAAGTGTGTTCTTTCTTCTGGTTGTTCAGTTTTTATTTGGGTTCCCTGCGAGCCCTGTAGCATGTGCGTGTTTTATAGCGCTCTCATTTCATCTGCGTACTTTTAGTTCCTTGTCTGAGGATACCATCATGGACATCATTGCCTCTTTGATGGTGTTGCCCAACCGCATGTGTTTTCCGCTTATTGACCAAGTGAAAGTGGACGAGATGAGGTTTCCACTGCCTTGTGTATGTTAGTAAAGCAATAACCTATTCTTCTAAAACAAAACACTGACGAATCATATAAATGAATGAACTTTGAGTTCCACTGCTTCTCTTTAGGGGGTGGTGAGAGTCCATTTACTAGAGGCAAGAGACTTGGTGGCCAAGGATACGTACATGATGGGTTTGGTGAAGGGCAAGTCGGACCCCTATGCAACTGTCCGTGTCGGCGACCGAAGTGTCAAGAGCAAGACTGTCAAAGAGAATTTGCACCCAACATGGGGGGAAGTCTATGAGGTAGAATACATTACATATGGTCCTTGGGTTCTGTTCCTGGTGTAAGTCGGTTCTTATGCCTAAATTTGACCTAAAATAACTCCAAAGTCACTCAAACTGTACATAGAATACAAGAAGGGTATATAAAATATAGTAATACATATATATACATACGTATAAGAATTAATTTAAACCGTAATAAACTACAGTGGAACCTGGGTTAACGTCTGCACCGGTGAGAGAGTTTTTTGGCAAATTTTTTGCCTCGGTTTGCGTACATTTTTTGGTTAGTGTAGAATATAGTGCACGCTTGGTTGCGTTATTGATACACTGTGTGAATCTAACTTTGTTCTTAAAGTATTTTGATCAAAAATGTCCTTGGTCGCATTTTAACATTTTTCCCAAAATGGCAACCTGGACCGGAAGTCAGCTATCTATGATGTCATCAGTGGTTGACTGTCAAGAATTTTAACACAAAACACATTTTTATGTTTTTACAATTATAGTTTTACGTGCACAAAACCCCAAACAATTCTGAATGTGTATAAATGATGAATGAAACAATTAAGGTAACTTTTACTTTAATTGAAAACATGACAATTCTCAAAGACGTAATGTTGCTGTGAGAGCAAGTTAGTAGTGTTTCTCACCCTCTTCATCAAAATGTCGGCACTTGCAACTTTCTTTGGCTCCCAGTCAAGTCTGGCGAAAGTCAGTAAAGCAGTAGCTAGTTTTGATTTTGATTATGTCAACTACTGCCTATGTTGACATCAGTCAGTCAGTCTGAGGGGCGTTGACATAAATGGCTTCCACTGTATTACATGTCTTTAGAATCAATGTAACTCCGTCATGCTTTACAAGGTTTAATATAGTTAGTGACAGATGTATGATTCAGTATGTGAAACCATCAAACTAGCTGTACATGTAAAAAATGTACCAATAATCGGTTATCAATTTATTACACAAGGTTGTGGTTAAGTATTTGGTTTAGAAACACGTTTTCTGCTCATATGCAGTTTGTTGTCCATGAAGCCCCTGGCCAAGAACTGGAGGTAGAGATATATGATCAAGATGCAGACAAAGATGATTTCATTGGAAGGTAAGAATGTGATGCTTTTGTGACTAAAGAATTAAGCCCTTACCCTTAATAAAAAGTTTACTTAAATTACATCATGTAGGCATATGATTTAATGCCTTGTTTTGCTCATTGTTTGTGCTTTCTGTGTAAGGTATCACCTCGATCTTGGAGAAGTAAAGAAGCTGAAAGAAATGGATAAGGTGAGCTTTTTGTCTCTGCAAAAATAATGTGTTCCAGCATCGTGTTTTTTAAAGAAATAGTTGCTTGTTCTTATTGTTGTATCTCAATGTTATGTGTTAGTGGTTTGCTCTTGAGGGCATTGAGCATGGAGAAGTTCATCTGAAGCTTCGCTGGCTTTCACTTAAAAGTGACTCCACTTTGCTGAAGGAGGTACTGAGCTGTCCTAATGTTGCTCACCAAGTTACATCAGCGCTGTCCAAATTGCGGCCTTTAGATGAGAGTATAAAGTAACATATGGAAAACAGAAGAATCCAAATTAAAAAAACATAAACAAACAAAGGAAAACAATGTCAACAAACTGGCATAAGTTCAACAATGTTTTCACACAATTCACACTTTTCACATTTCACACACAGTTTGTCCAGTCCAGCGACTTATTTATTAATATATACACAGTGTGTATATATGTATGTATATATGTATATGTATATGTATATATGTATGTATATATATACGTGTGTATATATGTATGTATATATGTATATGTATATGTATATATGTATGTATATATATATGTGTGTATATGTATATGTGTATATGTATATGTGTATATGTGTGTGTATATGTATATATGTGTGTGTATATATATATGCATATGTATGTATATATATGTGTGTGTATATATGTATATAAACACAAATTACTCTTTCTACAGTAAATTATTGTAAATACATGTAGACAGTATGGTGATGATTGTCATAGATGTTTCAACATAAATTTAATATTTTCTAGTCTGCTGATGGCTACGCCTGTGCAATGCTTGCAGTGTATCTGGACAATGCCTCAAATCTGCCTGTAAGTAACTTTCAACATGGCGCACGGGAATTAATTGACCAATTGAGAACAAAATGTGAACAATATTCATGTACTTGTCAATAGAAAGACCTCAGTGAGATTGAGTCTCATCAGAAAAAGAGGCATGGACGAGAAGCTCGGGTAAGTAATGTTTCAGTTGTGGAACGTTACATGATTGTAAGTCATCCTTTTGCCTAACTGTTGTATCAAGTTTCCATTGTCTGATCGCTCCCCGGCTGGTATTTCCTGTCTGTCAACTGCATGTGTGTCATGTTCATAGGTGTGCAATTACCTGCCGATGGTCTTGTTACCACAATTCCTTTTTAGCTTTGATTTTTGCTTTACATTGGAACAAAACAACTAGAAACAAATAAATGACTTCTTAGCATTCATGAAGTTGCTTGAGTTAACTTGTTATAATGTTGTTATAATGAATGGCATTCAGATAAGATATATGAATAAGTTTGGGGTGGGGATAAGGGGTTGTTACATTTTGACTACTGCTGGTCAAAACCAGCAAAACAAATGTATGGTTTACAAAAGCTGTAATCAAATAAAATATAAATACAAATAAAAATAAATAACTAATAAAGTATCAATGATTTTAAATAGCTAATATCTAATATACATCACATTATAGTTTTTTAAAGAGATACAGAAACACACACAGGTGCATCTCGATAAAAAAAAAAAAGTATTACTGTAAGCTATTTGATTACAGGATTTCAGTTCAGACAAAGACCAATCGAGGGCTCAGGACGTTTTTGCAGTTAATTTACTGATTGGAATGCGAACCAGCAGTTTACAATATTAAACATGGACACTTTTTTGCAACATATTAATTTGTTATTAGATGCAAAATTGTACTTAAAAACCTAAGGAATATATTTTTCCCTATATAACATTGTGTGTAGGTAATTAACAGAATTTAAGTTTTACTTTTTGAATTGCAATATAGAAATAAATTCACTTTTCAAAGATGCATTTCTATTTACCCTTAAATCTTGTAAGTCTCAGTGCATGTTGTCATTACACTTCCCTCTGCTGGCCATTTACAGTGCAAGCACAAGAAATACATTGGAATCCCCTTTTCCTGTACACCCTCTGTTCTGGAATGTATGGAATCTAAAACTTTCCAACCTGCCTGCTTGAGGCCAAACGTTTTGCTGATTTCTGTGTAACAACATTTACAATTATAAAATTCTAAAATGTATCCGTTCATTTTTTTGTATTATTTATTTATTTGGTTTGCTGTTTTTTGTTTATTTATTTAAATTATTCATTATTATTTATTCCCATCAATAATGGGATTCCCTTCAATGATTTTTAAAAATTTATTACTATTATTTACCATTTGTTTATTATTGTGTATATATAAATATAGTACCGTACTATACATAGTATAATACCAACTCTGAAACAGGTGTTCACCATCAACTTGGTAGCATTGGTATTAGTTGTTGTCAATTCTTTATAACTTTATTAATTGACTAAACATGTATTTTTTTTGCTAATGATCTGGAACTCCATGTTGCAGTTTTTCACCAAATGTAGATTATTAAGTGTGTTTGTATTGGTATTGAATTATTTTGTCACGTGAGACTGATTTTGCTTTGTTCACAGCTCACAAGGAAGGCCACTGGTCCGAGCTCCTATGTGGAACTCTCCATTGCAAATGAACATCGGAAAAGCAAGGTACTTCCTACAATATGCACAATGTGGAAAACCAACATATCTTAGGTTTGTTATGAATTCACTTGTATCATCTGTACCCTCATTTCTAGGTTGCCTTCACAAATAAAGACCCCGTTTGGGAAGAAGGGTTCACTTTCTTTGTTCATGATGTCAAAACACAGCAGCTTCTTATTCAGGTTTGCCATTTACTGCTTATACATTATACTCATACTTATTTACTAAATTGGTATTTCCCAACCTTTGGTTTCACTCAGTCCGAGAGGCCTTGAAATAACGTGTGCCACTGTAATGATCCTCCCCAATATTGCTGTTTGTGTGCTCTTTTGGTAGGTCAAAGAAAACCAGAAGAAGACACCACTTGGTGTTCTCTGTCTGCCCCTGAGTCGCTTCCTCAATGTTTTCGACATGACACTCGACCGGCGCTTCGCGCTAGAGCAGTCTGGTACAAACAGCCAGCTGAAATTGAAGGCCACTCTGAAGGTGGGCACTCGCACGACCATACATGTAGTAGCAAAGCTAACAAACTTGGGATCTACCAATTCACATATTTTCCCTTCCAATCATGTTCTCAGCATCTCAATCCACTCTGTGCTAAAAGAGTATCAGCAAATGTAACTAGAAGAATAGCAGCAAACGTAGCTCACAATGACATGTTTACTGCCTTACAGACAGTGGAACAACACAGAAATCGGGTCGCTACATTATCATGTTTGCTGATTTTATGTCAGGCTGTAAAAAAGTCCTCTATAGAGGCAAGTATGATATTGTAGCGACACAGAAGTTGTGTGTGGAGGAAGTGAGGAGGACAGCTGCTGTGCATGTGTGGCCACACCTATGTTTGCTGATAGTCTTTTGGCTACTTTTGCTGATATTTTTCTAGCAGGCGTGGCTCATGGATGGTATTGTCACTTTCTGGAACAGATACTGTGTGGCATCCCTTTTCAGAACACAATACACGGCCAACACGTTTCTAAACTAACAACCATTCAGCTGCTGTATTACTAACTCATTTGGAGCTATTTCTGCATTCATAGTAGTTATGTTGTTTCAGGCCCATTTGCATGTATTCAGACATAATAAGACAAGTTGTTGTTTATTTACCTGTTTGTACCTTTCTGTGTGTAATTTTTCTCAGTACCATTAACCAGTAACTCCATCCCTATTAAGATACTAACTGTGGAAAAGCCGCCACCCAAAACGATCATCACTCCTCCTCAAGTCAAACAAAGCAACCCAGGAGTTAAGTCCGCATCCTCCATGTCAGCACTTTCTTCTAACACAAGTCCAGTCAGTCAGGCCTCATCTGCAGTCAGGCCAACCAATCCTCAGCCTGGCTTTCCTGATGACTATTCAACCCACCGACGAGGTTCCTATCTGGCTTCTGAAACCCTGAGGCCGCCCCATGCTGCCGGAACCATGCGGCGCTACGATTCCCACAGTCTTCTGTCAGAGAACTCGATGGCTTCATCCCGATTTGACCTGGCAGATGGAGCCTCATATCCAGAGTGAGCCTGTGGTGTTTTGTTAATCATAAAGTGAAATTGATTGGAGAAAATCCAAAACACAATGGAGCTTTTTCTTTTTTAAATTGCGGTGGCTAATGTTCTTGCATCGTTCTTACAAAGTCTCATGGTCTGCCATACTTTGAAAGTATGACTGCCAACCTTAACGGCAATAAGAGTGCTCAATTGCACACAGACCCCTCTCGCTCCCACAACTGATTCACCAATAACATTAACAGTGAGGTGCGTTCACAAACATTATAATTTAGAACGTCAGCATTGCAACAGGTCGTTACAGAAACATTAGTGAAACCTAGTGACCAGTGTAGAATGCTACATATGGACGTGTCTCAATGTATTTCCTGATTGTCTTATACAGTACTACCCGAAAAATTTGAATATCAAGTAAAAGTTGTTTTATTTTGGCAATTTAACATAAAAGATGAAAACAACAAATTCTATTGAGCCATTACATGCAAATTGACACATCTCAAGCAGTTCCTTGTTGTAACTTTGCTGATTAAGATTTTCAGCTTACAAAACAAACCCACAAACTCAGAAAATTTGAATTTTTTTAAGCTGCAAGATCAGCAAAATCCAAAAGGGAAAAAAAATCTATTGTTTTGCATATTATTCGATTATATGATATGTCAAATTCACCTTATCAGTTGAATTGCAGAAATACAACAACCTTTTCAGGGTATTCTAATTTTCTGTGTAGTACTGTATTTGTATTTCAGTTCATTTCGGCATGTTTATGCTTGAAAATGCTTAATGTTGGCCAAAAATACATACAATTTGCTTACAATGCAATACTAATAAATGGCCATATTCAACCACAAAATAGCATATTTTGGTAATTGTATTTTGGAAAAAGAATGATAGACCCAAGATGCGAAATTCGAGCTGCGACGTGGCAAGAGTCGACTGTATAGTGTATGTACAGTATATAACGTACATATAAGTCTAACTAAAACCTTTCCGTGTTTTAACGGGTTTTAACGTTCCTGCATGTTCACAATCACCACAGGGCCCTTCGTAAACATCAAGGTTCATTTGGGGAGATCAACCTGACTGTGCGCTACGCCACTCTGCGAAATAAACTTGTCGTCATGGTTAACTCCTGCAGGTAAATACCCTAACACCTCACACATTGCATGGTCAAAGATAACACAATATACCCTGCCAAACATCTTTTGTGTCTCCCTTTGCATTCAAATATGCAAGTAAAGGCATTCTTAAGTTACAGTATTTGATCATTCATTCATTTTCTACACAAATTGTCCTCATGAAAGTCATGGGTGAGTTGGAACCCAGCTCACTTTGGGTGAGAATTGGGGTATAAACTGGACTGGTCACCAGTCAATAATTGGGCGCATATAGACAAACATCCTTACTTACATTCACACCAACAATTTAGACAATCATGCTAATATGCATGTTCTTGGAATGTGGGAGGAAGCCAAAGCACTGAAAAAAACCCTCCAACACGCTAACCACTCTTATGTTATGCCTTATGTTAAAAATGTGTTTAGAAATTGAAGAATGCAAAATCTGTCATGTACACTGTTGTGTCATACTAATTATTTAAACTACTCACAAAATAGTAGTGATACAGTACTCAACTTTCATGTGAAATTTCAAGATGAACCTACAATGCAGGATAACCTCTACAGGGCAACTTAAGTAGACCTTTAAGCTTTTTGAATGCACATGTCCAGCTTTTCAGTGTTTCAGTAGTTCTTTCACATGCTATTCTCTAACAAGGAGCTGATTGGATACATTTACAACAGGTACAGTATGTGGTCCATGAAATGACCTAATACAGTTAAAGTGCACATTTTGGAGTAGGCTTTTATTGTGTTAAAGTTTTACATCGTTAGGTCCAGCTCATGAAAAATGGGAGCAAAAAGTGTTGCTTTTTTTTTTGAGCGCCCCCTGTCCTTATTAATAAACATATCAAATAGCCTTATTTAGGCGTTTAAATACACTCCAAAGCTGTAAATCTAGAGGGTACACTGAATTGCACTGAAAATGACCTGTCACGTTTAATTTACTGTCCACAGGGACCTTTTCCCCTGTAGCGAGAACGGCACAGACTCGTATGTGCGCCTATATTTGCTGCCAGACCAAAACTGGCGACACCGTAAGAGGACCCACGTCAAGAAGAGGACTCTCAATCCAGTCTTTGATGAAAAGTAAGATCTTGGGCTTTGTTGATAAAAATAACACCTGGACTTTCATCAAGTTATTGACTGAATATTCTGTATTCCAGGCTTAGATTGTGTTTGGTGATCTTCCTCTATTCTTTTTTCACAGGTTTGAGTTTAATGTGTCCCTTGATGAAGCCCAAACTCGCACATTGGATGTGGCAGTGAAAAACAACAAGATGTTTCACAGGCGGGAAAGAAAGGATATTGGAATGGTAGGCTATCACAAATGGATAATGTGGTTGTAAGTCCTGACAATGGCCTTCAATTTCTTAAACACTTGAAATGCTAACTGAGACAATCTTCAGTGAGGTCACAGTAGATGAAGTATATTTACAGTTTGCATTCACATTTGCATACCTAATACAATTTCCTGCCCACAGGTGCACGTCAGTCTTTCCCAGCTGGATCTAGTCAAAGGTGTCAAAAACTGGTATGCTTTCACCCTCTTCTACTTACTGCTAAATGCTGTTTACTGATTTTTAGCTCTTGCTCTTGCTTTTACTTCACTGTGGTACTTTCACATGACTGTTGAATTTTCTTTCACAATGTGGGAGTTCATTTCCCACAGGACATTGTTCCCCTTTGGTGTCAACGCTGTTATCAACGCTGTTAAAACATGACAACTCTTTCACAGCGACGTCATGTTTCAACATCATTGCCTGGGTATGCTTAAGTGCTACTGACACTGGGGAGTTGTGGTTAATTGACGGAACCATGAATTCCAAAGTCTATTGTGACATTCTGAGTAGTAGGCTAAGCAGGATTCCTTGTTAATATGATATTTTTGTACTTTGAGTGTAAAAAACCCGTTTATGATCTTCTAAATATGTTTTTTTTAACAATACCCACTGGACATGAAATAATAATAGTTATCTTTACCATTGTATTGACATATATCAGCGGTGTCCAAAGTGCAGCCCACGGATCATTAGTGGCAGACAGCAAAAACAACAAAAAAAAGGGGAATAATCGAGTAAAGGGCAATTTGTAAAGAGAAGACGCTGTAATATTTATACTAATTATTAATAAAAGAAAGCTTTGTCTTTAAATATAAAGTTTTTTTTAACCTTTTTACAAAATTAAAAAATACAAATATCTAAACGGCCGCTCTCATCCTTTGATTTTTAGTTTGTGGCGCCATGGAAAAGGTTTAAACAACACTGCCATGTATACAGGTGCTGTTCTATAAATTGGAATATCATGACCAAGTAATTTAGTAATTCTACTAAAATAGTGGAACTCGTATATTGTATAGCTGCATTGCGTGGGATGTCCAATATGGGCTTTTTGCCGATATCCAATACTCCGATGTTAGCTTTTGGACATTGTTACTGCGTTGGTGGCTGCAAGGTTGTTACTGCAGCCACCAACGCTTGTTCACACTCATTAGCACACCAGTAAATATCTCCAGAAGTGACGGCGGCTGGGGGCTCAGAGTTGAGCTTGGCGTGGTTTAAGGTGGCCCATGTTAGGGATTATTGTGCCTGTTGTGAGATAATCAAATCTGCAATAAAAGCCCGTTGTTCCGACAATCAAGTCTGGTGCTTGTGTGTCTCACCAAACATTACAGTAACATTACTGACACCTGTGTAAAATACAACATGTCATCACAACTGAAAGTGTTCTCTGAATAACTTGTATTAGTATATTATTTAATTTAGCCATATTTATGCTTGAAAATGCGTAATTTTGGCAACAGTACTCTAATTGTTTGTTTTCAACGACAAAACAGCAATGTCTTATGAGAAGATATAATTTATAAAATAATAGAACGGTTGCGTGTGTGTGCACTCGCTCAGATATTCACCTTTTAATTACTGTCCTTTTTTCTTCACAAGGTACAAGCTCTCTTTACAAGGCATGGTGAGACCAAGCACGCCCGGGCTATAAAAGTCTGTCTGGAGCTCACCAGCTGTTTTGCAAGTTTACAAAGGGTGTATTAAAATCCATCTCGGGACTTGACTGTTTCATTTGCTTTCTTTGTTTGAAATGAAAAGCTACCAAATCCATTCAGTGGCAATGGCATACAATGAGCCATACGGCCCACTTCTGTAGCATTAAATGTAGGTGATTTCTTTTGACACGCAGGAACCTGGTTGATGTTACAAATGTTTACAACTTTCTTACTGGTTTACCGACTGCTGTGAGTCATGTTTGTATTTCTGCTGTTTTGGTTAAGAGCTTTTGTCAGGACCCAAATGGGGGTCACAAACAGCTTTGAAAAATAAACTATTTAATATACAGTATATGGAGTGTGGTTTGTTTTATTTGTTTTGAAAATATACATATTTTGACATGGTTCCATATTTATTTGTTTAGTGCAATGTTGATAATCATATTTTTCTCCATGCAATTTATCTTCATTTCACTAATGTGCTCATATACAATTGCTCATATACAGTAGTAATATACATTGTTAAAGTTATTGAAAATCTTCTTCTTTTCCTTTCGGCTTATCCCGTTAGGGGTCGCCACAGCGAATCAATTGCCTCCATCTAACTCTGTCTTCTGTATCCTCTTCTCTTGCGCCAACTACCTTCATGTCCTTTTTCACTTCATCCATGAACCTCCTCTTTGGTCTTCCTCTAGGCCTCTTGCCTGGCAATTCAAAACTCAGCATCCTTCTACCAATATATTCACTATTTCTCCTCTAGACATGTCCGAAACATCTCAGTCTGGCCTCTCTGACTTTATCTCCAAAACCTCTAACATGTGCTGTCCCTCTGATGTGCTCATTCCTGATCCTGTCCATCCTGGTCACACCCAAAGAGAACCTCAGCATCTTCATCTCTGCTACCTCCAGCTCTGCCTCCTGTCTTTTCCTCAGCGGCACTGTCTCTAAACCAAACAACATCGCTGGTCTCACCACAGTTTTGTACACCTTTCCTTTCATTTTAGCTGAAACTCTTCTATCACACATCACACCCGACACTTTTCTCCACCCATTCCAGCCTGCCTGCACACGCTTCTTCACCTCTTTTCCACACTCTCCATTGCTCTGGACTGTTGACCCTAAGTACTTAAAATCCTCCACCTTCTTTATCTCTTCTCCCTGTAACCTCACTCTTCCACTTGGGTCCCTCTCATTTACACACATGTACTCCGTCTTGCTGCGGCTGACCTTCATTCCTCTCCTTTCCAGGGCAAACCTCCACCCCTCAAGCTTCTCCTCCACCTGTTCCCTGCTCTCACTACATATCACAATGTCATCTGCAAACATCATAGTCCATGGAGATTCCTGTCTAACCTCGTCCGTCAGCCTGTCCATCACCATAGCAAACAAGAAGGGGCTCAGAGCTGATCCCTGATGGAGTCCTACCTTCACTCGGAACTCCTCTGTCACACCTGCAGCACACCTCACTACTGTCTTACAGTCCTCGTACATGTCCTGCACCGCTCTAACATACTTCTCTGCCACTCCAGACTTCCTCATACAATACCACAGTTCCTCTCTGGGCACCCTGTCATAAGCTTTCTCCAGATCTACAAAAACACAATGCAGCTCCCTCTGACCTTCCCTGTACTTCTCAATCAACATCCTCAAAGCAAATACTGCATCTGTTGTACTCTTTTTTGGCATAAAACCGTACTGCTGCTCACAAATGCTCACGTTTGCCCTTAGTCTAGCTTCAACTACTCTTTCCCATAACTTCATTGTATGGCTCATCAGCTTTATTCCTCTGTAGTTGCCACAACTCTGCACATCTCCCTTGTTCTTAAAAATGGGCACCAGCACACTTCTCCTCCATTCCTCAGGCATCTTCTCATTATCTAAGATCTTGTTAAACAACCCGGTCAGGAACTCTACTGCCACCTCTCCTAGACACTTCCATACCTCCACAGGTATATCATCAGGACCGAGTGCCTTTCCATTCTTCATCCTCTTCAATGCCCTCCTCACTTCTTCCTTACTAATCTTTGCTACTTCCTGGTCCACAACAGTCACCTCTTCTACTCTTTGTTCTCTCTCATTTTCCTCATTCATCAACTCTTCAAAGTACTCTTTCCATCTTCCCATGACACTACTGGCACCTGTCAATACCCTTCCATCCTTATCCTTCATCACCCTAACCTGCTGCACGTCCTTCCCATCTCTGTCCCTCTGCCTTGCCAACCTGTATAGATCTTTCTCTCCCTCCTTGCTGTCCAACCTAGCATACAAGTCATCATAAGCCCCTTGTTTGGCCTTTGCCACCTTTACTTTCACCTTACGCTGCATCTCTCTGTACTCCTGTCTACTCTCTTCATTCCTCTCAGTGTCCCACTTCTTCTTAGCTAACCTCTTACTCTGTATACACTCCTGCACCTCCTCATTCCACCACCAAGTCTCCTTATCTACTTTCCTTCCAGATGACACACCAAGTACTCTCCTACCTGTCTCCCTGATCACAGTAGCTGTAGTTGTCCAGTCATCTGGAAGGACTTCCTGGCCACCCATAGCCTTTTTCAACTCCTTCCTAAATGTCACGCAACACTCCTCCTTTTTGAGCTTCCACCATTTTGTCCTCGGCTCTGCCTTTACCCTCTTCATCCTTCTCACCACTAGAGTCAACCTACACACCACCATCCTATGCTGTCTGGCTACACTCTCACCTACCACTGCTTTGCAGTCACTGACCTCCTTCAGGTTACACCTTCTACACAAGATGTAGTCTACCTGTGTGCTCATACCTCCACTCTTGCATGTCACCCTATGTTCCTGTCTCTTCTGGAAAAAAAGTATTCACTACAGCCATTTCCATCCTTTTTGCAAAGTCGACCACCATCTGTCCTTCAGCGTTCCTCTCCCATATACCAAACTTGCCCATCACCTCCTCATCATCTCTGTTTCCTGCACCAACATGCCCATTGAAGTCCACACCAAGGACAACTCTCTCACTTCTGGGGATGTTCTGCATCACTTCATCCAGGTCTGACCAGAATTTATCTTTCTCCTCAATCTTATATCCTACCTGTGGAGCATTCCCACTAACAACATTGAACATCACACCTTTGATTTCTAGCTTCAGGCTCATTACTTTTTCTGACACTCTTTTTACCTCCAGGACGTTGCTAGCAAACTCCTCCTTCAAAATCACCCCTACTCCATTTCTCTTCCTATCTACACCATGATAGAACAGCTTGAACCCTGCTCCTAAGCTTCTAGCCTTGCTACCGTTCCACCTGGTCTCCTGGACACACAATATGTCTACCTTCCTTCTCTGCATCATGTCAACTAATTCTCTACCTTTTCCTGTCATAGTTCCAACATTCTAAGTCCCAACTCTTAGTTCTAAACTCTTAGCCTTCCTCTTCTCTCTACTCCTACGGACACACCTTCCTCCTCTCCTTCTTCGGCCTGTTAAAGTTATTGAAAATAAGTATTCCTTAAAAACAAAACGACTTGCAGCCAGTGATGATTCGGCTGTCTACTGTCACTTTAACCTGCTAAATTAGAAAACATTGTTCAACGTGAGCACCAGCGTGTGGTAGTTGGCGCGCGTGCGCGCTCACGCTGTTGCCACAGCAACGGTTTCAACAAGAGGAGGCGTTCAATTGCTCCTGGAGATGAAGAAGAATAGAACGTTCTGGGATCTTCCCGCTTTCTCACCACTGAGACCCCTGCATGTGAGTGAAGTTCACTCGTGGTACTAAATATGAAGCTAATTTCCTTGTGTCCGGGCCATGTTTAGTCAGCTGCTAAGTTTGTAGTTAGTGTGCAAACTCTTTTACGTAATCCACTATTTCGTCGTAGCGGTCTTTCTTCAAACACGGTGTCAATATTATTCGTGGTGTTCTGAACAGTTATTTCAACGCCGTGGTCCTCCTTTTGAAATAATGGCTCTGTCAAACATGGCCGTGTTGTTTAATTTGATTAACTTTTGTTTCATTGTGGACTTTTACACGTGGCGGCTATTCAAACGTCTCAAATGCGTTTACTTTTCGTGTTTGTGCCGTCACAGATTTGTGTTGCGGTTGCTGCCCGTGGTGCGCCCACGTGACCATTATGACGTACATCTACTGACGCAGGTCTACAACAATATTGTTAGCTGAAGGGTGCCTCTTCTGTTGCTCTGATGTCGTTTAGAAAAATTGAACCTTTTTAAATAGTTGGTGGGTGTATTGTCCTCTGCGGGGTAAGCATGACTGGCTACTCTTACTAACTGGTTACCTCAATCACCTACAACACAAAGCTATGTTGTAGATGTTATGTTCAGATAGCCTAGCTCTAGGGATGTCCAATAGTGGCTTTTTTGAGGATATCCAATATGGCGATATTGTACAGCTCTCTATTTACAATTCTCATATCATCTTGTTGTGGAATTAACACATATCTGTTGTGAAGTTAATAGATACAGCAGCAGATGAATTAACTTCTCGACATGGCAGTAAAGAACATTGTACAACTTGCGTAAGCAAACGTCTGAGAAATACTTGCGATTGTGCATGACAAAGCGTGGCTCAAGGAACTCCAATAGTTTGGATTTTTCAGCGGGTACATCTGCCTGACACTTTTTCAGCATTTTTTTACATTGCCGCTACCCCATAGACATATAATAAGTGAATGAATTGTGCATGGAAATGCAGCGTTTTCCACAATGTCAGCAAATTCTCAAAATGATTTTGTAATGGCCAAATCATGCAGTCTATGGCCAAATACTATCAAAGTTAATTGTTGAAGGTTATTCTGTGAGATTTGGCTCCTACTCTCCTCTCTTCCAATATGGCGGTGAGGCTGATGTAGCGGTCAGTGCTTGCTGTGGCGTCTACGTATTTATGTCTATATGCTAACCCTCGCACCATTAGCGGTGTTTTGACAAACCACCACGTCCTGCCACCCCAAACACAGTTAAGCTAATCATCGGCTCAAGTATGTCCTGCGTGTAGACTGTTAAGGCGAGCGGACTCGCTGCCGCATACACATGGGTTCAAAGTCTAGAAACTCCTAAACTTTGCATAGGAAAACATCTCCTGGTATTCATCTCCAGCAAATTCAGTAATGTTGCGACTTTGGCACTTAAAGATCTATATCAGTTTTTATTGTAGGGAAAAAGACAATATTGATATTAAATTTTTATGCCCATTGTCGGACGTCCCTACTTAGCATATATTTAGCTACACTGTCTTTAATGCGCAAAATGAAAAATGCCCTGCCCCTCAGATTTTATTATTCATCCATTTTCTATACCGCTTATCCTCATTAGGGTCGCGGGTATGCTGGAGCCTATCCCAGCTGACTTTGGGCGGGAGGCGGGGTACACCCTGGACTGGTCGCCAGTCAATCTCAGGGCAGACATACAATCATTCACACTCACATTCACAGTCTAATGGACAATTTAGAGTTGCCAATTAACCTAACATACATGTATTTGGAATGTGTGAGGAAACCGGAGTAAACGGAGAAATGTCATCTCACAACATGCAAATTCCACGCAGAGATCCCCAAAGGAGATTCAAACCATGCTATAATACAATATGGGTAGCATGTTCAGGCACCGTGCGACTTGATTTTAATATTAAATAGTTAATTAATATTATTTCTTCATTTAATGAAAAAAAAGCCTCATTTCATTTCATTGTACAGTCAAAATGTTTTATTATTAATGTACTATGTTTTCATTTAAACTAATTGCGGTGTATAGAAACAGTAGGGTGATGCGCAGTGTTTCGTTAGATTTGATATTCATAAAAGGCATTCATTTAAGGCAATTTAAGGTCTCTGTAAAAAAATGGCAAAAAACAAATCTCACTCAATTTTAATTGAAAACCCCTGCTATACACTAATCCCTCGTTTACCAAGGTTAATTGGTTCCAGACCCGACTGTGATGGAGCATTTCCATAAAGTAGGATTCTTTTTTTCTAAATGCAATATTTTTAGTTAAAGCATATAAAACCATTTTACACCCTTTAATAAATTTACAATGTCATTAGAGCCCTCTAGATATAAAATATCACCTCTATACTGACCTTTACAGTTGTGGTGCCCAATATAGTAGACAAAATAAGAGTAAATAAGCCATTAAAAAATAAATTAGACTTGTGCTCATGTGTGTTATTAGAAATGTGGATGTTGGAAGTGATGTCATGGATTCAGAGTTGGGTTTCTGCTCTGCTTGTGTTTTATTAAGGATGTATGTGCCTGTTGTGAGATATTGCAACTCGCCAATAACAGCCTGTTGTTTCAGCAATCATGTCTGGTCCTTGTGTGTTTAATCCAGTGGTTGTCAATTATTTTCTGCCATGCTGTCTCTAGCGGACAGAAATGTTTTAATGCTCCCTTGATTTGAAATACAATTGAGAAACTTTTAATATACATTTATTTATCTGTAATCTACAGATTGAACTCAAAACTGAAACCAGGACAATGTAACAAAATGGAGAACTGTGAAGCACACAAATTCAATCATTAAAATGACCGAAATACTGCAAGTATTACATGTTATGAATGGGCCTGTTACTACACGGCCACAGCCATTATACGGTATACTTTAAAACCATGCAGCATTGTTGGAGGTCTTTTTATAACAGGGTTTCTAGGCGGAATAGTCATGTTCCATTATGTGCATTCATTACCTGCTTCTTTTTAGCTGTTTTTATAGTTTTAGAAAACAGAAAAATGTGTTTATGTCTCACATAAGGATTGTGGATGAAAGGCAAAATTCCAAAAAAGTGCATTTTGCCTTTAATCCTAAACACAGCTAACACAGCCCAATTAAGCCTTATTAAATCCAACAAGTATTAAATATGATATGGGTTGTTTTAAAAAACACAAAAAGGTTGAAAAATAATTACATAAGATGTTTTTTTTCACTTTCAAGATCCACCAAAAGGAGCCGTGGATGGAATTAAGACCTTCATTTTCACCATGTCTGCACATCAAGCCGGACTCAATGGGAACAAAAGGAGAAAGTGAGTTACATGTGAAATAACTAAGTTGTGAATCCTATCGAGTATACATTGAAAGCTTGATATCAGGCATGACAAAACATGTTTTAAATGTAAATTGTTATTACCATACGTTATGGTTATGCTTGAACACAATAATGTTAGTGTATGTTGCAGCTGGAGAGGTCGAGACTGTGCCAAATCTGGGAAGCTGTCCGACTGTCTTTCCCAAACCCTCAAACAGCGAGCGCATGCTCCCTATTAAAAAACGCAGGAGTCTCAGAAAAAGTCTTGTTAAATTCATTTGGTATGTTACAACTTTTATTTCACTTACTAATATAACGTATGTGATTTATTTTATGTATATTGAACATGTATTTGTTCTCATCTACATAAATACTACCTTCACAGCAGCTCAAGAAAGACCTGCACAACTAAACCCCTTAGAGAACATTGAACATTTTCTGGTCATAAAGAAATATCTACCCATTTCTGCACAAAACTTTATACATTAACAAACCTGAACAAATCTTTTTTTTTGCCTTTTGTTTTTTAGCCAACAGCACCAGGAAGAGGATGACACCTTATTGAAAAGTGAGGACTTTGAAAAGGTAATTTCTGTACATACTTAAAAAAAAAAAGAATAGATAATTTAATATTGTATAAGTGTAACCGATTATTTACATCAGCTTTTCTGACATAGTTAATCTGATTATAATTTAAATGGATGTCTTACAGTTATATACTGTATATCATATTGTTTTATCAGTACATGTTATAGACCTTTATGGTCAGAACT
This sequence comes from Oostethus manadensis, assembly GCA_024372805.1. Lineage (NCBI taxonomy): Eukaryota > Metazoa > Chordata > Actinopteri > Syngnathiformes > Syngnathidae > Oostethus > Oostethus manadensis. The sequence continues at coordinate 505,775 of QODF01000169.1, read as the reverse complement.
ACATTTTTTTACATTAAAAAAATATAAGGTCTTGATTGTAGCCTTTCAAATAATAAAATCTACTTCAGGCATTAATTGTCATAACAAAAGGTTATTCATACGTTTCTTTCAGAAATATTACCACTACATCCAAAATGGCATTAACCTGGACCATCTAACTCCTCTGCAAGACTCCTGGGTGAAGAATATTTTGGGAAAGGTCCCCAGTCACTTGAAGAACCAGAACCAAGCACTGGATCTGCTGCTTGATGAAGTAAAGGAGGACTACTTGCTCAGCATCAAGACGGCAATCTGTAATTATTCATTTCCTCATATAGTGATGAGCTCTAACACATGCCGTATGATGTATTTAAAATCACCCACACATGTATGCAAAATTATTTTAAGATTGAAAATCTCTTAATTGTAAAATAACAAATTATACTTGTACTTGATTTAAAACTGTCAGTACAAAATACTACATATATAGAAGTGAATAAAATAATAGTAGTCCAATGTGAATAACCAGATTAATCACTGTTATTAGTGTATTTTTATTGCTACTTGGAAAACAAGTTACCAGTAGGTGCGGTAGATTCTCAGATTTTTGAGTATCTAGATTTTTGCTGCTCAGATTTCCAGCATTCATGATGTGCACGCTCTTAAGGCTGTGTAATTGGGCAGTTGAAAGGTCGGTGTGGCATAGCAATCAGTGATCACTTTTGTGAAAAAACAGGCGTGGATCAGGTGGCCCCTATGTACATGGATTAACATGGATTTCTCTTTGAAAGCCTGAGGAAAATCGATCATTCAAGACATTGTTCAGAAGAACAGCGTACTTTGATTAAAAAATTAATTGGAGAGGGGAAACTTATGAAGAGGTGCAAAACTTGTTTGGCTGTTCAGCTAAAATGATCTCCAATGCCTTCAAATGGAGAGCAAAACTGAAGATATGTGGCAGAAAACAGAAGATAACTATTAAAATGGATCAAAGAATAACCATAATGGCAAAGGATGCAGCCAATGGTCAGCTCCAGGATAATCAAAGACAGTCTGGAGTTACCTGTACTGTGACAGTTAGAAGACATCTGTGTGAAGCTAATCTATTTACAAGAATCTCCCTAAGTCCCTCTGTTAAAAAACGGAATGCGCAGAAGATGTTACAATTTGCCAAGGAACACATCAACTGGCCTGAAAAGAAATGGAGGTACATTTTGTGGACTGATAGAGTAAAATTGTTCTTTTTAGGTCCAAGGGCCGCAGACAGTTTGTGAGATGAGCCCCAAACTCTGAATTTAAGCCACAGTGCCCAGTGAAGACAGTGAAGCATGGTGGTGCAAGCATCATGATATGGGCATGTGTTGGGCCTATTTATTGCATACCAGGGTTCATAGATCAGTTTGTATATGTCAAAAAATGCTGTTTCTGAAGCAAACCCAAGAAATGTTAATTATAAAATGTTGCTTAAGAATTTTGAGTGGTATAACAGCTGAAAGGTGCCAGAAGATGGTAGACGCCATGCCACACAGACTATGGTCACACAACTAAATATTAGTTTAGTGATTCACAGACTGCAAAATCCTAGAAACAAAAAACTTTGTACAAAATAGTTTTGAGTTTGTAAAGTCAACGGCAGACACTGCTATTTTTTGAAACCCCCTTTCAACTAATTGCCCAATTGCACAGAACTTAAGAGCGTGCATATCATGAATGCTGGGTCTTGTTTGTTTTCTGAGAATCTACTGTACTGCACAAAACTTGTTTGCCATGTATCAATAAAAATATGCTAATAACAGTGATTAATCTGGTATTCATATTGGACTGCTTATTATTTTGAACACTACTGTGTATTATATATATATTTATATTATTATATCATATTATATTGTGTTTGGGCTTGGGTATCAGCTCATCCCCCATTGTCGTTGGGAGGCCGGGTGAGGAGCAGAGAGTACTAATATTTTGATCCACCACATAATGTAATGAATTTAAATGAAAATACCATGCATGTTAAGTTAATTGGTGACTCTAAATTGTCCATAGGTATGAGTGTGAGTGTGACTGGTTGTTTGCCTATATGTGCCCCGCTTTATACAGTATGTGCCCTGAGATTGACTGGTGACCAGTCCGCCTTTCTCTCAGTCAGCTGGCATAGGCTCCAGCATACCCACGACCCTAGTGAGAATAGGAAAATGGATGGATATATGGGGAGAAATGGAGCAAATAGGCACAATGTAAAAAAAAAGATTAAACGTTGATACTAAGAATAAATAACAAAGGTTTTACGGATTTTAGCCTTTTTGTAAAATAACAAAAATATTTGAAAGTGGCCCCTGGCATTTTTTTTCTGTATGCACCCCCCGATGGAAAAAGTTTGGACACCCTTGGCCTAGATGCAAGTCGGGCAGTGGGTAGGTTGAGAATATTCATGTTACTTTGCAGATGAGGGGCGTCTTTGGTCTTTTGGAACATTGTGGGATGTGTGGAGGGGATATGCTTGTAAGACAGGGAACCAAGCTGCACATAGAGGTCTTAGCTGATATTCAAACCTCCTGGCAATGAGGCATAAGTACTGCCTACATTAGAAGATCTGGCCAAAGTTTTATCAAGATGTCCACTGTGCTGTTTGTAATCAAGTCTATATTCTTTTATTGCAGTGAAATATACATTCAGTGATCCAGTAGAAATTGATGAGGACCCAGCGAAAGACCTTCCTCCTCACAGGCTTGAGTAAATTCATATTGCCTACATTTTATATGATTGAGAATGGACCTGACCAATTTGACAAGGAGGGAAATATGTTTTTTCAATTATTTATTATTCTTCAACTGTCAGATTGGTGAGGGTGCCAAAAGCATGGAAAGACTCCTTTGTCCATGCGAGAAAGAGGATGAATAACTGGCTCCACTCGTTTAACCCCACCATGCAGCAGGTGCTCTACCTGTGGCACGTTTCTTACAAGTATGTATGCACTTGACTTGAATTGGACCTTTCGATTAAAGTCAGTCAAACTAATATTATATGTCATTTTATACCTTCTCTTTCAGAGAGATGCGACTGGTTGATACGGTGGAGATCCGAAGCAGAACAGAGTCTATGGAGTTGTCAGCATTTCAGCAAAATTCTAATGGTCAGATTGGCAACGTCAGAGGAGTCCTTCTGAACAAGTGAGCAAAACACCAATGCATTCGTCTATTTCAACATTATGGTTCAAATTTTGTGGTTTAGCTGTCTTAGTTTTTTTAACTCAACTCAACTTTATTTATAAAGCGCTTTCATACAATCAGTGATTGAGACAAAGTGCTGTACAGTGCATACGAAATAAAAGACTAGCTAAAAACATACTACAACAATAAAAACAATAGAATCGTTAATGAAACAATAAAAGCTGTACATCACAATACAAACAGGTGCAGACTCTTAGACTGGGTTAAAAACCAACTTTTTAAATTAAGTTCAAACATTTTAAACTTTTTAAATATAAATATTTTTAAATACATAAATTTAGAAATTATTTTATTTTGTGGCTGAATACACCCTACCTGTAAATGCATAATTAAGCTAGTTGTAAGTATCTTTTGCTTAAATTAAACATTTTCAAGCTTAAAAATGGCTAAATTAATCAAAATACAATTATAAACCATAAAGACCTTCCAGCGCTGTTGCACACTGTCCATAGTTGAAATGGATGAACACAAATGCTTCCTGACGCTTCATCTTTGCTGGTGTTCACCAGCTTTTGTTTGTTGTTGTTATGTGGTCATCTTTGCTGTTTGGCTGGTCAATCACTGAACGTAGGGATCAAATATTGAAAAAATTGAGCGATACCAGGCAAATTGTAATGTCAATTGGAAGTTAGTTCAAGTTAGTTCAAGATTTTTAAAATTTTGCATATTAGTTGTTCGAATCTGGATTTGAGAAGTGAAATGAAGTTTTTAGGATTTACAGAAAATGTGAAATAATTATTTAAACAAAATGAGGCAGGTGCATAAATTTGGGAACCCTTGTTGTACCTTTAGCACTAATTATTGGAACTAATTAGCAATAATTTGTTAGGTGATTTTTTTTGTCATGCCTAAAGAGTAATAAAAACACTGGAGAAAAAAATTATTGAAGTAGGTTATTATAATTTGTGCATGAAAGGGTTAATCTCCAAGATAAATTCTTGATAGATGTAGTACAGATCTATTAAATAGATGTCATTTTGCTGACTTAGGTGGCTTCCTGAAGTGCACAACATTTACTACCACGGGAATCGGCGAAAACTGATGCCCTCCCAAAGCAACATGGACAAGCTGCAGTCTTTCTACAATTGTGCTGCTACGCTAATGGCCACCCAGCTGCAGGACCTTGTGCTTGACTCAATGAGAGACTATACAAAACTGCTTTGTTCGAACCTGGTAAGGAAAACATCATAAACATTATTACCGGTCTTTGTCTTTCAATAGGCTACACGCATTGTTTTGAGTTCCTTTCTATTTCAGCACTCAGAGCAGGACTGCCAGCACCCAGGCTTTATCCTGCATCTGATCCTGGGGGATAAAGAGATTACTATTGAGCCAGATGTCAAATTATATGAGGACATTCTCATTAATATTTATGAGTTTATGCTCAGGTCTGTTAGCATGTTACCACGTGTGGAAACAAAACTCTACCCAGACTGGGTAAGTAAAGTATTTGTGAGTTAGTAGGTTGAAAGCGAGTTTGTTGCAGAATGAATAGTGACTATGCCATACAGTTACACCCTAGACAAATGTATTTTTCTGTGCCTTGCTCAAGGGAATATTGTCAATGCTCCACAAGCAGACCAATTTTCTGGATTATATTACCATTAAGGTTGAGCATCAAGTCTCGAGCATTGATGGGAACTGGGACTATCATTCCGATTCTCTCGGGATTGTCCGAGGACATTTTTTAAAATTCCATTCTAGTTTTGAAGACTAACTCTAACATTTATATTCAATGTCAATGGTTTAGTATTTGAGGATTTCATAGTGAAGTTCAGATATTTAAAATAATTATGAAGTTAGCACCCTCATTTAAACCATGCACACTTTTATACTGCATGCCTCTTAAATAAAAAGGAATTTAAGGACCCGGAATTGAAATGATGGATTTTAATCAGAACCAACCTCGGTCAAATTCAAACAATGCCCAACCTTACTTGTCATCTTCAGCAGGACTTTAAACCTGCAACTGTTTGTATGGAGAAAGCTGCTGCTATTCTATTTCAACCACTGAAAGACACATTTCTGTTTTTGTGTTCTCCCAGTCAAGTAGCTCTGGGGAAACCCTCAAACCAGTTATCCTGCCAGAGATCCAAAAAGCCCAAGAGGAAGAGGTTCGCAGAGTAATCCATGCTGAGTATGTGAGACCAACTGAGTATATCCATGAGTATGATAAATATGCCACTTTGATAAACAAAGAGGCAGAGGAAGACATGGAGCGTTTCCTAAGTGAGGAACACACCTTTCAGGAACTCATGAATGAGGTGATTAAATACCAGATGCTGATTGACCAGATCCAGTACACATCACGTAAGGTATGGAGTTATAAAAGCAAATGCAGTAAAAAAAATGAAAGCTTAAAGAAAAATGCACTTTTTGGGAATTTTGCCCATCATCCACAATCCTTACGTAACACATGAACACACGGCTTTCTCTTTTTTGTGCATCGAAAAGATAAAAATCAAAGCTCAGTAATGCAAGTATTGGAACAGATCTTTGCCGCTTACAAAGACCGCTATTAAAACAACTCAAAACACATCCAACAAGGTTTTATATACATTCTGTGACCATGTAGTAACAAGTGCATTCATAACATGTAATACTTGTAAAACATGTAATACAGTATTTTGCTAAGCGTTAGTGAAACGTCCTTACTCGGCTCATTGATTTCACGTAGCAATATAGAAACAATGTAGTAATACCTACAGCCAGCGTTAACTTTTCCAAACGCAGAAACAACCAACAGAGCAGCAGTGGCGGCGCATCGGAAATGTAGCCTTATCTTTTGCTTGCTCACTAAAGGTGAGTGTATGGCGAAAATAATCGCTAGCCGGCTAGTAGCTAAACGCTGTGTTCTGGCTAAGTGTCAATGTGCAAGTAATGTAGTTTATAGTTTGAATAATAGTAATAATAATAATAATAATAATAACAATGCCGTTGTAGCTTAAATAATGCGAATGTCGCATTATATATGTAAATGTATATGGCATTTTTCAAATGCTTATAGGCAACACAATAAGTGTTTCCCATGTGTGCAGTAATGAGCTGACTCTTTTTATCAGAAAGACGTGTGTTTATGACTCACATAAAGATTGTGGATTTCCAAAAGGAGTGCAGTTTTTCTTTAAGAACAAAGAATGATTTTGCTTGTTCAAATATCAAAACACACTGGCAAAATGTGGTACTCACTCATACTTTGGCATTTAGGTGGTACGTCTTGGCATGTTTGTAGTGCAGTCCCACAAGCTTATTCAGTCTCTCATCAAGCGTGCTCAAGATCTACAGCAGAAGCTAGTTTCCCGCATGCTACAAGGCCACCAGGAAATCAATACAACGTTAGTTGATCTTTTTCTGCAAATTTTCAAAAATAAATGTTTTCTGAAAAATCTAAAATGCAAGTGTGTAAAAGAGTGGAGATGTAAGATTTTAGTAAACTGGATGCATAGGTCTGAATATCGGCATTCTTCACTCAGACTTAAAGAAGTTCTTACATACGGCGTACGTGCTCCTATGTGCTGGATACGTGCAAAGTTGGGGACAATCACAGGCATGTGTAACCCGCAGATAGCATGCAAAGCCCTTGGAAAGAAAACTGGCGTGGAAATTATTTTCTGCGTGGACCCAGTTCGCAAGGGCAAGGCAGGGGAGGAGTACATGACCTTTGCGTGTGTCTCAAGTCTAAAAGTACATTGTGTACATTATCCGGCCACGGCAGCAGCTCCTCCTGCAGCAAGCGACTCCTCCAGCTGTACACTTTGGTTCTACTGACCTCTGTGGATGGACGGCGGCTGCTCACATGGCGTATCCGACATTAATGCACCTTGCCTGGCCACGGCGGGCTGCTTCTCCCGTCCAACACTGTGGTTCTCCTGATGTCCGTGGACACAGGATGGCTACTCGCATAGTGTATCTGACATTATTGCACCTTGCCCGGCCATGGCGGGCAGCTCCTCCTGCTGTACACTCCCAGTCACGATAGCCAAAGGTGTCCTAGGAAGCCAGTATGCCCGTCAATCTAAGTAAGTGAGCTGCACGAGTCTTGTGCGATGCCCACACACGTACGTCCTCACAGAGTGAAGTGCAACTAGCACCCGCGAATTGCACGCCACATCCATAATCAAAAAGCTACCAACAGAGGGGGAGTGGCAAGCATGTGGGTGTCACAAATCACTTTGTTTCACAAGTATGACACACGTGCAACCCCTCTTGATACCCTACTTCCTTTACATGCTGATCATCGCCAACAAATTTTCCAAAAATTGCGGAGCCTGTGCGCGTGGTAACACCTATGTCGGAGTGTAAGGACTAATTTAGTTCTCAACACAACAATGGAGCTTTGCTGTTTGACTTTGTGATCAATAGTATTTGGCCTTAATCCCAGTTGCACGTTTTCCAGTATCTTTGAGCTGTGAATTATTCATATCCTGACTACAATATCTCCTTTTTCAAAGGCTGTGTAATGAATTTGAGAAGATTGCAGAGAGAGCACTCAGCACGCCACCTGACACACATTCATTGATGGAGTTGAAGGTATCCACGCTGAACCACACATGTTGTTGGGTAGACTGGAAAATGTCCCTGAGGCCATGTGATTGCTAATAAAGTCCTAATAAAATTTGTGTTATTGTAAAATCAGGCACAGTTTTATATAATAATGTTTCATGGTAAACTGAGACTAGAGCTGTTCTACATAGTTCTACATAGTCTTTAAGTATGAACTCATGAAACCTGCTCAAATGGACCCTGATCCTCCAATATGATAATATTTGACAAAAATAAAAGTGCTAAATAGTTAATCTTGTTGAGCTATTAGCGTAACAGATATTTTCCTTTAATTGCATCCAGGCCTATATCAATAAGGTGAAGACCACTGATCTTCCTCTGTTGGAGCAGAGGTTGTCCAACTCCAACATGCAGTTGTGTTCCCTGATAGACTTTGTCTCCCTCTCACCGTCGGACATGGAGCTCAACAAAAAGACCATCCAGTGGCTAAGGCGTTTGCCATCCATGTTTGAGGATCACCAACAGATTGTTTATGAAAAGACAACACAATATCAAAACAGTCTCAAGGTTTTGTTTTTTTCCCCACTTTTTGTTTGCTGAGCTATTACATATTTTCATTACTTGAAAATGAAACATGTAAAAGCATTAGTAAAGTTTTCTGCATTTTGGTTCACAAATTTCAGTTGTTGCGGGAGCTTTTTGAGGAAGAACTTGAAACCTACAGTGTACAAGTCGAGGAGTTTGCTTCCTTTGGTGACATGGATGAGCTCAGCAAATACTTGAAGAAAGCCCAGGCCCTCAATAGCAAACTGGACACAGCCATAGAAAGGGTAATTTAGAATGATTTTACACAGAACTATAACATGCCTTATTTTTACTCATTTTGAAAGTATACCAAATATTGACTAATGTGAAAAGAGGTGGCACGTTTTTGCAGTAGAATACATGAATGCGATGTATTTGAAGGTGTGTCACAGCATGTGCTGTTGTCGTACAGGTATGTTAAACCTCAACCTTGAAATTAAGTCACCAGCCTTAAAATTAATCCTAGAATCAAAGCCATGCCATGTAGGATGCCTTGTAATTATTGCTTCTCAAATCACGTGTCTCACCCATTACTTTTCAATCTTTTGAAAAGATAAATGAATTCAATCTAGAAGAGGAAGCATTTGACTGGCCTGTCTCTCAGTACCCGCTGCGAAAAAAGGTCCAGGACAAGCTCACACCCTTCCTGCGTCTGTATGAGACAGCCCATGACTTCCAAACCCACCATGAGCAGTGGCTCTATGGTCCACTTTCTGGAGTAAACCCAGACAAGGTAGAACATTTATATCCACTGTGTCTGGTACTTGTCACCGATCTAAAGTTTTAAATAAAAAACATGCCAAAAAATGTAAGATAAAAGCAAGATAAATCATCTGACATCAAGGTAACAAATGTATTGACTCAAAAGGCACTTTTCATCTTGATTTTAGATAATTACATTTTAGATGTAAAATTTTTGCAAAGTGGTAGAAATCAACAACGTTCCATTTAAAGCACATTTGTTTCTATGATTCACATTGCATGTTTTTCTTTTTATGTTTTCATCTGCCCCTGTAGATAGAAGGGGATGTGGGGAATTACTGGCGCTCTCTGTATAAGCTGGAGAAAAGCTTCCCTGACGTGCCCAACGCTCTGGGCATTGCCATTGTGATGAAGGAAAAGGTGGAAAATTTCAAAAAAGATGTCCCAATGGTGCAGGTGAGCTACTCAATTCAGAATATAAATTTTATAATTACCTACCTGCTAATTCTACATTTCTATCAATATACTTCACCTTTATACTTTTTCAACAGGTACTTTGTAACCCAGGTCTGCGTGATCGTCATTGGGAGGCTTTGAGTGCCATAGCTGGCAAGTCCTTACACGCAGCTGATGAAGAAGCCTGTATGTCACACTTTCTATCAATGAAAATGGAAGAGCACTTGACTAAATTTGAAGGCATCAGTGAGGCAGCCAGCAAAGAGTATTCGCTGGAAAAGGCTTTGGAGAAAATGACCAGTGAATGGAACGATATAGTGTTCAAACTTCTGCCGTATCGAGAGACAGGCACGAGCATCTTGTCAGCTGTGGATGAAGTCCAGATGCTGCTGGATGATCACATTGTAAAAACGCAAACCATGAAGGGCTCGCCTTTCATTAAGCCTTTTGAGGTGGAGATACGGTAAGAAGAGAACGTGGATGACACGTTTGTTATATTTTGGGGTGCGAAAACAGTCATAGATGAGGTCAATCAAAGGCCTTTCAGCATATTTTTTTCCTTCAAAAAATAGGAAGAATTTTCCTCTTTTCATCTAACCAATGAGATTTCAATTACAGTGAATGGGAGGACACGTTGCTGCTTCTCCAAGAGATCCTGGATGAATGGTTAAAGGTACAATCTACATGGCTTTACCTGGAGCCCATCTTCAGCTCACCAGACATCATGGCTCAGATGCCTGATGAAGGAAGGCGTTTTACAAATGTTGACAAAACCTGGAAAGACATCATGAAACAAGTTGCACAGGTAAGAAATCAGTATGACTTAATTTCAGACTCTAGAAACCAAAATCAAAGGTTTTGTGTTATGCTGTCAAAACAAAACGGAAATAAAATGAGAAAACTCTAAAAGCATTGACAAATTTATTAACATGACAGTTTGTTAAATATTGATTTAATATATATATATATATATATATATATATATATTTAACGTTATGCAAGAGACACACAAAATAGTATGAAACAGATTAATGGAGAAAAGAAACAAAGACTAGACCTACTGGTTTTTTATTTTTCAGAGTAACTCCTGACACTGAATATATATACATTTTATAATTACATACCTGCTAATTATGCATTTTTATCAATATACTTCACCTTTATACTTTTTCAACAGGTACTTTGTAACCCATGTATGAGTGAAAGCACAGTCGCACACGGCTGGCAGAACAAGCCAAATGTGATCGCTCTTTGCCAGTTCCAAATCCATCCATCCATTTTCTATGCCGCTAATCCTCATTAGGTCGCTGGGGTATGCTTGAGTCTGTCCCAACTCACTTCGGGCAACAGGAGTGGTACACCCTGGAATCGCAGGGCACATATAGACAAACAACCGTTCACACTCACATTCATACCTATGGACAATTTAGACTAGCCAATTAACCTAACATGCATGTTTTTGGGACAGTTCCATATATTAACTGTAAATCAACAAAAAGACCATAGTCAAAACCCAGTGATGGAAATTTGCAGTAGGTGAAGAAAAGCTCACTTTATATTACACATGGACATTATTCCACGGAATGTGATGGTTGTGTGATGTAGTAAGTGTCATTGTGGGACATGGAAAAATATTATTTGTGTTTTCAACACAAATTGCATACCTGCTGTATCAGCTAATGGACAGTTTCTGTGCCCCATTAAGACCATATCACCCATAAAGCTTGCATTGTTATCCTTTCAGTGTTCTCACAAATAGCTTTCTGCTGACAAACTGCATAACAAAATAGCCCCGTTATTCGATTGTCCACTTGGCTACGTGAATAAAAAACCCCACACGGTTAAACCTGGAGATAGAATATTAGTTCATCAGACCCCATTAGTAGATAAAATGTAGTGGTTCTTTGTGAGATTGTGAGATCAGTTGTACTTTATTATGGTAAAAACTGACCTCATCATTGTCAGGCTCATGCATTTTTTAAATCAGTAACAATCATCAGTGAAAACACTCTTGATCAAAATTTTAAGATGAGTTGAAAACTTGCAAAGAATTGCACTTTTACTGTTACGTTTAAGTCGTCGCGGCATGGTGAAACGACCCCGAGGATGCAGAGAGCTGGATGCCAAGCAGGTAGGTAGGTAGGAATCTTTAATAAAGGTGCTTCGAAGCAGAGGCAGGTACATGGAAGCGACACGTTACAAGGGAAAAGCAACAATGAGCCGACAAGTGGCCAAGCACACAGCTGAACTAAATACTGGAGAACAAATTTGGAGCAAGTGCGAAAAAATTAAAAAGTGTAGCTGACCGGAAACCGAATGGAACAGAACAGGAAGTACTACCAAAATAAGAGTACAAATCAGGGTCTGAGGCAAAAAAGGAACAAAAGCACTGTCTTGAAGACAAACATACAGATCGTGACAGTACCCCCCCTCAAGGACGGATCCCAGACGTCCTAAAAGTCCAACAGTCACACAGATCGTGACACTTTTCACTATTGGAGGTTTTAAGTACATCTTCAAAATGCAAAAAAAGAAAGCCATGGGAGTGAGACGTCTCGTCACGTCTAAACGAATGCAGGCGGGCAAACACTTGCTGCACCTCCCTTGCGCTTATCCAATCAACAGTCAGGCATGATGATTTATTCAGGGTCTTACAGAAGGTGGGATATTTTTAACTCTTTTCAAAAAGTCAATTTTCCTCATTAGGGTGTTGAAAAAAATAATTGAGCACTGAGTAGGGTGACAAAACAAGAAGGCTGATGAGCCACGTGTGGCTCCGGAGCCACAGGTTGCCGGGTCGGCAGCTTCTGGGATAGAGCGTCAACATGCATCTGAATGCACCTGTTCGATCGGAAGTGATGGGGACACTGTTATTTGCTTCTGTTTACAATACATAGTTTTGTTTTCTTAATACATGCTATGCAGTTTATAAAATGTCAACATGTAAATACAGTATTTAACCACCATTCTGTCTTTGGCAGGACAAGCATGTGTTAGTGGTCATAAAAATCAATAACATGCTCGACAGGCAAAAAAAGTCCAATGAGCATCTGGAGATTATCCTCAAAGGGCTTAATAACTACCTGGAGAAGAAGCGTCTCTATTTTCCACGCTTTTTCTTTCTTTCAAATGAGGAGCTACTGGAAATCCTTTCTGAGACCAAAGACCCAACGAGGTAAACAAAAAAGTTTTGTTATGTCTCTTGATGAAGTGCATCAGTTTGCTATGCTTTTTTTGAATACAGTCTTTCAGGTATATTTTACATTTGTTGTTCTGGTCAGCCCCTGTCTGCATCTTTCTGCAGCATTGCGTCTTTCTCAGCAATCACATTTTAGTTTTTATTGACTTCCCACATCTCTGTTTTATCATTGTCACATTTATGGCACTCTTATGTGAAGACATTACCAAAAAACACAAAAAAGTCAAAAACAAACCAAAACCTCCAAGTGAATCCTCCAGATGCTCATTGAGCCGAATATGATAAAATTTGCTGACGTTGAGACACCAAAATGCAAAACATTTCCTGTCTCAATTTCAGAGTCCAGCCATTTTTGAAGAAGTGTTTTGAAGGTATTGCTCGTGTGACGTTCACTGAAGACCTTGACATCACTCACATGAAGAGCAGTGAGGGTGAAGAAGTCATGCTTGTTGATGTGATTTGCACCCCGAATGCCCGCGGCCAAGTAGAGAAATGGCTTCTGGAACTTGAGAATGACATGACAGCCTCGCTGCATAAGGTCTCTCTTTGATGACTGGCTTGAGTTTTAAAAAAATTATATTTTTTACTATTATCTGTGGTGATTTGTTGTTTCAGTTAATTCATGTCCTAATCCCTCTTGTGGGCCATGACAGGTAGTTGGGGAAGCAATCCAAGCATACCCAAAAGAGAAGAGGATTGACTGGGTGCGTGCATGGCCTGGCCAGGCAGTGCTGTGTGTCTCACAGGTTTACTGGACAAAGGACATCCATCAAGCCATTAATTCAGGACAGAAGGTATTCATATGGACATGCAATCTGGTCATCACGCAACATGGTCCTATTTCACTGGCATCCTATAGACAGGGCAATGTTGATTTTGGCCTGACTCCGTTATGTCTGCATCTAACACTCAACAGTTGGGGATTTTCAAACTGTGTTTGTTTTTGTCATGGCAAAAAATATTTATTTTTAATATCAAAAGACAACTCTTCCCCTGAGCCACCATCTTATTGTAGAGGTGATTGAGTGTCCCAATGATCCCAGGAGCTAAGTTGTCATGCCCCTGGTAGGGTCACCCATGACAAACAGGTCCTAGGGGAGCGACCAGACAGAGAGGGGCTCAATAGACCCTGATGATGATTAAAAACATTGGACTTCGTTTTCCCTCGCCCGGACACGGGTCACCGGGGTCCCCCTCTGGAGCCAGGCCTGGAGGTGGAGCACAATGGCGAGCATCTGGTGGCCGGGCCGGCACCCATGGGGCCCGGTCGGGCACAGCCAGAAAAGGTAACGTGGGTCCCCCCTCCCATGAGCTCACCACTCGTAGGAGGGGCCAAAGGGGTCGGGTGCTAAATGAGCTGGGTGGCTGCCTCGGCTACAGAAGCTAGTTGTCGGTACGTTGAATTTCACCTCTCTGGGGGGGAAGGAGCCTGCTCCCCTGGGAGATTCCCTTGTTCTACTGGGTGACTTCAACGCTCATGTTGGCTGCGACAGTGAGACCTGGAGAGGTGTGATTGGAAGGAATGTCCCCCCTGATCTTAACCCGAGCGGTGTTTTATTATTATTATTCTGTGCTCGTCACGGATTGTTTATAACGAACACCATGTTCAAGCATAAGGGTGTCCACGTGTGCACTTGGCACCAGGACACCATGGGCCGCAGTTCGATGATTGACTTTGTGGTTGTATTGTCAGACTTGCGGCCACGTGTTTTGGACACTCGGGTGAAGAGAGGAGCGGAGCTGTCAACCGATTACCACCTGGTGGTTAGGTGGTTCCGATGGTGGGGGAGGATGCCGGTCAGACCTGGCAAACCCAAACGCATTGTGAGAGTCTGCTGGGAACGTCTGGCAGAGTACCCTGTCAGAAGGAGTTTCAACTCCCACCTTCGGGAGAGCTTTGACCAAGTTCCAAAGGAGGCAGCGGACATTGAGTCCGTGTGGGCAATGTTTTGTGCCTCCATTGTCGATGCGGCTAATCGGAGCTGTTGCCGTTAGGATGGTCGGTGCCTGTCGTGGCGGTAATCCCAGAACCCAATGTTGGACACCAGCGGTGAGGGATGCTGTCAGGCCATTTTGGCGCATGGGACTCAACTGACAGGTACTGGCAGGCTACCGGTCTGCGGCTCTGGCAGTCACTAAGGCAAAAACTCGGACATGGGAGGAGTTCGGGGAGGCCATGGAAAACGACTTCCGGATGGCTTTAAAGAGATTCTGGTCCACCATCCGCCATCTCAGGAGGGGGAAGCAGTGCACAGTCAACACCGTGTATGGTGGGGACGGTGTGCTGCTGACCTCGACTCAAGATGTTGTGGACCGGTGGAGGGAATACTTTGAAGACCTCCTCAATCCCATCAACACGTCTTCCAACATGGAAGCAGTGCCCGGGGACTCTGAGGCGGGTGCCCCTATCTCTGGGGCGGAGGTTACCAAGGTGGTCAAAAAGCTCCTTGGTGGCAAGGCCCCGGGGGTGAATGAGATCCGCCCGGAGATCCTTAAGGCCCTGGATGCTGTGGGCATGTCTTGGTTGACACAAATCTGCAGCATCACGTGGACATCGGGGTCGGTGCCCCTGGACTGGAAGACCGGGGTGGTGGTCCCGCTTTTCAAGAAGGGGGACCGGAGGGTGTGTTCTAACTATCGTGGGATCACACTCCTTAGCCTTCCCGGTAAGGTCTATTCAGGGGTTCTGGAGAGGAGGATACGCCGGATAGTCGAATCTCGGATTCAGGAGGAGCACTGTGGTTTTCGTTCTGGTCGTGGAACTGTGGACCAGCTCTATACTCTCGGCAGGGTCCTTGAGGGTGCATGGTAGTTTGCCCAACCAGTCTACATGTGTTTTGTGGACTTGGAGAAGGCATTCGACCGTGTTCCTCAGGGAATACTGTGGGGAGTGTTCCGGGAATATGGGGTATTGAATTACCTAATCCAGGCGGTTCGTTCATTGTATAACTGGTGTCAGAGTTTGGTTCGCATTGCCGGCAATAAGTCGGAATGGTTGTCGCCCGGAAAAGGGTGAAGTGCCATCTCCCCGGGTCGGGGATGAGGTCCTGCCTCAAGTGGAGGAGTTTAAATACCTCGGGGTCTTGTTCACGAGTGAGAGAAGAATGGAACGTGAGATGGACAGGCGGATTTGTGCAGTGTGATGCGGACTCTGCACATGTTTGTCGTGGTGAAGAGAGAGCTGAGCCGAAAGGCAAAGCTCTCAATTTACCGGTCGACCTATGTTCCTACCCTCGTCTATGGTCATGAGTTTTGGGTAGTGACCGAAAGGACAGGATCGTGGATACAAGCGGCCAAAATGAGTTTTCCCCGCAGGGTGGCTGGACTCTCCCTTAGCGATAGAGTTAGAAGCACTGTCATCCGGGACAGACTCTTTTTTACATTTCTGGGTATTTTATAGTCTTTTTAGTAAGAACGATGATGTCACTTACCTTAAAGATGTTATATAGGCTGTAGAACATGGTGTGTAATAAGTTTACGCAACAGTATATTATTGACGGCAAGCTGACAAACCGTAACTAGCCGGCACCATGATCCAACTCAGTCCACTCACTGAGTGCACACAGACGGTAGGCTCAGGTATATCAAGAAATGTGCAAATTTGGGGATTTTTACTTTTACTTTACTGATTGGAATTGATCAGAATACATTTATAACACAGATTAATGGACAGACAAATATTTTATTTTATCACCATTTGTTTTTTTAATTTTTTGAGTCAAATTGACAGCCTGGTATTTTAGCTTAACAGTTAGTGCTCTCAACGCGGGGCTAGGTGAACCAGGCAGGTTACACCAGCTGTGACCTAGAGGTCAGATTGGTATTTATTATATTATTCAGCCCACAATTTGTTTTTCTCAAGGACTTTTTTTTCCAAAACCTTTTGAGCAACAAAGGCGTAGCGTACTCACCCTAGTTACCTGATTGGGCCCACTTCTAACAACCTAAAGTCTGTCACATTTGGCCATTGCAGGTGCTCTGATCCCTCGCTCAAGTTCAGTACCTCTTTGGACCACAGCTTGACGCAATTGGTCATGCATCACTCCAAATAATTCATCAAGTGTAACCCATTGTACACTTGCTCACTCATGTTTACGTTTCCATGTAATATAATAGACATCTAATTAATAAATCAAAATAAATCAAAAAGTAAATAATACAAAATAAAAAAGACTCACAATGTTGTAAGAAAATAAAATTGTCACAAAATTGTTATAATACAGCAAAATGATGGCACAAACAGACAGGTTGAAGCACTAGTGCTGAGTTTTAGCACAGGCGAGCAGGGGCCAGGAGAAGGAGAGGGAATCAACTATGCAATTACTTTTTCGACAGATCTTTTATCTTGCTAATGGCGGTGGCCTGTGGATGTGTTAAAGTGGAACAGACTGATTCTGTGACAGGTTTCTTATACAGTAAGTACAGTGGTGTGAAAAAGTGTCTGCCCCCTTACTTTTTTTTTTTTTTGCTGTTGTTTGCCACACTTACATTTTTCCAATCATTAAACTAACTTAAATACACAGTTCTAAATGAAACTTTTTATTAAAATGTTTATGATTAAGGGAGAAAAATAATCCAAACCTACATGGACCTGTGTGAAAAAGGGATGGCCCCCCCCTATTAAAACATAGCTGTGGTTTATCACACATGAGTTGTGGAGCAGTGCGTATTTGCGCAGGCGCAGAGCATAGAGGGCACATTGGGTGTTTCAGGTGTGCTTACGAGTCAGTTGGTCATATTGCCCTCCTTGTGCTGCTAGCACTCTGTGTATCTACTCACTAGTAGCCCCGCTTCCGCATACTGGGACAAAGAGGCTATATGTCTGAGAGGAGGGGTCACAATCACCGTTCATTCCACTATAGAACCAATGCGCACAGACAGATACATAGTCAACCCTCTTGTCATTCAGCCTGTGTGGTAAAGCGAGACAACGAAAACACATGCATGCACATTTCAATTTATCAGGGCTGGTAAAACTATCAATTATCGTCATCTTGACAGTCTTGACAAATCATGTTTAACAAAATAAATCTGGTACATTTTCTGGTGTTAGATGAATCCTGCCAAGATAAATAACTGTTCAATTCCTGTTGTCTCATAGATGGAAATTAATGTTACATCTTCTCTTTTGATTGAACTCCTTAGGCCCTAAACGCTTACCTGGATCAAAACAACCGTCAGATTGATGACATTGTGGAGCTTGTCCGTGGAAAGCTGTCCAAACAGAATCGGGTGACCCTTGGAGCTCTTGTTGTACTTGATGTTCACGCCAGGGATGTGTTGGCTGCACTCGTTAAAGAGGGGATAAGTGACGAGCATGACTTTACGTGGCTAAGCCAACTGCGCTACTACTGGCTGGTATGTAAATTGGGAGGATGAACATTCAATTAGAATTAGTAATAAATACCCAGTTACAACATTATGAAAACGGTGTCAAACCCTGTGCAGGAGAATGACCTCCAGACCAAAATGATCAATGCAGGTTTGCCATACGGTTATGAATACCTGGGTAACACTCCACGTCTGGTCATCACTCCACTCACTGACCGATGCTACCGGTAATGCATTTCATTTATAACTTTATTGTGCTATGGATATGAAAATGTTCTAGGAGTATTATAATGTCCAAGGTTTATGTTTTATGTTTTTTGTCGGGTGAGAGATGTGGACTTTCATAATTGTTCAGTGTTCACTGTATATGGACTACATACCAGTATTTTTACCATTGCTTTCCTACTGGATCTGCACCATTCCCCAAATGTAATAATTATTTAACATTTTTCAAATTTATCATATATCAGCAAATGTATAGCAAGTTTCTTCTCTTGGAGATTAAACAAAATACAATTGTACAATGATTATTGCATTCATCACAAATACTTCCACTATTGTCTTTTCTTTTAGCACCTTGTTCGGTGCTCTCCATCTCCATTTGGGTGGGGCCCCTGAGGGCCCGGCTGGCACAGGAAAAACAGAAACAACGAAAGACTTGGCCAAAGCCATAGCCAAGCAGTGTGTGGTCTTCAACTGCTCTGATGGACTCGACTACATCGCTCTAGGAAAGTTCTTTAAGGTGAGTACTTTTAACATTTCCTGAATCCATATGTTTGATTTTTTGTTTTGTTTTTTTTTTTTTTTCGCTCTAGGAAAGTTCTTTAAGGTGAGTACTTTTAACATTTCCTGAATCCATATGTTTGATTTTTTGTTTTGTTTTTGTTTTTTTTTATGTTTGATATTATGCATGTGTACCAGAGATGTCAATACCTGTGAATGTGTGACTAGGGTCTTTTGTCTTGTGGAGCCTGGGCCTGCTTTGATGAGTTTAACAGGATTGACTTGGAGGTGCTGTCTGTAGTTGCTCAGCAGATCCTCACTATACAGAGAGGTTTGTGCTTTTTTTTTTTTTTTTACATACTTTGCTTATCTTAATAAAAAAAACAACACAACAAAAGACAAAAAACCACACCCATGCCCAGAGTAGCAAAACAAAAAATGTCCAGATACTCTGGCCTAAACAAAGAAAAGGATAGCAACCTGTCACTTCTACCCCTAAATAGAAAAAAGAAACAACTTAAACGCAAACAAAACATAAATGAAAACAGGTCATCCGGTCATACCAGGACAAACAAGAAACTAAAGGCTAACTCAACAAAATCATCATCATCATCCCAGCAGCCAGCAGGAAGGGACTGAGTGGCCCAGAACTGTGACACAACATAGAGGGATGGAGACAAATGAAACAAATCAATAGCCAGCAGAGCAAAGAGGGCACAAGTGCATGCATTTATATGCTCCGGAAGAGGCGGTGCCAACCTCAGCTGCGTCCTGCACTAAATAAAATAAAAGACACAAACACACAAAAATAAGTTGCCGCAGAGTGGACAGTCCTATTCATGAGAGCCCTTGACCCAAACACATCCAAAAAGGAGTAGGAAAAAGTAATTTAATCTAATCTTACCCCTTTTCCAGCACTCAGCAAAATTATTTGCTGATGAGCCATCAATCCCATTTTAACATTTAACATTTGTATTTATGGCCATACCTTGTGTGGATTAAAGAAAATCCAAACAAAGTTCAAACTTTTACGTCCAATTATTGTTTTTTAAAATCAAGATGTACATTGTATAATCATTGCAACCTGGAAAAGAAAGGTTTAAATAAATCATGAAGATTAGGGATGTCCAATATTGTCTTTTTGCCGACATCCCATATGCCGATATTGTTCAACTGTGAATTTCCGATTTCTATATCAATTGATACCAATACCGATATGTGTAACATCACATATCTCCTGTTATTAACACGTATATTTTGGTTACAGCATCAATTAACTCGGGTAAGCAAAAGTCCCTGAAACGTTTGAGCATGGCAAACGTGGCTCAAGGAACTCCAAAGTTTGTGAATCCGGCGTCATGCACAATAGACCAAAGTTGGTGAATCCGGCGTCTTGCACGATAGTTAAAGCGCGGTTATCCAGTGTGATACACTCCATGATTTTCCGTTTGATGGTTTTCTCCCTGGGAGTTGGAAGTTTTGAAGGAAGAAGCTTTGGTTCCATCTCGCATAACTCACGCTGTGCAGTCATTGCAAATTGCAAGTAATAAATTATATATGTATACATATATATAATGCATAATATCAAAAGAAGGCACTACAGACATAACGTTAGTCAGGTAAAGTCCCCCACGGTTGTTTAAATGCTTCAGACACGGTTTAATGAGATCATTATTGGCACACTGGAATATACGGGAGTAAAATTGGTTGTCATTAAGGGGAAAAGACCCAATACCAATATTTACCGACATTTTTATGACAATACCGGGCCATCAGACATTCCTAATTAAGACCCTAAAGTTAATATGACATTCATGCCCATGATGATTGTATGTAAAGGTGAAGTCACAGTGTAACTCACTGTACTGATGTGCATTTGTCTCTAGGTATTGCTGCTCATGCTAAGCTGCTGATGTTTGAAGGCACAGAACTCAGCCTGGACCCTTCTTGTGCTGTATTCATTACTATGAACCCTGGTTATGCTGGACGATCTGAGCTGCCAGACAACCTCAAGGTGTCAAGAAGGGTTTTAGAGGGAACTGTAATGATATTCAATTAAGTTTTTGATTGATTCTTTATTTCTAGCAACACAAAAAAAAGCACATATAGTACATTACTTTACACACTGCACCCACACTGGTACAGTAACAGAAGAAAATAACAATTAGTACTAATAACTATTTGTAACACTTCGGTTATATTAAAATAACATGCAGCATATTATACATTATAATGCATAACAAGATATTACACCCACACATATGCAATATGCATTATAATTAATGCCTTATACCCTGTACATCTTATCAGTACTAATGTGTCATTACTTGTTATACCATCATCATGGTAGATATCAACATATCATTCATGTGTTATAACTCATTCCTGGATGTATGTACTTTTTATTCATACAAGAAATTTTTGATATATCAGATATATTGGTTATTAGTGTTATTAGTGTTGATGGTAATAATAATTAGTTTGGAGAGAGAAAGACCAAGAGCTTTATGGACCTGTTGCCAGAGAGGGGCTGCGCTCTAGCTACACAATCACTCTTGGCCAAGTATCCTATGCAGTGCATTAAAAGAGACAATATTTTGGAGGTATGCTGCGAGAAGTGGCTGATCCCCTGCAGTCTAGCCTCCACTTATCTGCCCTAATCGGTGACTTTGTTGTATGAGTGTCCTATACTGTGGATTAAAAGAGAAAAGATTTTGACCGTCTGTTGTAAGGAGCTCTTCCAACCGAGTCTCCACTTGTCTGCCCTAAACTAGTGATGTTATTGTATGTGTCCTATACTGTGCATTAAAAAAGACAAGATTTTTGGAGGTCTGCAGCAAAAGGTGAATAATCTCCTGCAACCAAGCCTCCACTTGTTTTCCCTGATCTGGTGATTTCACTGTATGAGAAAACCATCCAAAAAACCCCAAACACATAGTTATGTCAGTATGCATGTCTTTCCATGTATTAATTTATTACCATCATCATTTTTTCATCACTAATTCTTTATATTAAATAATATTTAATTAAATAGTTGTAGGATATGTTTTTTGTGTGCATTGACAACCATATAGATCCTTTTTGGGAGTTAATGTCTGTCGCTCCCTCTACAGGCGTTGTTCCGAACTGTGGCTATGATGGTGCCAGACTATGCATTGATCGCGGAGATTGTGCTCTATTCCTGCGGCTTTGTCACTGCACGTCCTCTCTCTGTGAAGATTGTGGCAACTTATCGACTCTGCTCAGAGCAGCTCTCCTCACAGCATCATTATGACTACGGGATGAGGGCTGTCAAGTCAGTGTTGACAGCTGCCGGAAACCTCAAGGTGTCATAAAAGTATTTTACATTGATATACCCGATTCTTTGGCACTTGTGAAAGGCACATATTATAAAAAAAAAATTAAAAAACATTTGTAAAGGTATTTGTACACTATGTCCTTTTATTGGTAGTTTTGTAAAATATTTTCAATGAACAACAATTTAATTGAACCACAGTGATAATTGTGTTAAAATATGTCATTTAAAATCCAATGGATCCTTCAATTGGATATTGTCATATTGGATATTACCATACCTATATATCATTGTAAACAGCTGCGGTTATACATTTTTTTTACTTTGCTTTGTTGTTTTCATTTTACATATCTGCTACCCTTCCCTGGTGTTGGACTGCAGCTTGCTTTTCCAAATGAGAATGAAGACACTCTATTACTGAGATCCATTATTGATGTGAATCTGCCAAAGTTCTTGGCCCAGGACCTGCAACTATTTGAGGTATGCGCACACAACATTCTATCTCAGGGTTCCTCAAAAGTTTAATCATTTCCAAACAAGAATGAAAAACACATAATAGAGTCCCAAATACTAGGTTTTCTTTAAATCACTGTCAAATAAAATACAAAAGGTAAAATAAAAAAAATTGACAGACATTGAATGATGAAATTTTTTTTTTTAATTTATGGTAAATAATGCAAGGGGCAACTGCATTATTTACCCATTATTGGCATTTCTTTTGTCTGAAGTGCATGCTTCCTAAACTACAGTATACGAGCAGTAAAAAATTACATTGTGTCCGTAGATCTTTGTCTTTTTCTGGCATTCAAAAGAACAGAAATGTAAAAAAATTATCTGGCACAGTGTGGAACAAAGGCATATCTATACTACTACTACTCTATTTAACCTGCAGGTTGACAACTTTGGCCGCACGGTGGTGAGTGTGTAGCATGTTGGCCTCACAGTCAGGAGGTTCAGGTTTCGAATCTCCGTTGGGCATCTCTGTGTGGGTTTTCTCCGGGTACTCCCACATTCCTAAAACATGCATGTTAGGTTAATTGGCGACTCAAAATTGTCCATTAGAGTGTGAATGTGAGTATGAATGGTTGTATGTCTGTCCTGCGATTGACTGGTGACCAGTCCAGGGTGTACCCCGCCTCCTGCCCAAAGTCAGCTGGGATAGGCTCCAGCATACCCGCGACCCTAATGAGGATAAGCGGTATAGAAAATGGATGGATGGATGGAAGGTTGACAGCTTTCATCAGCAAAATATAAATTTTCCTTTATTTTCTTTTTTGAGCTTATAGGTGGTTACTATATGTTGTGTTTCAACCAGCATTAACGTTTGAACTTTTGAATGTCTTTTTTTAGGGTATCACATCTGACCTTTTTCCAGGGGTCACTCTCCCAAAGCGAGACTACACTACTTTGTTGGAAGCTGTCAAGGAAAACTGCGACATCATGAACCTGCAAGTCACAGATTTCTTTATTGAGAAAATCCTGCAGGTCTATGAGATGATGATAGTGAGGCATGGATTTATGCTGGTTGGGGAACCTTTTGGAGGCAAAACAAGTGCTTACCGTGTACTTGCAGCAGCCCTTCATGACGTCTGCCAAAAGGTATTGCACCACTTTTCAATCCAATTGGAGAGAAAAGGTGGAAACATAGCGCTTCACAATTGGCATTGGGAAGTAGAATGTCATGAGAAAATCATGACATGGACAATACATTCAAGTCCTGTGGTGTGTCGCGGTCTTGTTCATTCAAAGGTGGGACCCAACAGCAGCATACAGCAAGCTTCAATTTCCTCTGCTGGATCTGGCCTCAATTCCTGGGTTACAAACCACATGACCTAAAGGCAGTTTCCGGTCTTCGGATGGGGGGGGGCAAACCTTTCAACTTCACGCTCAGTATTTTTGTGCAACGGTTGGTAGATTAATGTGAATATCAACGCATGTTGTTAAAGTTATTCACTGCAATTGTGTGTGTGCATGGTGTGCTGCATGGATTTCAAACGAGGCGATCAAACAATGATAAAATTGTAATGACAGATGCCAACGTTCACAAAATAAATAGTCAGAATGACTCAAAATAACACACAATAATCGCTGAAGTCAAGGAACTTGCAGCAATACAGCATAATAGAAGTGATCAGAAAAGCAAACTGGTCAAAGCACAACGAGGCGAGTACAGCACGGTATGGATTGCGTGGTGTGAGTACACCCAAATATGTCAAAGTTGTTGTCTTTGTTTAGTTGGTATTAGTTTCGCAGTGTAGAGCACGACCAGTGTGTATTTACATGGTTGTGAGGTCTGAGATGCCGCCAAGCAAGGAGACAGATGAAGGCCTGCTGATGGAGCATCAGGGAATGCCACATTTATCATTGTCTTCCTTGTTAATGCACATCCACTAATCATGTCAGCCCTCATCACCCTTTCCTTTCTATGAAAAACTTCCCTCATTGTTTTGAGCTCAGACTGGCGCCTTGTCTGAAATGTTTGTCTCTGACTTTGCTTTTCATCCTGAGTTGTCAGATGTTTCTGTCATGCAGACAGCAATCTTAAAGCAAAACTGCACTTTTTGTGGAATTTTGTCCATCATCCAAAATCCTATGTGAGATATGAACATGCATGTCTTTCTCTTTTCTGTGTGTTCTTAAAATATGAAAAAAACAGCTAAAAAGATGCAGCTAAGAACACACGTAATGGGAAACACTTATTCTGCCTATAAAGGCTTCAGACAAAAACTCTATTTACATATAATATGAAGTGTATATTAATCAAGCTACAGTGACATTGTTATTATTATATTACTTATTATTGTTATTAAAACGCCTAGCTTCACCACATACTCACATTGCTTCAGGCCACTACCAAAAGGAAACACTACATATTTGAGCTGTTGCTACTGCTGCTGTGTTTTTTATTTTGAGTTTGTAAAAGTTAATGCTAGATGTAGGCATTCGTTTCTATGGTGCTATGTGAAATCAATGCACCCAGGAAGTACGTTGCATTAATGCTTAAACAAACCAAAGTATGGCAAAATACTTAAGTGTTACATTTTATAATGTTTGGAGCATGTATATAAAACCATTTTTAGGAGGTTTTTGGATATTTTAATAGCAGTCTTTATAGACGGCATGGGTTTGCCCCATTAGGTGCACTAATGAGCTGGGACATTTTTTTCATGACAAAAGTTTGAACATAGCACATCTCCTTGCAGAAAACTGATTGCTAATTTACACCACTCCAAACAACAACTTCAATAGTAACTAGTATTAAGTTAACAATTGTGTGCAATCAGAGCTGAGCATTGTTACACTGTAGCTATATAGTAGCAGTTGTTGGGAATGGCAAGTAAGTATATACAGTATTTAAGTGTATTATCT
The DNA here is from genome assembly GCA_024372805.1 of Oostethus manadensis. Lineage (NCBI taxonomy): Eukaryota > Metazoa > Chordata > Actinopteri > Syngnathiformes > Syngnathidae > Oostethus > Oostethus manadensis. The sequence goes on along the minus strand of QODF01000169.1, from coordinate 480,406 downwards.
TCCCTTTGTGATGTCTCCCCACAAGGGTGTGATGGACGAAAATGATGTACAGATCACAGTAATCAACCCTAAATCAATCACCATGGGACAACTGTATGGCCAGTTCGACCCAGTTTCCCATGAATGGTCTGATGGCATCCTGGCGGTTAGCTACAGAAACTTTGCTTCCTCCCAGGTCAGGATACAAAATATACAGGTGGAGTTCAGCCTTAGCTCACTTAATTGAAGAAAGTTTTAAGGATATGTTACTGTATATGCATTTTTTTCAAGAAACATGTTGAATTGCAAAATGTAAGCCATTCAATACCCTCTGTATGCTTTGTCATCATTGCATTACAACATGCTGACTTACTTCACAAACAGTTATTTGTTCAATCAACCTGCTGTCAGTCCATTTAATTGCAGAGTTAGGCTGAGATATATTCTTATGTCTTATTTAAATGAATTTATCAAACATTGTACTGCCACTGTGACTTACAATGTACTTTTTACAGTTGACTCCCCTACAGCTTTACAAGACACAACCATGTTATGTAAAGAAAATACATCTATCATAACTTCAGTGAAAATGTTCTTTATCATTTTTGCATCTCTCATAACTATTGGTTTACAGAACTGAATACAGAACTAAATAATTGTGTCAAAACACCTGTGAACTCAGTTTTTTAACTCAGTTTTCATTTTTTCTTTTTCCTGCTCTTCTCAGACCCCAGACAGAAAATGGTTGATCTTTGATGGCCCAGTGGATGCTGTCTGGATCGAAAATATGAATACAGTACTGGATGATAACAAGAAGCTATGCCTGATGAGTGGTGAGATCATTCAGATGTCTCCCCAAATGAGCCTCATCTTTGAACCTATGGATCTGGAAGTGGCCTCCCCCGCTACAGTAAGAGACATTTTTATATTACTGCACATGCTACTGCATCACTTTTTTAGGGGGGGAATGCTGTAACCACAATTAAATATATATATATATCTATGACACATTATCAGAACCTGCTGGCTAAAAACCTGACAAGGGAGTCAAAACCTAAAGTTGAGATGCACTCAAAACTTGCAGTGTTTAATCACTGTCTTACTATTTAAAAAAGGGTAAAAGCCATATTATTTAAAAATGGTACAAAGAGTAATGATTGTATTAGATTTCCAAAGTTCCTGTACTCCATCAATATTATTTGTATGGCAATTGTTTGCATAATTTTCAAACAGCAGATAATAACTTCCACTGCAAATCCGTTTCAAGAAGGCAATTACAGTTCACACCAGAGCTTTTAATAAAATGTCAGGTTATATTCATGATTAAATCATCATTCAAGAAAAGACCAAACGTTATTCAAGATTAATTTTATCATTACTATTGTCACGGACTTCGCAGGAGCGAACCCTCGGGCGTGGACAGAATAGGCAGGTTAGGGTTGGTGTACAGGAATTTAATGTTCACAGAAAAACAGAAAGCGATGGTGCTGTCGCGCCGGAAAGGGGGGAGGAGCACCACGAAACGCAGGACAAGCGCGAGCCGCCGGATTGCCAACCTGGGTAGTCGAGCCACGGGACGAACCGTCGGGAGAGACGCTGGATTGAGGCTGAAGTGAAGTCCAAAATTGCTGGAACAGGAGAGTTGGTTTTGGAAGAAAAAACAATGTGCGAGTCCGTACGTGAGCCTTCCTGAGTGGAACTGAATAATCCAGCGTCTCCCAGGTGCGAGCTCTCTGCTTACGAAGGGCGTCCGCAGATTACTTGCAGGTGCGTCCCGTGGCCCCGCCTCCAGTTGCCATGGCAGCTCCTGCAACCCAAAGACACGCCAGGAGAAGGCAAGGGGAAAAACACAGAGAGCAACGCAAGTGAACGTAACAGTACCCCCCCCCCCCTTAACGGACGCCCCCTGGCGGCCTACCTGGCTTCTACGGAAAAGCGGGTGTAAAACTCGGTGAGGAGGTCCGGACCATGACCGATCCTCGGGACCGTACCCCTCCCAGTCAACCCCTGCCCCTTTTTCTCACGTCTAGGATGGCCTTGACCGTGAACGCAGGGTGCCCATCAATTAGCCTCGGAGGAGGCGCTTCCGGAGGGCAAAGGTCACTGGTGGTAACTGGCTTGAGGAGAGAGAATGCCTGAATGCAGAATGCAGAATGCCTTCCACACTGCTGAGGTAAATTGCGGTCCCCTGTCCGACACGACGTCCAGGGGAATCCCATGTAGGCGGAACACGTGCGTCGTCAGAAGTTCCGCCGTCTCGAGGGCCGAAGGCAGCTTGGGTAGAACGACGAAGTGAACCATCTTAGAAAACCGGTCGACTATCGTAAGCACCACCGTGTTTCCGTTCGACGGGGGAAAGCCCAAAACGAAGTCCAGCGCTATATGGGAGCATGGGCGGGACGGGATGGGCAGAGGGCGTAACAGTCCCGCGGGCGCCTTGTGGGAGGACTTATTGCGAAAGCAAACTGTACAGGCGGCCACGAACTCTCTCACGTCCGCCCGGAATGATGGCCACCAGAACCGCTGGAGGAGCAAGAATGCCGTGCGGGCTACGCTGGGGTGGCAGGCCATCCTTGATCCGTGCGCCCAGAGAAGCACCTCCGGGTGAGCCTTGGAACCACGAATAGTCGACCCGTTGGGCCTCCCCCTGGCAGAGTGCAGTCCCCGAGGGCCTCCACCACCCGCTTCTCCACCTCCCACTGCAGGGCTCCCAGGATCCGGGATTGTGGAATAACTGTCTCCAGGCGGGTGTCCTCTACAGGTGGCGAAAACATCCTGGAAAGGGAGTCCGGTTTGCCGTTCCGGGACCCTGGTCGAAACGTTATAGTGAAGTTGAATCGGGTGAAGAATAGCGCCCACCGTGCCTGACGAGGGTTGAGTCTCTGAGCCGTGCGAAGATAAGCCAAGTTCTTGTGATCTGTGTATACCACAAAAGGAAGTTCGGTGCCCTCCAGCCAGTGCTTCCACTCCTGCAGCGCAAGAACCACCGCCAGAAGTTCCCTGTTGCCAATGTCATAATTGCGTTCAGCTGAGGTCAGATGACGCGAGAAGAAGGCACAGGGGTGCACCACCCGGTCTTCGATGGAGCGCTGGGAAAGGACGGCCCCCACGCTGGTGTCGGAGGCGTCCACCTCTACAAAAAATTGCAAAGACGGATCAGGGTGACGCAGAACAGGAGCAGTGGTAAATAGTGTCTTAAGCGTGGAGAAGGCGGCATCGGCCTCAGGGGTCCAGGTAAAATGTACCTTACTGGATGTGAGCCTCGTCAGCAATTCCGCCACCTTACTGAAGTCACGGATAAACCGTCGGTAGAAGTTTGCGAACCCAAAGAAGCGCTGGAGCAGCTTCCTTGATGTAGGAGTGGGCCACTTGGCCACAGCCTGCACCTTGGCTGGGTCGGTACTAAGTTGGCCCTCTCCAACGATAAAACCCAAAAAGGGAACCGAGGTGGAGTGAAACGCGCACTTCTCAGCCTTAACGAACAATCTATTCTCCAGCAGCCTACGGAGAACTAAACGGACCTGCTGCGTGTGCTCCTCAAGTGTTCGGTAAAAAATTAGGATGTCATTTAAATAAACAAACGCAAATCGGCCGATCATGTCCCGCAAGAGGTCATTTAAAAAACTCTGGAAGATGGCCGTAAGGCCGAACGGCATCACGAGGTACTCGAAGTGTCCAAGCGGGGTGTTAAAGGCTGTCTTCCACTCGTCGCCCTCACGAATTCGCACCAGGTGGTAGGCGTTGCGGAGGTCGAGCTTCGAAAACCAACGGGCCGCGTGTAGTGACGTGAATGCCGAGTCCAACAGGGGCAGAGGGTACTTATTCTTAATGGTAATCTCGTTCAGCGCGCGGTAATCAATACAGGGACGCAGTGAGTTGTCCTTCTTCTTCACGAAGAAGAACCCCGCGGCCAAAGGAGACGAGGACGGTCGGATGAGACCGGAAGCGAGGGAGGAAGAGAGCCTCCCTCTCCGGCCGGGAGATGTTATAAAGGTGGGAGGTAGGGAGTACCGAGTCCGGAACGAGATCTATGACGCAGTCGTAGGGACGATGAGGCGGAAGTGACTGAGCCTGGTCTTTGCTAAAAACCTCGCGAAGGTCGTGATAGACAGCGGGAACCGGAGCCAGGTCAATATCCTCAGGGGTTTTAACCCGACCGGACGAGTGGTGGGAACTCGCCGGCCCGAGAAAGTGAATGTGGCAGAATACGCTCCAACTCGAAATACTAGCGCGGGTCCAGTCAATATGGTGATTGTGCTTATGTAGCCACGTAAGGCCTAAAACCACGGGCGTGGATCGAGAGGGGATAACAAAAAATTGAATTAACTTGGTATAATTACCGGATAAGCGGAGACTAAGAAGGCAGGTCTGGTGAGTGACACCGGCCAGGGGGCGCCCGTCCAAGGAGTTGACGAGCTTGGGGGCCGGCAACTTAGCTATCTGAACGGCGAGTCGATTGACTAATCCCTCGTCTAAAAAACAATCGTCCGCCCCTGAGTCAATAAAAGCCTGAATGGTGATGTTCTGGGTGTCCCATGAGAGGGTACCTGTTATCTGGAGTCGACGGATCGTAGATTCCGGCGACGAACGGCCCTGACGAGACGAGTCCTTCCATTCGCTCTCGGCAGCAAGGGCACGGAACTCGATTGCGTAGTCCGCCACGCTACGCGGTCCCTGTCGCAGTCTGAGAAGTGCGCGTGTCGCCTCCCGACCCGTAGGGGTGCGCTGGAAGATCTGCTCCAGTGCTGAAGCAAAGGCGGCGTAGGAGGAGCATGCGGCCGAACGACGGTGCCACTCAGCAGTGGCCCATGCTCCCGCTCGTCCGGACAGGTGGGAAACTGCAAACGCCCCCTTCGCTCGCTCCGAGCGGAAGGCGGTTGGCAGTAGCTCGAAATGTAGTTCTCACTGGGTCAGGAACGCGCGCACGTCACCGTCGCCCGAGAACCTCTCTGGCCGGGACAGCTGCAAGCTAGCGGTAGAACTGCTGTCTACGGGAGGGATAGGGTCTGGGGGGGGTGATCCTCGTAGCGGTAGGAACCGTCGGAGGAGGGTGCCGCTGCAACGCCGACAACAGGGTCTGGATCTGACCCTCAAGAACCTCCAACCGAGAGTCCTGGCGTCCTGCCATGTCTCTGATGCCTTGCCCTAAGGCATCAAACTGCTCCTCTTGTCTGCCAAGGCGTTGCGCCAAATGACGGAGCGCGAGCCTGCTGGTGTCCACTTCCGCAGGGTCCATACTTTTGGCTGGATTATTCTGTCACGGACTTTGCAGGAGCGAACCCTCGGGCGTGGACAGGTGCGTCAACAGGGCAGCAACCTACGCAGAGAAGCCTACACTTCCCTCTCCCCGGCCACTTCGTCCAGCTCTTCCCAGCGGATGCCGAGGCGTTCCCAGGCCAGCTGAGAGACAAAGTCTCTCCCACGTGTCCTGGGTCTTCCTGGAGGCCTCCTACCGGTTGGACGTGCCCCGAACACCTCCCCAGGAAGGCGTTTGGGGGGCATCCTAACCAGATCCCGGAGCAACCTCATCTGGTTCCTCTCAATGCGGAGGAGCAGCGGTTCTACTCCAAGTCTCTCCCGGATGACAGTGCTTCTCACCCTATCTCTAAGGAAGAGCCCAGCCACCCTGCGGAGAAAACTCATCTCCGGTGTACACGCAATCTTGTCCTTTCGGTCACTACCCAAAGCTCATGACCATAGGTGAGGGTAGGAACGTAGATCGACCGGTAAATTGAGAGCTTTGCCTTTTGGCTCAGCTCTCTCTTCACCACAACAGACTGGTCCGCCTGTCCATCTTGCGAGCCATCCTTCCATCGCTTGTGAACAAGACCCTAAGGTACTTAAACAGGGAACGAACCGCCTGGATTAGGTGGTCCGATACCCCATATTCCCGGAGCACACCCCACAGTATTCACCGAGGAACACGGTCGGATGTCTTCTCCAAGTCCACAAAACACAAGTGCCATGCACCCTCAAGGACCCTGCTGAGAGTATAGAGTTAGTCCACAGTTCCACAACCAGGACGAAAACCACACTGCTCCTCCTGAATCCGAGATTCGACTATCCGGCGGATCCTCCTCTCCAGAACTCCTGAATAGACCTTACCGGGAAGGCTGAGGAGTGTGAGAGAGACTCGTAGTAGAACCGCTGCTCCTCCGCATTGAGAGGAGCCAAATGAGGTGGCTCTGGCATCTGGTTAGGATGCCTCCCGAACGCCTTCCTGGGGAGGTGTTTAGGGCACGTCCAAGTGGTAGGAGGCCTCGGGGAAGACCCAGGAAACATTGGAGAGACTATGTCTCTCAGCTGGCCTTGGAACGCCTCGGCATCCGCTGGGAAGAGCTAGACGAAGTGGGCAGGGAGAGGGACCTCTGGGCTTCCCTGCTTAGGTTGCTCCCCCCGTGACCCGACCTCGGATAAGCGGAAGAAAATGGATGGATGGATCGATATTAATAAATTAAATTAAACGAATTAATTAGTAAATGGATGCTGTTTTGTTGTTGACTATGGACTCGTTAGTCAAAATATTGAAAGACAAGTTATATGTAGTATTCTGGTCACTAGGCGTCTTTACTGTTACATTGATTAGACATGACATTAGATTAGAACTTCACACTGCATGGAGTCAGCCATGGCATGCCCCATTTGAGTGAAAAAATAATAATCCTTCCATTCGGTGTAGAAGTAAAGAACTTCTTACTTTGACGTTCTTCTCCACTCCGTTTGAAACCCTTTTTTTGAGTTTTGAGGCTAGGTAGTAAGCTCGTGAGCATGCTTTGTTTAAAGCGGCGGCCGTTGCGTTGTGTCCCTGCAGTGATCCCGTAGCCTGTGCCATTACAGTTAAGCAGTTTGTTGTAATTAAAGAATCATAGCAGTGCAAAGGTGACTATAGGGGTGCTATTTGATTTCTACAGTGCTCTAACTATGGCAAAACCTTTCTATACTCTAACTAAAAGTATTACATTAATTTATTAATTTTGTTCATTGGTTTGGTTTGGTTTAATTTGTTCTGAACATGCATACATTGTACAAGAATTATTCGTGTAACATTCCTTATCAGTTCTACATGTCTGAAAAGGAGTAGGAAGAATCAGAGCTAATTTATCCTACCCCCTTCTCAAATGATTTGCTAATACATACATGCCTACATACTCATACATACTGTGTATATACATGTATACACACATACATTCATATGTATACATACATAGATACATATATATATCACATACATACACATACATGCATATACTGTATCATATTTTTTTCCCCTTTTTTTCTCTTCTTTCCTTCCCTCTTTCCCTGTTGATTTTTCGGATCAACATCTTGCTGTCTTGCTGTTGTACTGTGAGTGCCATTAAATGTAAGTGCATGAGTTCCTGATTTTAATACTTTGTTGAGGTGCTCTTTCAACGTTAATATCAATGTTTGTATTATTGAATGTAATCTTACTGTTTTTGTGCAGTAAATCATCTTTTATCCTTATTGTCTTGATTAAATGATGTTTAGTATGTATCCAGATCGTTGATATCTTTTACATCTTCTCCTGGACCTCCATGTAGTTTGATGTATATTTTTCCGTTGGTGCTCTTTGTATCTTACGTACTGTATCTTTAAGTACTTTGTATCTTTCCCTGCTTCCACAAGTCTCGTGCTTTCTTGGCAATGTCAGCGTTGAGTTTTGTCAGATGCTCATTTAAGTAGACGTTTGTGTCTTTCAAGATCTTTCTTTGTTTCAGCAGTGCAGTTTTGAATTCCCTGTTGGTGAACTTGATGATGACAGGTGTGGTGTTGTTTCTGCCATACAGTGGGATGCAAGTATCAATGGTGTTGATATCTACATCCACCTCCTTTGATTGTAGGAAACTGACAATCTTTTGGTTTGCTGAAGGCACATTCATTCCATCTGGTTCTCCTCTGTTATGAGCTTCCCTATCTTTTGACCTGGGTGAAATTCTGAGCCCTGTGAGGATCACAATCATTCGTGAATTCTGATCCATCTCATCCATTATAGTTTTCATTTGCTCGGGGATGTTATCATTTGCTTCTTTTTCTTCCTCCAGAGTGGTGCGCCAGGTGGCATTATCCTTATCCTTCAATAGTGTCCTGATATCATCCTGTAGAGCATTGATGTCATTGCGTAATGCATTATTTACTTCCTTGGGGTTTTTAACCTCCTTAAGGGCAGCAAGCAAGGCAGCATTGTCTTCCAATAATGTCTTGATATAATTCTGCAGAACTCTTAACATCTTTGCATAATGCTCTATTTTCTTCCACATGGTTTTTATCTTCCTTGAGAGCAGCGCCGAAGCAACATTTTCTTCCAATAGTGGCTTTATATTATCCTGCAAAGCCTTGATATCAGTGCGTAGTGCTTTATTATCTGCCATAGGGTTTTTAACCTTTTTAGGAGCAGCACACAACGCAACATTTTTATCTTGCAACTTCTCGATTTCTTCTTTTAGAGCTTTAGTTTCTTTGCTCAGTGCTCTATTTTCCTCCATGAGGTTTTTGACATCACCATGGACCCCTTGAATCTTTTTGATGAGACTGTCATTCTGCGATTTTGCATGTTGAATCTGTGACTGCAAATGCTTAAGGTCTGGTTGTGCTGCAGTACACTACAGTATCTCGTGCATCTGCATCTCCATCCCCATCTGTCTTAACTTAAAAGTCTTGCATCCAGGTCTCCCAGAAATGTTCCTCTTCTTCTTGTTTTTCTGATGTACTCAACTCATGGCTGTAGTCGCCCTCCCCCTCCACATTTGGCAATAAGACTGACGCTTGTGAATTTGAGTCCATGTATCCAGGCCCAGCATCCTTTACAATTGTAATAGATGCTTTTTTTCCTTTTTTCTTTTGTTTGGCATAGTTGCTAGGCAACTGCTTCACCCTTTAGTAATAAGCCGGTTAGCTTGGCTTCCTAGCAGCTTTCAGCACATGTAACTCGTTTATTTCAAGGAATCTGTACCTCTCGCCCATCCAAGTTAAGGTTGAGGAAATCAGCAACCAGTTGTGATCTTGTGTTCATGAAATGTATTCAGAAAAGCACCAAATTAGTTGTAGTTTATAGTATCCTCAGCAGAGCCCTTGCCTTGTACATCCTCTCCAGTCAACAAAGGAAAAAAAAACAATAAAAAAGGTTGGCGCATGATGTTGACAGGCAGATCGGCACAGCGACTCCAATATTGCGGTTGCTTTATCAGTCCATCGTGGTGAAGAGAGAATTGAGCCTGAAGGCAAAACTGTCAATGTATTAGTCGATCTACAGTATCTTTCTACTCTTACCTGTGGTCATGAGCTTTGGGTCGTGACCGAAAGAACCGAAAGAGTTTCTAAGTTTTCTGCTCATGGCTGGACTCACCCTAAGACAGGGAGAGGGTGAGGAGCTCTGTCATCCGGGAGGAGTTCAGAGTTGATTCTGGTGGTCCTCAGCAGATCCCTTGCCTTTTACATCCTCTCCAGTCAACAAAGGAAAAAAAAATGTAATCCTACTTTGTGGAAAATCGCTAACAGTGATCGGGTCTGGAACCAATTAACAGCAATAAACGAGCGGCGACTGTATGTGTTTTCACACTTAATTGCAAGTGTTTATTGCAGGTGTCCCGTTGTGGAATGATATACATGGAGCCACATATGCTAGGCTGGCATCCTCTAATGCTGTCCTGGTTCAATGTCTTGCCAAGCACAGTAGGTCCAGCCCACAAAGAGCTCATTGCAAGCCTTTTTGAGCGTATTCTGCCAGCCTGCCTAGAGCTCATTCGAAAAGCTACAACGGTACTGTTAACAGATATTTTGACTAATTGTATGTGCTATGATTGCCACATTTTATCATCTAATCTCACTTTGTATAAAATTGAGTGTCTAACTGCGTAGCTTTTTCTTGTTTTCAGGAGTTGTCGCCAACCTCTGACAGCAATCTCGTCAAATCCTTGATGAATTTAATGGACTGCATGATGGACGAGTTCCATGATGCAGCCTTAATGAAGCGCATGAATGACAAAGATATCTGCTCTTGGCTGGAGGTTTGTTGAAAAACAGAGAGAGAACAGGCCTTTTAGTCTGTTATCATTTCTGCTCAGCAAACAAAGTTGCAAAGCTGAGTTTTATGTCTATTTACCAATTGGAACATTTATTGTCTATAACAAAGCAATGCAGTGATTTGAAAAATAGTTATGTAAGGATTGTCAACTTTTACCATATATCACCTGTTAGTAATAGCCTTATTACAGTAACTAGTCCATTATTGCTCATTTATTTATGTCACGCTCATACCAGTAGTCGCCAACCTTTTTTTTACCGCGGACCGGTCAACGCTTGTGGAAATTCTTGTGCAAATCTTGTGGCTTAAGTGGAAAAATGGTCGTCTCCCAGCCTAAAGGTTGTGTGTCGCATTTTGGTCCTAAATGGACAGCACACGTCAGTGTCAACTATGTCAAAGTGTTCTTTATCAAGACACTGAATTCCCAGTTGGTCCGCCGAAGGAGACGCTTTGAGTTATCTTGAAGGTGAAAAAGCAACTGCCCATATGTGTGTGTTGATGTTTACATGACATGAAGGTTGTGATTCATTTGTTCTATTTGTTCTCTCACAGGGTATCTTTGTCTTTTGCCTGATGTGGTCAGTGGGTGCCAGTTGTAACGATGCAGGCCGGGTCAAATTTGATGCCATGGTAAGGGAGATACTGAATGGTCCCCTAAGTGCGGAGACGCGGGCTTCTCATGGCATCCTGACCACTGTGGAGGCTCCCAGTAAACCACTGACTGTGCCTGTGCCCCCGGAGGGAACAATATACCAATATTTCTTCATTAAAGAGGTTTGTATTTCAGAGTCCTCAGAGCATACGGTGGCATTTTATTACAGTTGAAGCAAATGCTACAATTTCAGATGATAACACATAGCCCGTGTGGTGAATCAAAAGCCACCATGACACTTGCATGAATTTTGTGACCCACTGAGTAAAGGAGCTTAGTGCAAGAATTTTGAAATGTTCAAATTTTCTGGCATGCGTAATGTTGTTGTGATCGCAACGCAAAGCAGGCTCATCAAGGTGGAGCTGAGTCAGAACCGGTACTATGTTCAGCAAGAAGGGAACTATTTGAACTGATTTTTAATTAAGAAGCATGGTGGTAATAAACAGTCTCAAAGGACACATATTGTGATTATGACATTGTTAAAAAGTCAACTCTGCATAGAGGGAACTTTTAATTATTGTAGTAGTTCTTGTGGCCAAGTGGTAAAAGGAATGGACCACATTTTGGTTTGGTTTGAAGCCAGCTGACAACAATATGCTTTAGGGATGGCTGTAACTTAGTCCAGGTTTTGGAACCAGGAGGTCTTGTCTTGGTTTTATTAGAGAAATCCTTCTATTTTTCCATACTGCTGTTGAGGTACCCTTGAGCATTGAGCAAAATATAATTTTTCTTTGGGGACAAGAATTTGTGTTACAAATTATTCATGTTTTGTTTTACGTACAAATTCAATTACAATTTAGCACAATGCTTCTCAAAACACTGAGTTAACATGTGTCCGTCAGGGCCCAGGTCGATGGCAGCTATGGACGGAGGAGCTGAAGGGTGCTCGCCCTCTATCCAGGGACATGCAGTTTAACGAGATCATTGTACCCACGGAAAACACAGTTCGCTACATGGCACTGATGAAGCTCCTTGTCAACAACCAAAAGCCAACTATTTTCATTGGCCCCACTGGTACTGGCAAGAGTGTCTACGTTACTGTAAGTGCTCTGCAACTTATGCTGATACTACCTGGCTTTTGGGTCTTTCTATATATCAAGACACCTCTGTTTTTGTTATGAATTTGTTCCAAAAGATCAGACAAAAACGGAAAAGAACAAAATTCATCCGTTCCAGACGCCCAAATATTCACAAAGACACAGAACAGACAGAGGAAGTGTAGTTTCACATGCAGAAAACAATGTGAAATAATTATAAATGTATAAATTATAAAGTTTCATGTGTAAAGTGCCATCAGATAACTACTGTTGTGATTTGGCCCTTTAGAAATTAATTGAAATAAATAAATTAAATAAATTATGAATATAATGGAAAAACAAACATTTATTTTTTGTAAAAATTAAATTAAACACTTAAAAAACAGAAAATATTTTTAAAATACAGAAAAAAGGCACAATGTAAATAAAAATGCTGATATGTTTATATTTATAATTAATAGCACAAAGCTTTGATATAAAATATATGTAAATAGATTTTTTGGGGGGGCTTTTTTAAAATAAAAAAATGTATAGAAAAATATCAAAAGCGGCCTCCCTTCATTCTTTGATTTTCCTATATGACACCCCTGACTTACAACAACGTATCAATATCTCTGATGCTTGTGATTTCTGTTTTGTTAACACATTTATCTTTTTCACAATATTGGCTTCCCTGATTTGTCTTTCATCGCCAGGATGGAACTTAGTGTTGGTGCTGCAAACAAACTGTAACATTCTCATTTCAATTTGCCAAATGAATGTGCATTAGGATGCCATAGTATTGTGTAAAAGCACTACTTCTGGTGTTGGGTGTGTGATCCAAGATGGCTGAAGGAACAAGTAATGCTAAGAGTATTCTGTACACATTATTATTATTAACATTTAGAGTTAAGATTTAAGGTGCCATGTTGTACAAAATCTGGGGCAAAATTTTGGCCAAAATTGAATCAAAAACTGAATCAAATGGAAATTGGGGCCTTTTATCTGGTAGCGTAGAGTCAAACCTCGGTCAGACCATAGAATGCGCCAGTATTTATGATGCACCCAATAAATTAAAAGAAAAAACAGATTTGCCCATAGATAAGTCCAGATAAGTCGCATGAGTAAATATCTTCAGATGAGAAGTGCCAAATTAATACGTTAAAACCTCTCAGAAAAAAGCACATCTGTCATGAATCACACTCAAACATTTTTCATTTGTAGTTTCTTTGTACCAGAAAATATGAGTACTGAAATTTTATTGCAAATGTTTTTCATGTGTTTCTGCTCAGGACTTTCTACTGAATCATGTGGACAAGGAGGTGTACAACCCATTATTTATCAACTTTTCAGCCCAGACTACAGCTGCCCAGACTCAAAATATTATTATGTCCAAACTCGATAAGCGACGCAAAGGAATCTTTGGTCCTCCTGTGGGGCAGAAAATGGTAAAAATTATTATTTCAATTTATATTGCAAGTAAATCAAGAGCTGTCCTTTACAGTTACGTCACAGTTACATCACATATTGTCTAAAACAATAAGACATGATTGAGATTTGTTTGCCATTGAAATGTTGACTGCTAACTGGTGGCAGGGAAAGAATTTGTGACAGAAAAAAACACTTGGTTTTTATATTAAGCAAAATAATGTGCTTTATCAGGTAATATTTGTGGACGATGTGAATATGCCAGCCAGGGAGGTGTATGGTGCTCAACCCCCCGTGGAGCTGCTGCGCCAGTGGCTGGACCACTGGAACTGGTACGACTTGAAGGACTGTGCCATGATTAAACTGGTGGATATTCAGGTCATGTGTGCTATGGGGCCACCTGGTGAGTAGTAAATGGTATCCTACAAGTTTTCGCTGAATTATGCTACTATGACTGCTATTCTGACGACACAATGTTATGCTGTTTTTTGCTTTTCGGCAGGGTCTTATGCGTAAATAGCTATTTTCTGCCAAAATGGTGGTGGCAGTGTTTTCCTGAGAGTGAGCAACCGCAACTTTTGTTGACATTTATTATACCCTCATATATTATTATACCCTTTTTGGGGGCTTGGTATTGAGTTCTGGGGCAGCTACACACAATAACCCGCACAGATAGCATTCTAGATCATCCAGACTCTGTGTCTTTTCCTGCAATGTTTCCTTGGATTTTCTACCTCCCACCCAAATGGTCTGTGTAATTTACTCCACCCCAGCCCTCCTCCAGGTACATCTCCCGCCAAACCCACTCCGCTGTGACTGGTCACACTCCCAAGCGCACCCGGACTTCCGGCAGCTGCCAAACCCCACTTCTTAATTAGCAGCTCCAGGCATCAGTGAGCTTGTAATTTGCATGCATGCATGCTCGCTCCACTCCCTGTATGCACACTCTAATGCTACACAGACAACCGCTTTTGTCCAATTTTAGTTAGGACACTGATAAGTTTTTACTTAAAACGTTACTTTACTTCTGACTCTTTAACACGGCAAAGTAATGTTGGAAAGTTGTCGGACTTCAGCAGCAGTTTGGCGGCTAGCTCAACTTCGTATTGCTAAACCAAATTATCTTTCCTGCACACCTAAAGAAAGATTTCCCGGGAGCCTTTGCTCAACGTTTCCCATATAAGGAAATTCAAGTTGTGTGATGTCAGTGTTAATCCATGTTAAAAAACTCTGTAAAGCACAGCGTGCACAGCCATCCAAAACTGCTTTCATGGCTCACTTCCAAATGCGCAATCCTCTTTATCTGACATGATAATAACATAGTACATGGTAACAACATTTAAAGGTCATAGAAAGGAAAAGCATAATAAGTCCCCTTTAAAGAAATTACAGGTTGTCAGTTTGATAAAGTGAATAGTTTATCTTCACTGTCTGTATTGCTTCTTTTGTAGCAATCCATAATATGTTTATGTAAATTCCCACTGCCTTAAGGTGTTTGCAAAAGGCATCAATTGTCAACTAAAATGTTTCATTGCTGTTTTAATGTGAGTAGTGGGCGGCTCTGACTTTATGCAGCATTGTAAAACCAGCCAGAAGTTATATTTTTACTCATATTTGTATTTATTTTGACATTGAACATTCTGAATGAGATGTACAGCATATACAAAATTACAATTTTATCTTGTCTTGTTCTTAGGTGGAGGGCGAAACCCTGTCACACCGCGATACCTGCGGCACTTCAACATGCTTACCATTAATGATTTTGACGAGAAGACCATGTATACAATATTTTCCAGGATTGTTGACTGGCATTTTACCATACGGTAATACATACATTTCACCATTGACCACAAAAAACATGTGGAATTGGCAACAACTAAAAAACAAAAATGTATCTTACCTGAGGTGAGGGGGAGAAAAGCAAGGCTGAGAGGTTTATTCTAGTGGATTTATTCTGTGCAGAACAAATCTGAGTCAAAAAATAACAAAAGGGGAACAACAGCAATCTACCCTTTGGTCAGTGACATATTTATAATTCACTATTTTATTTTATATATTTTTTTAAATTAGTTTGTCTATACTGTATTATAGTAGTAGATATTATATGACCATGCATCAAATGCATTGTTTATTTTTTAAATAAAATAAGACCAGTGTGACAAGACGTAGTCACAGAAATAGTGCTGACATACCATTCATAATTCATGTAATCTACACGTTTGTCAGATTGGATGTTAATATATGCATTCAATGAGGCAGATTCAAAGGGAAATACAGCGTCTTGCTGGAAATTATGTCAAATGACATAAGTCTCTTATCATTTAGGATTCAGTAAGCAATACATTTGTTTTTCTGCAGGCTCCCTACGGGTGATCAACTGTTGTGAAATTACTATCTATTGCCATACTATGGATGAGGTTTTTATATTTAATGAATACAAAATTAATGTACTGACCAATAATTTATTTTTAGCAATCTTGGAAAAAATCAACATTGTTACCACTCTTACTGTTCAAATTTGACTTTTGAAAGATAGGATAATTTAACAATTTATTCTGCAGGTTTGCTTTCCCAAAGCAATTTGCATCTCTGACGCCTCAGATTGTGAAGGGTACCATATCTGTGTACAAAGAAGCCACCAAGAATCTCCTACCCACCCCTCAAAAGTCCCATTACTTATTCAACCTTCGCGACATCTCCCGAGTCATCCAAGGCATCTGCTTGTCTCGCCCAGAAACTGTGGACGATCTGTCCACCGTCAAACGACTCTGGGTGCATGAGGTAAAGTTTACAACTGATACCGTTGAAATGATAATTGACATAGTGTAGTATGTCCAAGTTAACCAAATCTTTCGCCCATTCTCACCTTGACTGCTTTGTTGCCCCCCAGGTCTTGAGAGTATATTATGACCGTCTTGTCCAAGACTCTGACCGGTCCTGGCTTGTGAGCCATTTGCATGTGGTCTTTAAAAAACACTTGGACGCAGACTTTCATCAGGTGTTCCAGAATCTAGACCAAGACCAGGATGGGATAGTCACTGAAGACGACCTTCGGAGTCTGATGTTCTGTGACTTCCACGACCCCAAAGGCGACGACCGCAGCTACCGCGAAGTGCTAGAGTTGGACCAGCTGCGACAAGTGGTCGAGTCACACCTGGATGAGTTTAACAACATCAGCAAAGCCCCAATGAATCTGGTGCTTTTCCGCTTTGCCATTGAGCATGTCTCCCGCATTTCCCGCATCCTCAAGCAGCCAAGTGGACACGCCCTATTGGTGGGTGTGGGCGGAAGTGGGCGTCAGTCACTCACTCGGCTAGCTGCCCATATGGCCGAGGCAGAGCTTTTCCAAGTGGAGATCTCCAAGACATATGGGATGGTCGAATGGCATGATGACCTGAAGCTAATCATGACGAGGTCCACATCGGGTGAAGCTCATGGGGTTTTTCTCTTCACAGACACTCAAATAAAAATGGAGTCATTCCTGGAGGACGTTGGCAATCTGCTTAACACTGGGGAGGTGAGTGTATGGTGATGTTATAAATGGCTAAGTGTTGCATATGCAAGCATTGATAGTATGTGCAGGAGTGTAACCGGGTTTTTTACAGCATTCATTTTGACATAGTGAAACTGTAAATAGAGGTAGCAAGACTACCCAACACATGCAAGTATTCTATGGATCATTGTTAGAATTACAATGACACTGCCTGTGTGTTAGTCATTCCCCATGACCAAGGAAGTAGCTTGAATAACTAATGAAGAAATTAACTAACAAACAATATTTGGTGCTTCTAAATGGTATAAATAACTTTTTGATCTAGCTCTATTACTGACTGACATTACAAAATCACTTTTTGTGCGTCTCAAGGTGCCTAACCTGTTTGCCGTTGACGAGAAGCAAGAAGTTATTGAAAAAATGCGAGTGTTGGACCGTCAGCGTGAACGTGAAAAGCAGACAGATGGCAGCAACTTGGCTCTGTTCAACATGTTTCTTGAGCGTTGTCGTTCACAGATGCATGTTGTGTTGGCCATGAGTCCCATTGGGGATGCATTTAGGAACCGCTTGAGACGGTTCCCTGCGCTTATCAACTGCTGCACCATTAACTGGTTCCAGGTGTGTATTGACAAGGACAGGCGGTGCTCGGGTTACAAATTAGTTAAATTCCTACGACCCATTGTAATGTGTAGTGTTTTGTGATATCTGAATGTGACGTGAGTCCTAACTGTGTGCGTGGGTGCAAAGAGGACAGTTTACTGATCAGTGTTTACTGATGTTGTTTTTGCGTGGTTCAGCCAACAGTAGACCTTTTGGTGTGCAGTCAAAAGATTGTCAATTGACCACCTGTTGCTCAGTGACTCAAGAGGTAAAGCAGGTCATCCAGAAACTGGAAGGTTGGCGGTTTGATCCTTGCTATATCAGAATCAGCTTTATTTGCCATGTGTGTTGCCGCACTAGGAATTAGAAAAATTACTGTACATAGTGGGGAACAGGAGAATATTACTATACATATTTACATTGGATGTATATAATTGTGATTATATAAGTTATATACTGAATAATTATGGTATTTACAATGTTGCAAGTTACA
Organism: Oostethus manadensis; assembly: GCA_024372805.1. Classification (NCBI taxonomy): domain Eukaryota; kingdom Metazoa; phylum Chordata; class Actinopteri; order Syngnathiformes; family Syngnathidae; genus Oostethus; species Oostethus manadensis. The sequence continues at coordinate 462,706 of QODF01000169.1, read as the reverse complement.
GTACAGTTGACAGTGTAATGTCCAAAGAGTATGTAGTGCAAATGATCATGAGTGCAAAAAATAGCAATACAAGTTCACAGTGTTAACATCCAAGGTAAGGAACATAGGATGTAGTGTAAATGCTCATGTGTACAAAATAGCAGGGGGATTGTTAAGAGTTCAATAGTTTGACACCCATGGGGAAGAAACTGTCACTGCTATTGCACCAGCATATTTGTGCAAGTGCCAGTCCAAATATTTACAGAAAAAAGAGTTATTACTTTGACCATATTCTAACACACAAGTGTCAAACTCAAGGTCCCCAGGCTTTTGTTTTGTGGCCCACATAACTGTTTAAAAACAGCAAGTTCGGCTGCAACCAGCCTCATCACATAACTTTATTAACGTTTATCATTTTCAGCTCTTCCTGCAGCATACTTGTTTTTAGTTGGCCACACTAATGGCACAACCATTTTTAGTAAAGGTGCCAAGTTTGAAGTCAAAGTAACAATAGTTTAACTGTACACGACTGAAATTGACAAAATTTAAAAACTATTACAAGTCAAATAACACGTAAAACACCCCCCCAAAAAAAGATAATTTTAACTACACCAAAACATGCTGAAAAACACCTAAACCACCATTCCTCAGGTGCAAACTCTTCTTTGCCACACACCTTTTGGATTGTGATGATTTTTTATTGATAAAAAATACTGTGACTTTTTCCTAGATGTTGGGAATATGACGAAGGGGTGTGGCCCTATTGAAACGAACCACGGTCGTTGTCTTGTCTGGCCCGTGACCCAAAGTAAAGTTTGAGTTTTGGTCCCCTGTGCAATTGAGTTTGACACCCGTGTCCTAAAGAGCATGTTAATTCACTTTAATGAACTGATGTTTGCTCTTTGCTGGGCTGGTTTCTGCGCTTCTGTATATATTCTAATAGCCCTATTTAATTACCATTTAACCTTTGCTCTTTAAAAAAATGTCTGCACCTGTGTGTAATGATTCAAATTTGCATACGCTTCAGTTACATTACAACCAATAATTGGTGCTACTGCAATGATGAAGATTACTGCTTTTCTCGGGTAGCATTATCTGGGTCCACCAGTGAATGGCGAAAATCTGAGAGTAATTTGGAACGCCCGTAAAATTGTCTATTTGTGGAGCAATACAGTTGCAATTATAATACATTACAGTTTTCAGTACAAAAGAGACCTGTAACTGTTTACTTTTGTATCACGTTTCTCAGTCATGGCCTGAAGATGCTCTGCAGGCAGTGGCCTTTCGCTTCCTGGAGGATGTGGAGATGACAGATGAGCATCGAGAAGGCTGTATCAACATGTGCAAGACCTTCCACACCTCAACCATTGCACTGTCGGCTCGCTTTATGAATGAGTTGCAACGCCATAACTATGTGACTCCAACTTCATATTTGGAACTTATCTCCACTTTCAAAACTTTGCTGAATGCAAAAAGAGCGTAAGACTGCAATATACAAGCATCACATGTAGAATTATGCACTCTTTTAGTACTATTTTATTATCTTTTAGTCAGCATCAAAGTCAACAAAATTTTAAAGCAATTTTTTGCAGGGGTGTCCAAAGTGCGGCCACTGTGTTTAGTGGCTCTCTGCACGTTTGAAAAATATAATTTTAACAAGAATATAAAAAAAAAGATGAAAATGAGATGGTGGAAATTATTAAACGATGTCATTTTAGCGGCATAAATTTTAAATATTGAAAATGTTTTTTTTTAACATCGTACTACTATATTACGAAAAACAAACCAACTAATGAAGCTTTAATTCTTGGAAAATTAGGTCAAGGAAAATGTTGTAATAATACAATTTAAAATATTATGTAAATTAAGTTATTATGTAAAAAAGTCTCTATTTTATAAAAATATGAAATAATACTGTGAGGAAAAGTAATGTCATTTTAGTAACAGAGTAAATATTAAAGAAAAATACAAGTATTTTTAGAAAGTTGTAATAATGTGAAAAGCAAACAAAAAATATTTAGAAAAAAAAAACAATTTTGAGAAAAAAACTGAAGTTTATATTAATATGCTTTTCATCTACTGTATATCACAAAGCTGAGATGCCATTTTTTTATATGTATTTACTGTATATGATAATATGATAATATCAATGGTGGCTTTTGAATATTTTTATTTTTCAAAACGTGGCCCTCAGTGGAAAAACTTTTGGACACAATTGAATTATTATTGGATCCGTATTTTGTCTCCCACGACATTAGTATTACACATAATGTGCAAAAGACAAGCCACGGTTAACTTTGTCAAAAGACTGGAGGCTAGATGAAACAATTTTTACTAAGAAACACATGGTAACTACTCTGATTATGCTTCCATCCATTTGTATATTTAAGTGTGCTTTCAATATGACATATAAGAATGTATGAGAAAACCCAGACAGTTTTAGTGGGATAGATATTAGTATTGCATGTGGGAAAAGTTATTTTCTTTCTTTCTCTGTCCAGTGAAGTAATGACACAGAAAAGCCGTTATGTAGTGGGTCTTGAGAAACTTGAGTCCGCATCATCCCAGGTGGCCACCATGCAGGTTGAGCTGGAGGCTTTACAACCACAGTTGATCGAGACTTGCAAGAAAGTGGATGAAATGGTTATTACAGTAGAACGTGAATCTGCAGAGGCAGCTGAGACAGAAAAAATAGTGAGAATGGATGAAGCCGTGACCAACAAACAAGCCATGGCAGCCCAGGCTATCAAAAATGAATGTGATGCTGACCTTGCAGAAACCATGCCTATCTTGGAAGCTGCACTTGCTGCGCTGGATACTCTTACTCAAAATGTAAGAACAATGGTTGTTTAGCATCCTGTAGTTGCAAATGCCAGATCTTATAAAACACATATTTTGTTTGTTTTAATTTCAAGGACATCACAGTGGTCAAGTCCATGAAAAGCCCACCCTCAGCTGTCAAGATGGTCATGGAGGCAGTTTGTATTCTAAAACAGACAAAGCCAGAACGTGTGCCTGACCCATCTGGTAGTGGTAAAAAAGTGGAAGATTATTGGGGTCCTGCCAAAAAACTTTTAGGAGACCTAAAGTTTCTACAGGGCCTGAAAGAATTTGACAAGGATAACATCCCTTTAAATACTATTGCAGTCATCCGAGAAAAGTACATTAGCAACCCCGACTTTGTACCAGAAAAGATTCGAACAGCATCCACTGCAGCCGAAGGCCTTTGCAAGTGGGTGTGTGCCATGGACAAGTATGAAAAGTAAGTACTGTGCTCCTGCCTTTTGTAATAGGCAAACTGCATACTAAGCGCATCTGGTGACACTGCTTTATTTCATAATTATTTGGGTCTATAATAGTTAATAAATAATAATATAATTAATATTTCATAGTTATTTTTGTGTTTGACATTTTGAACAGAATTAGCTCAGTGTTTATTAGCCTAATTCATCTGTTTGCACACAAAAATTACTTAACCTGTAGGGGCTAAGGAAGAAATGCATGATCAGGGATTCCCAAATTGGGTCCCGGGGAGTTTTAAGGGGTTGTAAGCCATAGGTTGTTATTTTTTGCAATAACATCAAGTTATGGCATATTGTTAGAATGTGCATAACTATGAATGAGAACAACGACTTACTGGTACAGGTAATAATGATGAAAATTGGAGACTGAGATATAAAAAAATCTTATTCAAATGAAAGATGAGGATGACCAAATTTGTTGTTAGTTGAAGATTTCATATAAAATGTAGGTTGTTGTGAATTCCTAAGTGTAAATTGACGACCTTTAATAGACATCCTCTTCACATTGATTTATATGAGTACACCAACACATCATGATCATAAGTCATTTGATCTCCCGTACTTGAAGCGAACCCGCCATGTGTTCCTTCCCCCTCACTTCACCTCTCATGGGCTGATCTGTGCGCACTTAAATGCGTCGGCTATTGGAACATGTTCAAAACATTTATTTAAATATTCAACATTTAATTTTACATATAAGTTAGATTTAACTTGTATGTAAATATAAAGGCCAAATGTTTGGACACATCCTCATGACTATTTACATTGTAGCTTCTCACTGAAGGCATCAAAACTATGAATGAACACATGTGGAATTTAAATTATGTTTATAAAAAAATGTGAAATAACTTTAAATTTTTGTGATATTGTAGTAGACACCCTTTGATTTTTTTCATAGCACTGCAAACCCTTGTGTTTGGTGTTCTGTCAATGTTTCATGAGGTAGTCACCTGAAATGGTTTTCACTTTACAGGTGCACCTGGTCTTGGTTACTTAGTAGAATTTCTTGTCTTATTAAAGGGTTTGGGACCATCAATTGTGTTGTGCAGAAGTAGGGTTGATTCACAGCCAACAGCCCTATTGGACAACTGTTTGAATTCATATTATGGCAAGAACCAGTCAGCTAAGTAAAGAGAAATGAGTGGCCATCATTACTTTTAACGTGTCCCCAAGCGAATCAGAAGGTGTGTCCCAACAGTTGACCTATACTGTATATCACATTTTTATTTAGATTTAACATTTACATTTAGATTGAATATTTATAGTGGTGTGAAAAAGTGTTTGCCACACCTACAATGTCACGCCTTTTTAGGATCATGCCACATCATTGCAATAAGATTTAGAGCAAGGCTTTGACTAGGCTGCTTCAAAGTCTTAATTTTGTTTTTCTTCAGCCATTCAGAGATGTTGCTGGTTTGTTTTGTATCACTGTCCTTCTGCAAAACGTTTGAAGAAGTTTGCAGAATTTATGGTTCCTATTATCATAGCAAGCCTTCCATGCCCTGAGGCAGCCCCAGACAGTCACACTACCACCACCAGATTTTACTGTTGGTATGTTCTTTTTCAGAAATGTGGCGTTACTTTTATGCCAGATGTAGTGGGACACCTTCCAGAACACATATCGACAGGGGGAACTGTGAATTGTATTATGTGATGTATTCCAATGTTACTTGTATACATGTTCAGAATAAATTAAACCAAACTCGGAGATTAATAAAGTATCTGTCTATCACTTTTACACCAGATCTAATGTGACACAGACCTTCCAGAAAGTTTAACTTTTGTCTAGTCTGACCAAAGTATTTTCCCAAAGGCCTTGTTAAAGATGTTTTTTTGGCAAAAGATGAGCCTTAATGTTACTTTTGTTTAGCAGTGTTTTTTTTATTCTTGGAGCTCTGCCATACAGGCTTTTTTGCCCAGTATCTTTCTTGTGGTGGAGGCATGAACACTGACCTTATTTGAGGCAACTGAGGCCTGCAGTTATTTGAATGTTGTTGTGGGGTCTTTTGTGACCTCTAGGATAATTTGTCGCTGCAGACTTGGGGTAATTATGCCTGGCCGGCCACTCCTGGGAATGTTCACCACTCTTCCAAGTTTTTGCGGAAAATGTGTGGATAATGAATGTCACTGCGGTTCACTGGACTCCCAAAGGTTTTTTCCCTAGACTAAAAGATCTCAATCTTAGTCAGGGGGGCAGGGAGCAATCACTTTTTCTCACAGGGCCATGTAGGTTTGAATTTTTTTCTCCCTTAAAAAGTTGTATTTAAAAACTGCATTTCGTGTTCAGTTATGTTGTCATTGGCTCATATTCTGAAACGTTTAAATAAGACAAGCATACAAAAAAATTGTAAATTAGGGAGTGGGCAAACACTTTTTCACACCACTCTATATTGATATTCAATATTATTTTTCAAGTATTTAGCATTTGGATTTACGTTTAAAATGAGGTAAATGTGATGAAAAGTGAGCTAAATGTGAGAAAAATGAGCTAAATATTCCAAGTATATCTGCTAAAAAGGAGCAACAGAACTATGGTATTACATTCTGCATCACAGTTTATTTAGGTCGTAATAAGATATGAAAATAATTGTGACAAGTAGCTCTCTGCCATATTCATGTTTCTACAGTAGCTCGTAGAAGAAAATAGGTTGGAGACCCCTGCCTTAAATGAATGCACCTAATTTGAGAAAATTGAGTAAATGAGTCAGTCATGCATGAAATGTTCTGTACATCCTCCAGAGCTAATAAGGTGGTGGCTCCAAAGAAACAGAAACTGGCATTGGCGGTGTCAGAACTGGAAGAGGCCATGACGGTCCTGAAGAAAAAGCAGGCTGCTCTCAAAGAAGTGCAAGATGAAGTGGCAAAACTTAATGACATTTTGGATGCTAACAAAAAGAAGAAAATTGAATTGGAGAATCAGGTTAATTGACTAGCATGTATCTGGTAGCAAATGTGTTAAATGTGTTTTTATTTTTATTGTTGAACATTTAGGGCTCTAATTTCATGGGTTGCGCAGTTTACCGCAGGCTGCGCAGTGGTAATTTGGGAGAACGAGGTGCGTCGCAATGGGTGTGTCGGCGCAGCAGGGAGCGGTGCCAACTGATTCAGCCTGGCGTAGTGACAATTTCGTGCCAAAAGGCTTCACCGGAGGTGCGCTGAATACTCCGGCTCCAACCTGGTCTACTCTTAACGCTTGTTGAGTTCTCAAGTCACCAAAACTCCACAGGCCGGTTTACACAATGTCAGCCACATTTGAATGCATTTAATAATCACAACAACCATTGTTTAAAGTAACTATCTGAATTAGCACATACATTTTGATCTATATTGACTGTCCCGTCTGCCTCTGTCGCGCCGTCTCCACCTCATCTATCCCCGAATTGCTGCGTCCTTCCTCGTCATTCTCCTCCTTATTTTGCCCAGTGGATCAAAAGTGGATGTAGTTAATTGTAAATAACGTATTGACATCTTTGATTGTATAACTGATATTTGCAAAGAATGATGATAATGAGTTGGGTAATACAAGTTAATCTCACATGCAAACACAAGTGACAAGGGCCAGACCACGAACTTGGCAATGCGTATTTTACGCACAGTTGCTTAGGATTTCACCCCATTATGCATATTTTTTGTTTATTCATATGACATATACATATGATACATTTTCATATTAAAAATATAGGTTACTAAATACAAGTGTCTATTAGTGGGGAAAAAATGCTTACCTTACCAGTGGCCACAGCGTGCCTCCGTTGCTCTGATAGTTTTTGTTTTGCCCTTCTTCTGACATCATTGATTTTTTTCAATGGGGAAGGGTTCTCATTGCATCAGGGCAAACCTGATTTATGATACTTGTAATCTCCCAGGCCACTTTTGCATCATCAGCCTGAAGCTCTGCTCGTGTAACCATATCGGCTACTGCGAGCTTAGACCTCCCGGACCAAAACATCACTTTCCGTCTGGGAGAAGTTTGGCCGTCTTCTGCTGTCGTCATCCATATTCAACAAAACTTCCAATTCGCTTCGGTAGCAGCGCATTTGAAATTGAGCAAAGGAGCTCATTTAATTGGTGTAGATTTGACCCGCCTGTGTTAAACACAGTCACTCCTTCTCTCCTCCCTCTTTGCCACTTGCGCCAGTAGGAGGGATAGAGGCCTACTTACGCCAGGCTGCGTGTGGCACAAAATAGCAAAATGCACCTAAAACAAACCCAATGGCGACGGGCAAGCAAAGCGCTGGTATATGAAATTAGAGCCCTTAGTCTCCAATGACTATGACTATGAAGACTGACTATTGCGTTAGAAAACCTCACGCTCTTTTGATTATTTCATCTCATCTTTTCATCTAATGTATTTTTTCAGGTGGATTTGTGCAAGAAGAAATTAGAGCGAGCTACGCAGCTGATTGGAGGCTTGGGTGGAGAGAAAACACGTTGGAATGAAATGGCTCGCAATCTTGGGAAACTCTACGATAACTTAACTGGGGATATCCTTATCTCAGCAGGGATTGTGGCTTACCTGGGAGCGTTCACCTCTAGCTTCAGACAGGTATATGGACACATTTGTAGTGCAACTTTTCACAGTCTTGTAGCCCCCAGAAATTTGACTTGAAGCCATGTACTCCCTACTCCTGCGCATTTAAAAATGTCATTAAATTGAAATATTAAACATGATTAATTGTTTAATACTATAATAAGTCATTCTGGTTCAAAATGTGTCATTTTGCAAGGTCAAATTTTGATAAAGGTTTTACATAAGCATTAGTAAATACAGTAGATAAAGTTGTGAATTTATTTTGAGGATAGATAAAGTATCTATGTATTGGTCCCACATATCTTTTATTTCAGAAGGATGATGAGATCTTTGCATTTGAATGGGTTGAACTTTAGCTTCATTTTTGTCCACTTGCAATCACTATGATTTAAGCATGTGTTAATTTGATACCAAATTGAAAGGGAATGTTTAACAAACATTCTTTCATCCTGACACACAGATACATTGACAGGTTTTCACTGTATGGGGATTGGAACACCAATATAAATTAAACCTTCAAGATTAATGCAATTCAATTCAAAACACTTTATTTATTCGTTAGGGGCTATTTAAAAAACACAAGTAGCAAAAAAAGACAAGGCCAAGAACTTCAAAACAATAAAAAGACACAAGGTTCTGCAATTAAAAAAAACACTTGTAATAAACAACATAATCAGCAAAGTTATTTACTTTTTCATATAACTCACAGAGAAATGGGGAACTTCATGCCCTGTGTCCTTCCTTCTCTCTGCTTCGACTGCGCTCTGTGCTACTGTATGAGGTGTTTAGGAGCACTTGTAATTGTAATGGTTAAGTACTAATTGTTGTTCTTTTTTTTTTCCACTAACCCCCATGACAATTGAATCAAAAGTACAAGTCAACAGCAGTAATAATAGCAGTCAAATGCAACTAATGAGATTAATCATTGCTATTAGTATTTTTTTATTGTTACATGGCAAACAAGTTACCACTGCTTCACATCTGTGTGGCATGGAGTCAAACAACGTGTGGCACCTTTCAGCGCTTATTCCATTGCAAGATTATTTAATAAAATTTCACAATTTATTAACATTTATTGGGTTTGCTTCAGAAACATAATTTTTTATGTCACCCCACAAGCTGGCCACTCAATAATATTGATTTTGTTGGTTTGGAGCCAAGATTTTGCTCATTTACTAGTGTGTGTCTGGGGTCATTGTCTTGTTGAAACACCCATTTCAAGGGCATGTCCTTAAGGCATGACCCCTTCAAGTATTTTGACATATGCAAACTGATCCATGAAGCTGGTATGCGATAAATAGGGCAAACAGCATAATAAGAGAAACATGCCCATATGATGCTTACCATACCATGCTTCACTATTTTCACTGTGTATTATGGCTTGAATTCAGAGTGTGGTGGTCTCACAAACTGTGCAGCCCTTGGACACAAAAAGAACAATCAGTCTACAAAATGTTCCTCCGTTTCTCTTTAGACCAGTTGATGTATTCTTTGGCAAACCATCCATCCATCCATTTTCCACCGCTTATCCTGGTCCGGGTCGCGGGGGCAGCAGCTTCAGTAGGGAAGTCCAGACTTCCCGGTCCCCAGCGACCTCTTCCAGCTCCATCGGGAGGACACCAAGGCGTTCCCAGGCCAGCTGTGAGACATAGTCCCTCCAGCGTGTCCTAGGTCTTCCCGGGGGCCTTCTCCCGACCGGGCATGCCCGAAACACCTCACCAGGGAGGCGCCCGGGAGGCATCCGGACTAGATGCCCGAGCCACCTCAACTGGCTCCTCTCGATGTGAAGGAGCAGCGGCTCTACTCTGAGCTCCTCCCGGATGGCCGAGCTCCTCACCCTATCTCTTAGGGTGAGTCCAGCCACCCTACGAAGGAAACTCATTTCCGCCGCTTGTATCCGCGATCTCATTCTTTCGGTCATGACCCATAACTCATGACCATAGGTGAGGGTGGGAACGTAGATCGATCGGTAAACAGAGAGCTTTGCCTTCCGGCTCAGCTCTCTCTTCACCACGACGGTCCGGTACAGCGACCGCATTACTGCAGATGCTGCACCGATCCGTCTGTCGATCTCACGCTCCAACCTTCCCTCACTCGTGAACAAGAACCCGAGATACTTGAACTCCTCCACCTGAGGCAAGACCTCACTCCCAACCCGGAGGGTACAGTCCACCCGTTTCCGACTGAGAACCATGGCCTCGGATTTGGAGGTGCTGAGTCTCATCCCAGAAGCTTCACACTCAGCTGCAAACCGCTCCAGTAAACGCTGAAGGTCACAGCCTGATGAGGCCATAAGGACCACATCGTCTGCAAATAGCAGAGACGAGATCCTAAGGTCACCAAGCTGGACTCCCTCAACACCTTGACTGCGCCTAGAAATTCTGTCCATGAAGATTATGAACAGAATCGGTGACAAAGGGCAGCCTTGGCGGAGGCCAACGTTCACCGGAAACAAGCTCGACTTACTGCTGGCAATGCGAACCAGGCTCCTGCTTCGATTGTACAAGGACCGAATGGCACGTAGAAGCGGACCATCAATCCCGTACTCCCGGAGCACCCCCCACAGGACACCACGAGGGACACGGTCGAATGCCTTTTCCAGGTCTACAAAGCACATGTAGACTGGTTGGGCAAACTCCCACATACCCTCGAGTACCCTTGCAAGGGTGTAGAGCTGGTCCAGTGTTCCGCGACCGGGACGAAAACCACATTGCAGCTCCTCTAACCGAGGTTCGACTAACGGTCGTACCCTTCTCTCCAGCACCCTGGAGTAGACTTTCCCAGGAAGGCTGAGGAGTGTGATCCCCCTATAGTTGGAACACACCCTCCGGTCACCCTTTTTAAAAATGGGGACCACCACCCCGGTCTGCCAGTCCAGAGGTACTGTTCCTGACTTCCATGCAATGTTGTAGAGGCGTGTCAACCAACACAGTCCTCCAACATCCAGAGCCTTGAGAAATTCTGAGCGGAACTCGTCTACCCCCGGAGCCTTGCCACTGGGGAGTGATTTGACTACCCCAATTACCTCAGCCACGGTGATAGAACTGTCCACGTACGTATCCTCAGACTCTGCTTCCTCTATGGAAGGCATGTCAGTGGGATTGAGAAGGGCCTCGAAGTATTCCTTCCACCGACCAACTATATCCACAGTCGTGGTCAGCAAGCCCCCGTCCGCACTGTAAACAGTGTGAACTGGGGGCTGCTTCCCCTTTCTGAGGTGTCGGACGGTTTGCCAGAACCTCTTCGAGGCCGACCGAAAGTCGTGCTCCATAGCCTCACCGAACTCCTCCCACACCCGAGTTTTTGCCTCGACCACCGCCGAAGCCGCGTGCCGCTTGGCCTGCCGGTACCTGTCAGCTGCTTCGGGAGTCCCGCAAGCCATCCATGCTCGATAGGACTCCTTTTTCAGCTTGACGGCAGCCCTAACCCCCGGTGTCCACCATCGGGTTCGGGGCTTGCCACCACGACTGGCACCGACCACCTTGCGGCCGCAACCACAACTGGCTGCCTCAGCAATAGAGGCACGGAATACGGCCCATTCGGACTCAATATCCCGGTCCTCCCTCGAAATGCAGGCGAAGCTCTGCCGGAGATGAGAGTTGAAGACTCGACGAACGGGAGATTCTGCCAGACGTTCCCAGCACACCCTCACTACGCGTTTGGGTCTGCCAGGTCTGTCCGGCATCCTTCCCCGCCATCTAATCCAACTCATCACCAGGTGGTGGTCAGTTGACAGCTCAGCCCCTCTCTTCACCCGCGTGTCCAGAACATACGGACGCAGGTCTGATGATACGACCACAAAGTCGATCATAGACCTGCGACCTAGGGTGTCCTGGTGCCAAGTGCACTTATGGGCATCCTTATGTTCGAACATGGTGTTCGTTATGGACAAACTGTAATTCGCACAGAAGTCCAGCAACAACACACCGCACGGGTTCAGGTCAGGGAGGCCGTTCCTCCCAACCACGCCCCTCCAAGTCACACTGTCATTGCCCACATGGGCGTTGAAGTCTCCCAGAAGAACTATGGAGTCACCAACTGGGGTGCTCTCCAGCACCCTTCTGATAGACTCCAAGAAGGCTGGGTACTCTGAACTGCCATTCGGCGCATACGCACAAACCACAGTCAGGACCCTTTCCCCAGCCCTAAGGCGTAGGGAAATAACCCTCTCGTTTACTGGGGATGACTCCAACACAGAGGCACCAAGCCACGGGGCTAACAATAAGCCCACACCAGCTCGCCGCCTTTCTCCTGCAGCAACTCCAGAGAAGAACAAGGTCCAGCCCCTGTCAAGGAATTTGGTTCAACAGCCTAAACTGTGGGTTGAGGTGAGTCCGACTATATCTAGTCGGAATGTCTCCGCCTCTTCCACAAGCTCGGGCTCCTTCCCCACCAGAGAAGGGACATTCCATGTCCCAAGAACCAGATTTGGCCGCCGAAGACCAGGTCGCCCGGACACCTGCCCTCGACCACTGCCTAAATCACACAGCACCGGACCCTTATGCTTGCCCCTGCAGGTGGTGGGTCTGCGGGGGGTCTTTGGCACACCTCTATACTTTACTTTTTTACTTTTTTTAACAGAGGTACTTTGCGGGATATTCTTGCAAATAGATTAGCTTCACACAGACGTCTTGTAACTGTCACAATACTTACAGGTAAGTTCAGACTGTCTTAAATCATCTTGGAGCTGATTGTTGGCTGAGCCTTTACCATTCTGGTTATTTTGTGATCCATTTTGATAGTTGTCTTCTATTTTCTGTATCGTGTCTCGGTTTGGTTCTTCATTTTAAGGCAATAATTTTAAGTTATTTTAGCACCTCTTCATGTGTTTTCACCACTCTAATCAACTTTTTGAACAAAGTACGCTGTTCTTCTGTACAATGTCTTGAATGACCCATTGACCCATGCATTTTCAAACAAGTGCTGGTTCCATCCTTAAATAGGGGCCACCTGATTCACACGTTTTTTTTTCACAAAATTGATCACTGATCACACTACTGTAATTGGTTTTGATTGAGGTTAGAGTGTTTTGAGACTTAAGTATTCTTAATGTAGACACTTGTGAACAGGGAGGTAATGTCGAATGACACACTCGTTTTATGTATAGTATAAGGTTCTGAATTTTACCGATAAATGCGGTCTGTGAATGTGTGGATGTGGTGTTCCAACCAGTGGTGTCAGAATTGTGGCTAGGTATTTGGCAATGTTGTCTGTGAGGAGTTGATGCTGTTCATTGTGAATTTTATGCCGTACAATAATGCAATTGCTTCCCTGGGGTACAGGTGATTTTTTTTTGTATGTAGTGTTGCCTAGTTGTATGTTGTGTTGTCTAGTAGAGCAGTCAGCTCTGTTTAAGTTTGTGGTGTTGAGAATGACTTTTATGTTCCCTTGCGTGCTGGTAGCATGCTTTTAGGGATGTGTCTGTATTCCACTGTTGCCAACTTTGTTGCTAAGTCTGGCGATTTTCTAAATCCTCTTGGCAACATATTTGACAACATATTTTATGTTGATAAAGTGATCGCCGGCGACCAGTCCAGGGAGTACCATGCCTCCCGTCCCAAGTCAGCTGGGATAGGCAACAGCATACCTCTGACGCTAATGAGGATAAGCGGCATAGAAAACGGATGAAAGTGATCGCCGAGTTTAAAGTAATGCACCAAGAATCAAGTTTGTTGTTCTAAACATAATTAAGGTGTTTTACTCACTTTTTTCTTCCCCCATGGCAGTGGTTCCCAAACCTTTTACAGTGGGGTACTTCTTCAGACATTTGAACTGAAGCCATGTACCCCCAACTCCTGTACACTTAAAAAACAGAAACCTTTTTATCCTAATTAACTTTAAATATTGAACATAAAATTGTTTAAATAATTTTATAGTAATTGTGGGTCAACATTTCATATTTTTAACACATTTTGATAATGTTTCATGAGCAAATAGATTTGACCATAGATTGTGTGCTGTCTTTGTTCTGCCCCTTCTCCTTGCGTCGTGAGGCGTTCAGGCGCACTTGTAATTGAAAGTGTTAGGCACTAATTTAATGTTTATTCACGTACCCCTATTACAATTGCCATACCTCTGGGGTACACGTGCCCACCTTTGGGAACTTATGCCCTATGAGACTCTGCCTTTTTCTTCTGTTACACATCATATGCAAATAGTATGGAAATTATCTGATGACATCATTTAGCAACTAGGACAGCCAATAGCCACTACTTCTCTTACTGAGGAGTTGTCAACAGTGCTGCTTTGTTTTCTTGAATAGTAAGGTTGGAAGGGTGTACCTTGGCACTGGAGAGATCCTCTGACACCTCCGCTTCAGTATCACCTTCAATAGTATCACTAGAAAGGCCCTGTCTCAACAGAGGTGTAGCTTTGTGGAATCGCCTGCCATCAGCTTACAACATCCCTCCTAAGAATAATGTCTCACACCTCGAGGTGTGTCATTAAGTGGTCACTAGCAAGCTTTTTGCAAGGGAGCGGAATGACCCAACCAGTCACACCAGGTAACAAAGGACTTGTGTGAAAACCCCATGGGAGGCATAAATATGGGTTGCCTCAATTACATTTTTTTTGGAGTCTTACATTGGTTAGATCTGATTCCAACTTGCACGTCTCTGACTTAAACCCATCTTAGTGGACCTGGGACAGCACAGCATGTGTGCAAGTCTTCATTTTACAGTTGTAGTTTATTGTAGATTCAGATTCCCCATTCAGTGTCACACCTGGAATCTATAACATTAAGATATACAGTGGAACCTTTTTTAGCGTCTGTCCCAGTCAAAATGTCAAACATTTATGCCACAATTTTGCCTAGGTTTTGCCGGTTAGCGTACAATGTGCCAAGTGTTTTATTATTACACTACGTGATTCCAACTGTGTTCTTAATGTTTTTTAAAGACAAAGTGTTCTTCTTCCTTCTTAGCATCCTAATGGCAAGCTAACAAAATGGCATCCGGAATAGGAAGTCAGCTACCTTAGGTGCCTGATGTAATCAGTGGCTGACTCAAAAATGTTAACACAAAACATGTTTTTATTATTATTATTTACTTACTCAAACATAAAATTGTTTTTAAGTCTTATTTGGTCCCAGTTGCCATTTTGTCTAGCAAGCTAATGAGATGCTAACAAGGCTGGACACTGCATGATTATAAAATACATTAATAAAACAGTTGGTCTCATGCGGTGTAGTAGTGTATTAATAACACAAGACATATTGTACACTAAGTGCATAATACTGAGGCAAAATTTTGGTGTCAAATATTTACGCTAACTGAAAAAAACACTAACCGGGGCAGACGCTAACCAAGGTTTAATTAATAATTACCATTTGAATAATAATTTTAAAAGAAATGTGCACTTTGTTCATATTCAGCAAATCTGCTGATCTCCATTTTTTGATAGTTTAGAAGTGTTTTTAAGTGTGTGTAAAAGTAAGCAATGTGATATGAAAGGTGCCTCCCTAAATGATGAAAATGTGTTTTTCTACAGGAGCAGGTAGACGAGTGGTTAGATTTCTGTAAGGAAAAAGAGATACCATGTTCTCCCAACATGTGTCTAACAAATTCTTTGGGTGAGCAAGTCAAAATTCGTGCCTGGACGATAGCGGGCCTCCCAACAGATGGCTTCTCCATAGATAATGGCATCATAATCTCGTAAGTGTCAAAGACAAACCTTGTGTTAATCCACTATTCTCTTACAATGGCAGGGATATTTCTTTGTCATTATTTTTTACATTTACTTCATGAAGTACAGATTGTTTTTTTCCATATGTAAGTGTACTTAAAAGTCATATTTATACCTTGCACATAATGCTTAGCAGTCATTGTACCATACGGAAGAAGGAATATTTTTATTTTCTTATTCTTACTAAAAGAAATTTGCATGTACAAAAATATTTGGAAAAAAGGAATGTACTTTTAAGGAATTCATTGGAAAAAAAACTCCAAGTACAATCACCAACAGTCTGTCCACTAGATGGCAGTCATTTGTTGTTGATCAGCATTTTAGAACTGACAAATGAACATATTTTTGAAAAATAAAATCATGTTCAGATAAGCACAATTTTTACCTTCTTTTTTTCTTCATTCAGCCTGTAAAAATTACTTTCACAACTCTGACCTCTTTTCATGTGCTTTTTTTAAATGGTCCAATACTGTTCTGTAATACTGTACATTCTTACTGTGATTCCTACTGTGCTCAATGTGAATGCTTCACTCAAAGCTGTGCTTTACATCTCATTCATTTTCTGTGTACCAATTTCATGTTTCACAGTTAGTTTTTGAAATCACATTCAATACATCACAGTGTCTGTATATGTGTTCTTGTAGCAATGCCAGGCGGTGGCCTCTGATGATTGATCCCCAGGGCCAGGCCAACAAATGGATAAAAAACATGGAGAAGGCTAAAAGCTTACAAATCATTAAACTGAGTGATCCCGGCTTTGTTCGTAGTCTGGAGAACTGTATCCAGTTTGGAACACCAGGTAAGGATGAAAAGTACTCTTGTCTTTTGTGCCAAGTCTTATTTCATGTGCAATTTCTATTGCTGCCTTTTGAGGTCTCTGTTCACCACAAGGGTCAGTTTCTGTTCTTCAAAGCCAGGATTAACCAAGTCAATTTAAAAAGTAAAGATACGGCGTAACAAAATTTGTCATAACATATACATTTTCTTAAATGCTATTTGATTGTTGTAGTTTCAGCAATTACAATCTTGTGTAATATTGCAAGACTTTACATTTGAAGGAGGTTGGCGGTAGAGCGTCAAAATGCATACATGGGAGTGAGACAAATACTTTTTTTGGGTAAGCAATTTATTGCAAACAACCACTGAACTGAAACATGCTGTTCCTCAGCTGATAAAATGTTTAGGAAAGTTGCTAAAAAAACAAACAAAAAATAGAAATACAATTTTTTTTTAAACTTAGTAATGAGTAGCTGTGCCATTCTTGTTGGAAGATTACGCTTGGATGAAGACAATAGCTAAAAAAAAAAAAAAAAAAAAATAGAAATTCAATTTTTACAAAAACTCAGTAATGAGTGGCTGTGCCATTCTTGTTGGAGGATGACGCTTGGAAGAAGACAATAGGTAAAAAAAAAAAATATATATATATAGAAATACAATTTTTTTTTAAAACTCAGTAATGAGTAGCTGTGCCCTGCGATTGACTGGCGACCAGTCCAGGGTGTACCCCGCCTCCTGCCCAAAGTTAGCTGGGATAGGCTCCAGCATACCCGCGACCCTAATGAGGACAAGCGGTATAGAAAATGAATGAATGAATGAGTAGCTGTGCCCTTCTTGTTGGAAGATGACAGTTGGAAGAAGACAATAGCTAAAAAAACAAACAAAAAATAGAAAAACAATAAAAATAAAAAAAACTCAGTAATGAGTAGCTGTGCCATTCTTGTTGGAAGATGATGCTTGGGAGATGGCTTCATGGAGGGCATCTACAGTCTGATTTTCATTTTTGTAAACTTCACTTACTATCCATTCCCAAAGGTTTTCAATTGGATTTAGATTAGGGGAACTTGAAAAACAGTCCATAAAGAGTGACACTGTTGCTCTGGAAAAAGTCATTTGTCAGGCAGGCATTGTGCACTACAGCGTTGTCCTGTTGAAAAAGTCCAGTCAATAACACTGAGACAAGTGTCTTCAGAAGGCCCTGCAACATATCCACGTAGATAGCTGTCAATTGACGCCTCCGCACAACCTGAAACTTCATTGTTTCATTGAATGAAAAATCACCCCAGATCATAATTGCTCCCCCTCGTGTGGAAAACATCTCAGGTGGAATCTCCTTGTCATGACCGTAACATTGGAGGCCATCAGGACAGTCGAAAGTACATTTTTTGTCAATAGAGAATAAAACTTCCTTGTCCCATGTTTGGTGCTCTCGTGAAAATTCCAGATGTGACCTCGAATACTGTCTGATGGTTATGGGGCTCTACTCAGCAGCCGTAACAACCATCATTTGGGCCATGTCACTTTGCGTATTTTATCAGACAACAAATCTGATCCTGACACGTTTAAGGGGCTACCACCACCCTCAGGATCTTTGAAGAAGTTAAAAAGCAGCAATGGCTCGCTCTGAGCGGCCTTGCTTATGCAACCCGTGTTCAAAGAGAGAAAGATTTTTAACCGCTGCCATCAAAAGACCATAACATTGTGAATACCTGACAGAAAATGAACTCAGAAATGCTTTATTTGTCAATGCATTTCTTTGTAGTGTTCTCACATTATTAACTGAAACCCTGAATGAAAAGCAAGCTTGTGGGCACTTTTGGTGCCTGCAGTCACTGTGTTGTTGACCCCCGGTATAAAGGTATCATATGTTTTTACAAATGATGCAGCATTGTATTAGATAAGATAATGACATTTGTAGACATTAACAATGATAATTGTTGTTAAATAAAGTAACATAGAATACCACTGTCAAAAAGAAGAGTTTTGGTATCACTGAGGGGTTTTAACTTAAAAATAAACATCGATCAAACCTAAACAACCTAAACTTGAAATATAAACACTGCTGAATATTGCATTGTCACAACACAAGTGACTAAAGCAAGGATATGGGGACATTTAAAGCAAGTTTCACTGCATCACCCGTGTTTGTGTGTCCAAACACATGATTATGGTTGACCTAATTGTTAATGCTGCATAGACCTGACCTTTTGTTTTATGCACTTATATTAACAACAAATAGGCAAACACGTTGATGTGTAATTGAACTTCTAGGACCTTTATGGTAGACTAAGAGATTTAGAGTTAACATCTTAAAAACTGTAGCTACTCGGTCATAAAAACAACATTGAAATAATGACCTGACTCAACTAGCCGCCGGGTCTTTGCTTACTGCCACTCTGCTAAGCTTAACAGTTCAGAGAGTAGCTTGTCCTCACAGGGTGCAAAATAGTCCCCTGAGGGTGCGAGCATGGTCCCCCAACGCTTTTACTCATATTTCACAGTTTTATAGTTCCACACTGCATATATTATAGCCTAATCACTGGACTGTATGCTATTTTTTTTTCAACAAGGTTTTCCATCATTATCGCTTTCTATGTAAGGCATGTGTTTATTGTGTCAACCAAACTACAGTACACTCCACTAAAATATTAACACAACGAGATGTGCTGACCCAGTTAAATTATCTGTTTAGTGAGGCAAAGCTCATCAACTGACTTTGAATGCTGCATAAAAAGCATTCTGTCATTTATAGATGTGCTAACGTTCTTAACATAAAAACAGCATTATCATACTTAATGAGGATTTGCATGAATATTTATATAATGGGAAGCATTTTTAATATTTATTTGCTTCACTTATTTCTTACGAATATGCATGCCCACAACGTTTCACTGACTGCAGCTGAAATTAATTGTCTGGAAATTAGAGGCAGCTACAAAAATAGCAAAACTTTTGATAGTTTGGTAAAATAACAGTGCAATAAATAAAACATTGGAACATGTTTGTGAATTACTGTAGTTTCCAAATTGTAAGTCACACTTTTTTTCATAGTTTTGCTGGTCGTGTAACTTGTAGTCAGGTGTGACTTATATTTCAAAATCTATATATGTATAGTGTAGCATGTTATGAATGTTAATTCATTGTCATGAACCAAGGAGTTAACACTATCGTTGACAGCCACAAACGGGCACTCTAGACTTGTGACAACTACAGTCCCACCT
This sequence comes from Oostethus manadensis, assembly GCA_024372805.1. Lineage (NCBI taxonomy): Eukaryota > Metazoa > Chordata > Actinopteri > Syngnathiformes > Syngnathidae > Oostethus > Oostethus manadensis. Next base: position 443,213 of record QODF01000169.1, on the reverse strand, counting down.
TATTTATTTAATTGGTTCCATACCCATCCATCCATTCTCTATGCCGCTTATTCGCATTAGGGTCGTGGGGGTATGCACATTGGGCGTGAGGCGGGGTACACCTTGGACTGGTCGCCAGTCAATCGCAGGGCAGACAAACAACCATTCACTCTCACATTCCTACCTATGGACAATTTTGAGTCGCCAATTAACAACTAACCTAACCGCATTGTGGTCGAGTGGTTAGCATGTCAGGAGGAGTGACACACAGTCAAGAGATCTGGAGGACCTGGTTTGTATCTCCGCTTAGAATCTCTATGTGATGTTCACTCCGGTTTTCTCCCACATTCCAAAAACATGCATGTTAGGTTAGGTAGGTCCCAGATCCAAATGTTCCATTCCATTTTCCTCTGCTTATCCGGGTCTGAGTCACGGGGGCAGCAGTTTCAGTAGGGAAGTCCAGACTTCCCGGTCTCTGGCGACCTCTTGCAGCTCCCTCGCGAAGACACCGAAGCGTTCCCCGGCCAGCTGTGAGACATAGTCCCTCTAGCGTGTCCGGGGTCTTCTCCCGACTGGGCATGCGCGAAACACCTCACCAGCAAGGCGCCCGGGAGGCATCCGGACTAGATGCACGAGCCACCTCAACTGGCTCCTTTCAATGTGAAGGAGCAGCGGCTCTACTCTGAGCTCCTCCCGGTTGGCCGAGCTCCTCACCCTCTTGCCACCCTACGGAGGAAACTAATTTCCGATGTTTGTATCCGCGATCTCGTTCTTTCGGTCATGACCCATAACTCATGACCATAGGTGAGGGTGGGAACATAGATCGATTGGTAAACAGAGAGCTTTGCCTTCCGGCTCAACTCTCTCTTCACCACGACAGTCCGGTACAGCAACCGCATTACGGCCGAGGCTGCACCGATCCGTCTGTCCCTCACTCGTGAACAAGACCCAGAGATACTTGAACTCCTCCACCTGGGGCAAGACCTCACTTCCAACTCGGAGGGTACAATCCAACTGTTTCCGACTGAGAACCATGGCCTCAGATTTGTAGGTGCTGAGTCTCATCCCAGAAGCTTCACACTGAGCTGCAAACTGCTTCAGTAAACACAGAAGGTCACAGCCTGATGAGGCCATAAGGACCACATTGTCTGGAAATAGAGACGAGATCCCTGAGGTCACCAAGCTGGACTCCCTCAAGGCCTTAGCTGTGCCTAGAAATTCTGTCCATGAATGATATGAACAGAATCGGTGACAAAGGGCAGCCTTGGTGGAGGTCAACGCTTACCGGAAACAAGCTCAACGTACTGCTGGCAATGTGAACCGGGCTCCTGCTTCGATTGTACAAGGTCCAAATGGCACGTAGTAGCGGACCACCAATCCCGTACTCTCGGAGCACTCTCCACAGGACACCACGAGGGACACGGTCGAATGCCTTTTCCAAGTCTACAAAGCACATGTAGACTGGTTGGTCAAACTCCCACATACCCTCCAGTACTCTTGCAATGATGTAGAGCTGGTCCAGTGTTCCGTGATCGGGACAAAAACCACATTGCAATTCCTGTACCCGAGGTTTGACTAACGATTGTACCTTCTTTCCAGCGTTCGTCGAGGCTTAAACTCTCATCTCCCGCAGAGCTTTGCCTGCATCCCGTGGGAGGACCGGGATATTGAGTCCGAATGGGCCGTATTCCGTGCCTCCATTGCTGAGGCAGCCAGTCGTAGTTGTGACCGAAAGGTGGTCGGTGCCAGTCGTGGCGGCAAGACACCAGACACCAGGGGTTAGGGCTGCCGTCAAGCTGAAGAAGGAGTCCTATCAAGCATGGATGGCTTGCAGGACTCCTAAAGCAGCTTACAGGTACCGACAGGCCAAGCGGCACACGGCTTTGGCGGTGAGGCTATGGAGCACAACTTTCGGTCGGCCTCGAAGAGGTTCTGGCAAATCGTCCGAAACCTCAGAAAGGGGAAGCGGTCCCCAGTTCACACTGTTTACAGTGCGGACGAGGGCTTGCTGACCTTGACTGAGGATATAGTCGGTCGGTGGGAGGAATATTTGAGGCCCTTCGCAATCCCAAGGTTCAAGGCTCTGAATGTTGGAGGACAGTCTTGGTTGACACGCCAAAAAGGTTGACCGAAGGGTGCGTTCCAACTATAGGGGTATCACACTCCTCAGCCTCCCCGGGAAAGTCTATTACAGATCCAAATGTGACTGCAGTGTAACGAAAGATGATTGTGTGCTCTTGTACAACAAATAGACTCAGTGAAGTGGAACGAGATTGGGAGCTTGGTGAACTTGCCTGCTGGTAACTCGTTTGTTACACATTATTATGTTAATTTGATGTTTGTAATGTTATGTAATGAGTTGTTAGAGTGTATTAATTTAGCCTACAGTATCTAGGCTCCCGGGTATGCTATTGTGTCGCTGAATAATTGTTAACATACCAGACACCTATTCAGCCTGTTGTTCTGTGAGATATTATGTGGTTGAATAGCTTGTCTTTACAGCTGAAATGTCTGTTCTTAGTCTTGAATTTTGTGAAATGTATACACAAATGTGACTTACAGGTCTAGTGGGACATATATATATATATATGACATATATATGACATATATATATATATATATATATATATATATATATTTTTTTTTTTTTTCTCTTCATGACAATATTCACTCTTCTCTTCACTCTTCAATGACTGATGCGACTTAAATCTGAAGCATCTTTTTGTTTGGAAAGTACAGTAAACAGAAGTGTCCACTGTTGTGGAGCTCTGTTCTGCTGTTATACTGCGACAGTAAATATGAATATGACAATTGTAATTGTAATACAATTTATAAAGAATCTTTTAAAATGCATTCAACGCTCTTCTTGTGTAAAACGAGCATGGGAAAGTTGTTTTTAAAAAAAGGTTCAGATTGAAACTCTAAATATGAAATTGCTGACCTGATACAAACCAGAGCAGACTATCCAGAAATAGGTAATCTCCAGCATTAATTCTTTAAGATGTTCTTGGTAGCATATTTTAGGATTTACAACATTAGGCGGGTGTTGGTGCGTATCTATACTATCATACAAGCCGTCTGTAAAGGCTTCCTTGAATATATATTTTTTCTTTTAGTCCTGCTGGAGAATGTTGGTGAAGAGCTGGACCCTATCCTTGAGCCTCTTTTGCTAAGGCAGACCTTTAAGCAGGGCGGTGCTGTGTGTATTCGCCTTGGAGACAGTACAATTGAATATGCACCTGACTTTCGCTTTTACATCACTACCAAGCTACGTAACCCACACTACCTACCTGAAACCTCCGTCAAGGTAAGTGGAGGAATTTTCACATTAACAATGTCGTATTTAAAATGGAACTTAAGTGTTTGATTCATAGCCTGGTTGACTTTCTAATTTTACTTGTTAATTTCACACTGACTGTCATACTATGTCAAACTAGAAATGTCATCTCCAAACGGGGGGCACGTGTTGTCTGATTACAACAATATCCTGATATATCTCCCCCAAAGATGTGAAAATGTGAAGAGTAGCCACTAATGAGCAGTTTTGTTACCAGACTGGTCAACGACCCATTGTTATGCAGAACCATCATTTACCAGCCATGCCGAGCCACAATCAAAACAACAATATTTTTACCACCACATTGGGACATAAATAGGGAAAGTCAACACCTGAAATTGTGCAGCTTCAATCAACTTTCCGTTGTCAGTTGTCAAAACCTAGCTATCAAACCATTCATTATTGTCCTGAGTTGGCCTGCTGACGCTTGTCCTCGGAGTCATACAGACAAAAACTGAATTTGTCATGGGGATGCTAAAAATATTGATTTTTGAGGGTTTTTTCACAGCTTTTATACTATTGTTGTGTTTTTACTCTTACACCAACAAACAGAGTATGCCACTTATATCATCAGTTGAACAGGGCACACTCAACAGTATCATTGCGCAACCACACATTGACAATTTACTCCAAGTAATATAGATCCTTGAACACAACCTACATAACATTTCCTTCCTCCTAGCATTGATGCATATACCAAAGCTCAAAGCAGTATACAAAACATACAGTATATAGTATAGTACTTTTGTTTTATACACAGCCACATTTAATACCACCACATAACAGTACACTACTGTATACTAAGTGACAAATGTAACTACACATCAAATTTATGTGGGGGTTGTTGCACACGGTCAGGGTAACAACATTCTTGGAATTCAGGAACAGGTCCAAGAGATGTATCTGAGTCAACAATCCCTGAACCAGGTGTTTCCATCATGGCCTGGGGTGTCTGGTATGAACGATGGGAACTCTTCAGCATTCTGGGGATCATCCGAACATTTGTTCTGTGTTTTTGTTGGTTGTAATGTACAACAACTGATCCACATGTCTGTGCCAGATCAATCCGGGTGAGACTTTCACAGTATAGGTTAAGGGGGAAGTAATGGGAGACTCCCATGCTGCCATTTCCAGTTTCCTTGGCGATAATCCCAGGCAAGCACAAAATGCTCCACTTTAAAGTTTCTGAATTTGGACTGATTCTTTTATTTGGCCACTTTGTCTCTCTGACACATCCCTGCGCAGATCTGGCTTTAAGAGGTCCAGGCGTGATCTCAGGGATCTTTCCATAAAGAGGACTGCTGGTGTCTGACCTGTCATGGAATGTTCAATGTTGCGTTAAATAGGCCAGTTTTTCTAATATGGACATTTTTGAGTTTGACGTGACTTTCATGGATTGTTTGAAGGATTGGACAAATCGCACTGCCAAGTCCATTTAATGCAGGATGAAATGGCACAGTGACCTGCGTAGTCAACGTGAACTTTTTGCCAGACGGTTGTGTGTCATTCCCACGTGTGTGGGGGAGTGGCTTGTGGCTGGAACTGTGTGTGTTGGCATCCAGAACATGACTTTGCAATGTCCTTTATCACGATCAATGCTAGGCCACCAGACATACTGTAGCTTCTGGCCTAGCTCTTCATTTTAACAACACCTAAATGTCCTTTGGAAAGAGACTCTATGACAAAGCTTGAGTGGTATAATAACTTTGGTTCCCACATGATGCAGCCTTGACACACGGACAACTGCTCCTGGCGACTTACATATTCAGGTAAGTGAACATTGTCTTAATATGACCACCACTTCACCGTTAAGTCATAAACGCTTGCCATTTTAGGATCTCGGGCCATTTCTCTCCTGACTTGCAAGCAACAGGTAGAGGCTCCATTTGTGTCAGGTGAAACAGCTCAGCTGGGTCCATGGGCGCTATAGTGTCATCTGACTTATGAGGAAGACAAGAAAGACCATCTGCATTTCCATGTCGCTTGGTGCATTTAAACTCAATTGTGTAATCATGGGCGCCTAGGAATAATGCCCATCACTGCAGGCATCATAGCAGTGACTGAATTTTTGGAGTTTAAAATAGTTACTAAGGGCTGATGGTCAGTAATCAGTGTGAACTGTTTGCCACAAAGGTACTGGCTAAATTTCTTTACCCCTCAGACCAGACTCAAGCGTTGCCTGTCAATTGGGCACAATTTTGTTCAGCTTTGTTCAATGACCTTTATGCAAAGGCAATCGGGCGCTCTAAGCCATTCTTCATCTGATGGGAAAGTACAGACCCAATTCCTTATGGTGAAGCATCACAGGTAAATGCAATGGCAAGTCTGGGATGTGATGTGCCAGCACCTTCTCAGACGTTATGAGCTCTTTTGCAGTCAAAAATGCCTTCTCACACGCGTCAGTCCATTTCTATGCAGTTGTCACTTGCAGCAAGCTGTTTAAAAGGTGCAGCAGTGTAGACACATTTGGTAAGAACTTTCTATAATAATTGACAAGACCCAAGAAAGATCAGAGCTGACTCACATTTTCAGGCCTAGGCGCGTCTTGTCTTTAGCCTTATAAAGATCGATCCTATGGCCACAGTATTCTATTGAGTCTTTAAAGAATTCTCACTTTTCTTTGTTAGCTCTCAACCCAAAATCGGCTAGTCTCTTTATGTCTGCTTCAAGGTTAGCAAGGTGTGTGTTTTCGTTAGTACCTGTCACTATCTCATCTAAATAGCACTGTGTTCCCGGAATGCCTTTAAGGACTTGGTTTATGGCTCTTTGCCATACAGCAGAGGCCGACGACACTCCAAAAGCAAGTCTTTATTGGTGTTATCGATGTTAATTGTCAGGTGCTTCTTTGAAGAGTCCCCCAACTCTATTTGCAAATTAGCTTGCGCTAAGTCTATCATAGAGAAATGCTGACCCCCAGCCAGCGAGGCAAAGATGTAGCGGATATTGGTCTGCACGGAGCACTGGATTTATACTGACTTTAAAGTCAGCAAAATGTGCAGTGCGTCACTCCTCTTCACTACAGGCCCACTCTGAACACTCCACCGTTGAGAAAATACCATGGTCCTCTAAGCGTCTTGGCTCCACTTCTACTTTTCGACATAAAGCATATGGTAGAGTGCATGCTTTGGGAAATTTTCCCTGGACATTTTCTTCAATGGCTATTTTTGCCAGGGTTCCTATTCCATCTTGAAAAACTGGTGCAAAACAATCCAGCAAGTTTCTCAATCTTTCAGGTGCAGGATGTGTGCTTTTCTCAGTAGTATCCATTGCTTTAATAGATTTCCAGTTAAGCTGGATGCTACGCAGCCATTCTCTTCCAAATAAGGCCACATTGTCATTTTGCACCACATACAAATTCAGCACTGTTTTTGTCTTTTCACATTTAACTGTCAATTTTAATTTTCCCATCATGACTTTTTCTCCCGTGTAATTCTTCAGTGTCAGTGAAGCCCATCTCAATTTGACTTTGGAGAACCTGTCATTGTAGTCCTTGTGCAAGTTGATTGACAGCGCTGAGCCTGTGTCCAACTGCATTTTGAGCTTTTGTCCCTCAATTTCAGGTGTCACCCAGATGACCTTGTGCTGTTTTCTATGAAGGAATGAAGCTCCATACATGCCAAGCCCCTTTCATACTCGTCTGTGTCAAACAAATCAGCTTTATGAAGTTCATTGATCATCTTATTTCCCATTTTGAATGTTGTCTTCCTGTCATTTTGCTTTGTTCTACACATTTTGTGTATTTGGCCTTTTCTTTTGCAGGAATAACAATCTTTGTCAGTAGGGGTATGAGATTTCTTTCCACCTCGAAAACAAGCTGCCATTTTCTCAGTGTGTTTTGTTGCAAATTTGTTCACTATGCATTCACTACCAGTTTTCTTTTGTAACTCCAATGCATCTTTTGCAGTTGTTTCTATAGATAAAGCTCTTTTCAGAGTTCTTTTTCTATATAGAGCCGCTTCTGTGTGCTTTTCTTTTGGAGACCACACATCAATCTATCCCTCAGCGCGTTTGACAGTCCTTCTCCAAACTGGCAGTGCTCTGATAGCTTGCGCAGCTCAGCCATATATTCAGTGATAGACTCAGTTGCTTTTTGATTACGACTGTAGAATCTAGTAGAACCTTTCGGCTATGACCGGTGGTTTTGGATTTAAGTGGCGCTGCAGCACATCCACAATGTCTCTGAAAGACTTCTGGGCAGGTTTAGCTGGTGCCAACAAAATGCGAAGCAAATTATATGACTTTGCACCCATTACGCTCAGCAGCACAGAAACTTTTCTGTCATTCTCTATTCTGTTAGCAAGACAATACTGCTCAGGTCTTTCAATGAATGTAGTCCAGTTTTTAGCAGTCCTATCAAAAACGTCCATGATCATCTCCACTGTCTTCTGAGCATTGAGCTCCAAGTTGTTTCAGCTGCACCACAACACCAGCCGATCCACCTCCTTCCTGTAAGCAGACTCATCACCGTCTGAGATGAGCCCAATGAGGGTGGTGTCATCCGCAAACTTAATTAGTTTCACCGAGTCGTGGCTGGAGGTGCAGCTGTTGGTGTACAGGGAGAAGAGCAGGGGGGAAAGTACACAGCCCTGTAGGGATCCCGTGCTGATAGTCCGAATGTCCGAGACATTCTTCCCCAGCCGCACACGCTGCTTCCGGTCCGTCAGGAAGTCAGTGATCCACCTGCAGGTGGAGTCAGGCACGTTGAGCTGGGTAAGCTTGTCCTGGAGCAGAGCAGGGAAGATGGTGTTGAATGCAGGGCTGAAGTCCACAAACAGGATCCTGGCGTAGAGTCCAGATTCTGCAGGATGTAGTGGAGGTCCAGGTTGATGGCGTCATCTACAGACCGGTTGGCTCTGTAGGCGAACTGCAGAGGGTCAAGGAGCGGGGAGCTAAAGGACTTGAGATGAGGCAGAACCAGGCGCTCAAATGACTTCATGACCACAGATGTCAGTGCCACAGGTCTGTAGTCGTTGAGTTCAGTGATCCTGGCCTTCTTGGGGACGGGAACAATGGTGGACAGCTTGAAGCAGGCAGGGACATGGCATGACTCCAAAGAGATGTTGAAGATGTCGGTGAAGACAGGCGCCAGTTCTACCGCACAGTGTCTCAGGGTGGAAGGAGAGACACCATCCGGACCTGGAGCAACAGAGACTTCATCTGCTATCACATGGCCTTTCACTTAGAACAAACACATCCTATTGTTTTAAATTATCTTGCACACACACTGAAACCAGATCAGACCAATGCACCAACAAACGGTTAATGGAAAGTTTCCTGATCATTGAGACCGCCTCCACAAAGGGCTTATGAGAAAGAGAAATTCAGTTTCACTTTAGAGACCACTTGGACCTTACTACACCTTGGCTGGGCGGCTGAGCATCTCAACAGTCACTCAGGGTGTGTTTCGTTCAAGTGAAAGGTCATGTGATTGTGTATTCTGTTGAGAACAAGCGCAACTAGGTTGCAGTACTTATCCAAAACATTGTGGAAAATATTTCATAGCTATAGCTACCTATGAAGTGCAGGATAATGCTTTATAACAATGTTATTTTTAGATACTGTGATAATTTTAGAAATGCAGTACTTTGATTATAAAAGGATAAGGTATCTATATCACTCAGAGGCACAGACCCAGAAGTAAAGAGCTGCATGTGTGAAAAGGACAAATGGCAGCCTTGTAAGGGCTTTGTTTTCACCACCAGCTGAGTGGGTCCTAAGCATCAATAGAAATGGAATTAAGCCCTTGAAGAATTGCACTTATTTATTATGGTGGAGCGCATGTTACAGATAATGGCTTTTATATCCTAGGTAAGTAGAATAACTAAGATGGTGGTAAATAAACTTGATGAACTCATGCTAATGCATCAGTGCACTCTATAATGTTGCAGTTTAATGGGGGTTTATTGCAAACATAAAATGCAACCAATCACTTTAAGTTGATTTCCAATTGATGACATTTTTGTTGTTTGGTGACCAGCCATTCAATTTTGTGGTGAACTTGGATTTAAAGAAGGAAGTTGCAATTTGCGTTTATTTTATCAAATCATGACACAGTTTTACTTACCATACAATTTTTCCTCACATTTGGTAGACATTCTACCATTTCTGTCATGAAATTCATACTAAATTAATACTATATTTTGCCCATCATCCACAATCCCTTTGTGAGACAAAACAGATGTCCTACTTTTTGTTCTGTGTGCTCTAGATAGACACCTGATTTATAATCCATCAATTATTTTAGCCATTACCAGATTTTTTTTCCTGGGTGCGCCGGGTTCACAAAGTGCAAAGCAATTAATGCTACTTTTCCTCAACAACAAGAGCTTAGATAGTGCCTTTTTTGTTACCTACCACTAATCATGATAGACTCTGTGGCAGACTTGCTGCACTGAGCATCACACAGTGTATATGTGTATCCGTTGAGGAGGACACTGCTCCAAAAGACTGCATCACAACAAAGAATCTGAAGCATTACACGTTTTTTTCACTTTCCCAAATTCAACTAGAAAAGACAGACTGACTAGCCGAACAACTGTCTATCGAGTAAGTCACAATGATATTCATTCTGATACATGCAGCACATGATACTTGATATCACAGCTGTATACACAGTCGATCTAGGTGCTGAGCAAGGTAAAGTAGCTCCTTTGTTTTAGCTCCTACAATAACAACACTGCTATAGCTTGGTTAATATGCAGAGTTGTTGGATTGTTTGGGTGTTTCTTTTAGAGGGCTTTTACGTGAAATCCTTATTACCTGCATTGTTATCCACCTTGTGCTGGTAGTTTTACACTATCTGGAACATACAAAAAAGGGAAAGACATGTGTTCTTCATTCATTCATTCATTCATTTTCTGTACCGCTTATCCTCATTAGGGTCCCGGGGATGCTGGAGCCTGTCCCAGCAGACTTTGGGCGAGAGGCGGGGTACACCCTGGACTGGTCGCCAGTCAATCGCAGGGCACATATAGACAAACAAACATTCACACTCACATTCATACCTATGGACAATTTAGGGTCGCCAATTAACCTAACGTGCATGGTTTTGTAATGTGGGAGGAAACCGGAATACCCGGAGAAAACCCACACACGCACGGGGAGAACATGCAAACTCCACACAGAGATGCCCAACGGAGATTTGAACCCAGGTCTTCCAGATCTCCTGACTGTGTGGCCAATGTGCTAACCACTCAGCCACCGTGCGGCCGCGTGTGTTCTTACCTCACTAAAGAATTGTAGATGGTGGGCAAAATTGCAAAAAATGTAATTTTCTTTTAAGATAGATTTGTTCTTGATCTGGCCTTGGCTTATCCTCATTTTCTTCTTGACATTTCCTTGTTCTTGGTCTCAACTCTGCTTCAGCTGACATAATGTCTCCTCCTAATGTGTGCTACAGGTTACTTTGCTAAACTTCATGATAACTCCAGAGGGCATTCAGGACCAGCTGCTAGGAATTGTGGTGGCTCGAGAGAGGCCTGACCTTGAGGAAGAAAAGCAAGCTCTCATCCTGCAAGGAGCTGAGAACAAAAGGTACATTGCCACCATACCATAGTCAATATTTACATCGTCATCATGTCCTCATCCACTGAAAGTTGAAACTGCTTCATTTTTGTCAGACAACTGAAGGAAATTGAGGACAAAATTTTAGAGGTACTCTCATCCTCTGAGGGAAACATCCTTGAGGATGAAACAGCCGTGACAATTCTCTCCCAGTCCAAGGTGCTAGCCAATGAAATTACAGAGAAACAGGCCGTGGCTGAGGTGACCGAGCGGATGATTGATGAGACCCGTTTGGGCTACAAACCCATCGCCATTCATTCTGCCATTCTCTTTTTTGCCATTGCTGACTTGGCTAACATTGAGCCCATGTACCAGTACTCTCTTACCTGGTTTATTAACCTGTTCATTGGTTCCATAGACAACTCAGACAAGAGTGATGACTTGGAGCAGAGGTAAGTGCAACTGATGATTGAAATGCTTATGTGTTCATACATATAACAGAAAACATGAAACACAGTACCTGTACTGAAGAATGTCTAAAATTTCAGAGAATTATGAAGAATGGAAAGTAAAAAAGGAGGGACGTCGACATACTCCTAAATAGTCAATGTTTTATCGTTGATAGTTCATATTGTATATTACACATCCTTTATTCATGTATATTCCGGGTGTCTCATTCATTCATCCATCCATCCATTTTCTATGCCGCTTATCCGCATTAGGGTCGCGGGTATGCTGTAGCCTATTCCAGCTGACTAGGGGTGGGAGGCGGGGTACACCCTAGAACTGGGTGTCTCATTCAGTATAAAAAAAACCCTGTAAATTAAAATTAAATTTCGTTTTTCAATGTGGTCTAATGTTTAAAGTGCCCCTGAAAAATGGGACACAGGACCATATAGCAGATTGTATGATACTTTTAGAAATAAATAAGACAAATAATTCCAGGTGGACAATTATAAGCGTAAATTGTGTGGATGTATCAAATATACAGTCTGGCCTGTGAGTCAAAAAGTTTCCCACCCCTGAGCTAGATTAACAAAAAATACAGTCAAAATGCCAAAATAGAAACTTTAACTTTCCAGGACTGGGAAAATGAGAAAAGCTGTGCAAAACAGGACACAAGTGTTCAGTGTTGACAAATGTCTGTGCGCTACTGCGCGAGCTTCTGATTGCATACCAAAATTATAGGTACATAAAAATTATAGGGAATCTGAGTTCTTTTTCTTTAGAATATTTTGCATTTATGCTACTCAAAAATACCTGCATATTCATCTTTTCCAGGCTGAAGATTCTGAGAGATCACTTTACTTACTCGCTATACGTCAATGTGTGTCGCTCACTCTTTGAGAAAGATAAGCTGCTCTTTTCCTTCTGCCTCTGTGTCAGTCTGCTGATGCACAGCCGCATGGTAGGAAAATACGTACCCCGGACACACTTACATTTTATAATACACACATCACTTTTGTTTTTGCCCACATCTGTCATGAGTTGAATTTAAAAGACCTGAAACGTTGTCTATATACCATAATTTCCAGTGTATAAGACGCACCAGTGTTTAAGCCGTACCAAATAAATTTAGAGAGAAAAACAGATATATATATATATATATATATACACACACACGCACACACACACGCTGTGTATATACAGTGTATATGTATACACTACCGTTCAAAAGTTTGGGGTCACTTACACATTTCTGGCAATTTCTCACGTGGAATAGCCTTCATTTCCAAGAACAGGCATTTAATCGACCCCACAAATGTGATGCTCCAGATACTCAACCTACTCAAAAGAAGGTTGGTTATATAGCTTCTTTAACCAGATAAACTGTTTTCAGATGTGCTAACAAGATTGCAAAAGTGTTTTCTATTCATTCATTAGCCTTCTGACACAATGAGCAAACACATTGTACCATTAGAACACTATGATTGATAGTTGCTGGAAATCGGCCTCTGTACACCTAATCAGATATTGCACCAAAAACAAGACATTTGCAGCTAGAATAGTCATTTACCACATTATCAATGTATAAAATATATATTTCTGATTGAAAAAAAAGTGCATTTCTTTTAAAAATAAGAAATAGCATTTCTAAGTGACATCAAACTTTTGGACGGTAGTGTATATACATACATATATAT
>QODF01000169.1:379656-430188 GCA_024372805.1 Oostethus manadensis | reverse complement strand
TATATATATATATATACACATATATATGTATATATATATATGTGGATACATGTAGCACACTGCACGGAGTATAAACTCACACACGGTCTCTCGTGCGAATTACGCGCGCCTCCCTTGTGCGGAAAGTAAAGCCAGCCCTTAAGTCCACAGGTTTGAGACTATATAGCCTAGACTCCTGTAGACAGAATAACCTCATCGGAGGGGAGTGTTCTTCTAAGAGGAGTGGCCAGAACTGCCACAGTCCTACATACTTGTTAGTCTCTCCAAATTAGCATGGCCTTTGTTAGGAGCTGCCCGATACTGGGCAGTGTGGACTAAATTAGCATTGTCAAAGGCCTGATGCTCCCATGATCTGATGAGGGCATTGTATAGGGCGGTAACCTGTACGGTAAGCCGCCATCTCGGTTGAGACTGGAGTTATGCTTCTTGACAAAATTGGCTTCATTCACTCTTTCAAACCAGCGCTTTTAATTAGCTATAATCTTGACATCAATGTCTTCAAAAGTGTGGTTTGTGGCCTTCAGATGTAGATACACTGCGACTGTGGGCCACTGGTGTTGTGCCATTCTTTTAGGCAGGGGTTGCTTAGTTTCACCAGCTAATTATTCCTCACCACACTCCCCCTTACATCTGATGGAGTAAGCTACATTGCTCTGTTTGTGACTGGGAATCCTGTCTTTAGGATGCACCAGTCTCTGCCTTAATGTGCTGACTGGCTTGAAATAAACTGGAATGTTGTGCTGTCTGAAGATCCTCTGAAGTTTCCTCTCTAAACCTCCCACATAAGTGATATATACTTTCCTCTAGTGCTCTGGCTTCTGTTTTACATGTTTAGTTTCTTTTTGGCATCTTTGAACCTTAGTGAAAGACCACCTAGGGTAACCACAGGCTGTAAGGGGCTTCCCGGACATGCCGTGTCTCTTTGGCTCTACCCTCTGCAGTCGTAGGGACCGCCTGCGCTCTGTGTTGGAGAGCCCTAATCACTCCTAACTTGTTCTGCAGTGGGTGGTTGAATTTGAAAAGCAGGTACTGGTCAGTGAGGGCGGTTTTCTGGTAAACCGCTGTTTGAAGCAATCCGTCTCTGTTATGGCCACATCACAGTCCAAAAAAGTTGGTGGTTGTTCTTTGCATCCTCTCGTGAACTGTATGTAGGGATCCACTGCGTTGATATAGCCACTCCTCTCAGGAGAACACTCACTTTAGGAGGAGCTTATTATGTCTATAGAAGTCTAGGCTATAAAGTCGTCAAACTGTTGACTTAGTTGTACTTCTCTTACCAAAGACTCTAGCTGACGAAGCCTCTGCGAATAGAAGCGAAAAGTCCCCAACTCTACTGCCCAGTCCAGTCGACAATTCAGATCTCTACTACTGCGGATAACACCTGGACGACTGAGAGCCTCCACAAGATTACTAGATAGAACAGTCTGACAGTGTCATTTTACAAAAAGGCTAAAATTATCAACACTCAAAAAGGAGCTAAGAAATACGCAATTACCAGTACAAGTTTAAAACATATAACTATTATAAAGTTTTCCCATAGTGCATTTTGTTCTAGCAAAGTATTTAATTGGTTATGTCTGCTGAGGCCAGATGTACCCAAACCAGCCCAGAACCTATACATCCAGCATCTTCACAACCAAGATCATCTCAGACCAGTGACCTGGACAGCAGTTGCAAAAATGTAGTTGTATGAAGAATATCTGCACAGACTGTCAGAAACTGTCTCAGGGAAACTCTTCTCCTTGGTCGTCGTCCTCATCACAATTGTTGTTGTGACGAACTTCAGTGAGCAAATGCTAACATTCGATGGTGCATATTTAAATCCCAGTTTCCAGTAAAACTGCACATTTTGGAGTGGCCTATTATTGTGGCCGGTCTTAAGGCACACCTGTACAACAATCATGTTCTCTAATTAACCTCTTGATTTGTCACACCTGCAAGTTTAATGTATTGCCAAAGAAGTGCTCACTAATGCAGCTTTAGGCAGATTTGTTAGAAATGTAAGCCTTTTGAGTACATAGAAAAAGTTTCAGATTTTGAGTTCTGCTCATGATTTGTTCAGTGTTGTTTCCAAACCAGCCAAACGTTGCCTTGATTATCACATATTGTTGCTACACTGTAATAAGTTTGTACAACTTGCACTAAGGATTGGATTTCATCTTAGGTGAATGAGGAAGACTGGCACTTCCTTTTAACGGGTGGTGTTGGGCTGGATAACCCTTACTCAAATCCCTGCACATGGCTCCCCAAGAAGTCCTGGGACGAGATCTGCCGCCTTGACGCAATAGAGCAGTTCAAAGGCTTGCGTCGTGACATGGCTCAAAACAGAAATATGTGGAAGGAGGTCTATGACAGTACAGTAAGTGTCATCCTCTGAGGCATTGCTGATTACTACTCTTTAAAACAATTGTCTCTAATATATACGGTGTATATATATGTATACATATATATACGGTGTATATATATGTATATATATATATGTATACATATATATACGGTGTATATATATTTATATATATATATATATATATATATATAATTAGGGCCACTCCAGCCCGCCAGGCGTTGGAATGCGGCCAACCAGATGCGTTCAAAGTGTGTATATATATATATATATACTGTATATACACAGTGTATATATACAGCATGAATAATATATATGTGCTTTTTGTAAGCCCTGCTGGGAACCTCTTGTTGTATGTGTGTGTAGCTTCATGCTAATGAGCTGTTTGTTCATGTATGTATTTGATATGTCTGAGTGTGTGACTAAAAGTTGCACTATTAAGCACTCTACCCACTCTGTCCGCATACTGTACTGTAGTTCTGATCCCGTCCAAAGCTAATTACCCAAACACATAGTAGCACAATCAATGTTTAATCCCTAAATGTACATCAAACATATTACAATATGCTTACTAAATGCATCTAAAATGTACAGGTGCTAGACACTAATGATAATGAAAGAACAATCTGTGTTATATTCTTGACTCAGCCAGGTTGTGAGGCTTGCGCTACAACCGCACCTCCATTATTGTGGGGCTGCCTCCATGAATCTCTTTAAGTGGCTCCACACAGTACTTAGTCATCCTGGCAAACTGTCTGAAAAAGGTTTTTCTCCCAAGTTGTAGCTATGTAAATGATTTAGTGCAATATTTGTATAGTTGTATTTTCTAATTATTAGCGACTTTGGGTAGATGAGATTTTTTTGAGTGAGATTTTTTGTCGCAAAAAAACATTTTAGTTTTTTCTCCAAAAATCAATTTGCAAGGTCAGAAATCATTGCTGAACTGTACACTCTGACTCCGTACTTGTCAAAGTTAGATATCACATAAATGAAATACATCAGATAAAGCAAAAGTAATTTCTTCCCTGCCAGTAACTAAAATCAATAATCAAATCCAAAATCAAAATCAAGAAAACAATAAATACTTTTCATATAAATACTTTTCATATAAATACTTTTCAAATGTTTCGGCTAAGTAATATAACAGATAGATAGATAGATGTAAATAGATGTTTTGCACTGGCATAAGATGGCAATGTTTCTTTGACAGACATAATCACATTCACTCTAAAAAGCAATTACAAGTGGTCCTCTGTATAAAACGTTCCGTGTTTCGTCATTTAATGGTTATGTCAGGGTTTTACGGATTTGACATTTCTAAACTACATATTTTTTCGAGACTCGGTAAATAGGTGAGTATCTTTAAGAAATTTAACATTACTCGGTACTCGGTTAATTGTTTGATTTAAAAATGTAAATATCCTTTGATTTCAGCCTCTCAAATGTCATTATCAATATTGTCAAATGTCATATAATATAAAAATGTCAATATTTCTTTAGTCATTCAAGACTAAATAAATCATCATTCACTATTATCTTTGTGTTTTCATCAAAACAAGATATTTACACACATCACCTTTGTCTCTGGAAAATAGTAATAAACAGTTTTGCCTCTTTTCTGATATGTTGCTGAACCACTAATGGTTTGTGTTTTTGCTTTTGTTCCATTTTGGGCCTAACTGATTACTCAAATTAATCGAAACAGCAAGCTTGAGATTTATCAACACAGAAAATAATAATTACAGCGCTGGAATGTGTTGTCCACTGTGTGCTGTCACACAAAATCTTAGCTGCCCTTGCAAGCACCTTACACGAAGAGGTCGAGCCATGCCTTTTATTTTTATTTTTATTTATTAGTTATTCATAATTTTAGCTTTTAGAAAACAAAACCACGTAGGTAGCGGTCTTGGAAACCTAAATATTTTTTCTAATAGTTCCCATACTTTGACTTTTCATACTTTTTCAGACCTGGAAATTTATCAGATCAAATTCCATACTTGTATAGGAACCCCGTTACGTAGACACTTCCATAGATTAATTACAAACTAATTTTGTTCTGTAAACACAAGATTTGCTAGAGAACTAGTTTAAGTGTGCTGTGGCCTTCTCTGTGCCACTCCCCCTTCCAATCTGCTCTTCCAATAGCAGTGCATTCCATTATGCTAGCACCATTTAGGCTATTCACAGAGAAATTGTCATGTTTTCCAATTGGGCAGTTGGTAATCATAAGAGTACCAATTATATAGACGAGTGTATTTTACTAGTTTAGGTTGTAGTAGTCAGTGTGGGCTTTGGGGCCCTCCATGGACTCAAGATTAGCTTGGACATACTGCTATAGCAGTACTTTATCAGTATTAAGACAAATGGAGTTCATTGTAATTGTTGAATTAACATTTGACAGCTGTTTGTCTTGAACGATCAATCCAATTTCCAAGGAGATCTCAGTGCAAGTTAAGGAAGCCATCGTTAAGTGTCAAACCCAAAAGTCGTGACATTCTCATAATTTTCTATCATTCACTTTTGATACACTTTTTTTTATTTAGAGGAATTGACATTTTTATGATGCACTTTTTAAGTAAATGCCCAAATTGCCCAAATAGCTTTACAGCACAGGAAAATGTAAGATAAATTATTTGCCTGGGAGGTTACACACACACATAGACTCTTTTTGATGATAAAGGAAGTGCAACTTTATCCAATTAAATCTTTCCATTGTAGATTATTGCTAGAAGCAGCTGTTAACTGGTTGCATGAGTAGCTGTTGAATCGATATGTGGTGCACATAATGCTGCATGGAGTGCACATGCTTGTCTCCTTTCTGTCACACCAATACACACACACACACACACACACACACACACACACACACACACACACGCACTTGCTCTTTGATTTATAATCAACACACTCAGCCACTACACTTCTAATTAAATCTACTTTGTTCCAGTTGCAGAATTTACATTAGTTCAGTCTAGTTGCAAGAACAGCTGTTCAATCAAGCACACACGCACGTACACGCATTCTTGATCACACACATGCACTCAATACCCAGGAGATCCTAAGTAGGTGTTTCCGCCTCACAGCACCTGCCAGCATATATAGCCACAACTTTTCACAAACAGCCTTAGGGAGATAATTCCAAACTTTCTACCAGCATTGCTCACTTCCTCTGGTGAATGTTCAGATGAATTGTATTGCTCTGATTCAGTAGCCTGTACTTTTTCTATTTTGACATATCTTTGTCTTTTTATGCGTTTCTATGTTTTTAAACACATTTGTCATTCTACACATATTGTTTTCACCTTGCACACATAACAAATCACCACTGATTTTGCTAAAGTGCAATGATTAACAAAAAGATGGTTCGACAAAAAGATGAGGGCGCAATGATGGTGCCAACATCTAGCTTAACATAATTAATTCAGAAGGTCTGACTCTAACTGTAACGTTAATTGTATCAGTTTAGTTTTATATGCAGAAAATATTCAAAATGCATATATACACGTACAAATTATGACTTTGAAGTTTAAATGATCATAAATGAAGTTTACATTTCACTTCATTGAAACTTTCTTGACATGACTGAATGTAAAATGCATGTAAAACTCTATAATTTTAAAACTCTAATGTTTTGTGTTGACATTTTTGAGAGTCAACCGCTGATGACTTTGGGTGCCGGTCGTCATTTTATGATTGGGAAAAAATCCATAAGGAACACAAATAACACAACAAGACGTGTCATATATTGTACACTTACTGGAGAATGCTAGGAAACTGGGGCAAAATTGTGGCGTACATTTTCGACATTAACTGAAAATCACTGCAACCAGGATGGACGCTAACCGAGGTTCCATTGTACATAAAAATAAGTACAAAAGTACCATTACCTAAGGAAGCAGGGGAAAAAAATTAAGATACTTGGACCGCCAATTCGATACCTACAAGTTAAATGGATGACCGGAGGAAGTCAAATAAACAGAACTGGACAAATTGACGATGACATTATCTCGACAACAAGGAAATTAAAGACACGACTCACTCAAAGACGCACAAAGAACAAAGTGGTGGAGAGCAGAACAATCTGGCATCTTCCTGATGTGAACGCAGCACCAATAAAGGATGTTGATGAGTGATTGCGTCCACCTGTGTCTCATTAGAATTAAATAAAGCACATAAGGAAGATTATGATAGCATTATACTGGTGTCAATCAAAGTTTAAATGTTATCCTTAATATAACAATAATAAACGTATTATAACAATAATAAACGTAAATATAACATAATAAACATGCAACCATCCATCCTTCCCATCATATCCGTTACTATAGCTTTGGACAGTTGTAACGCACATCAGTAAAAAAAAAAAAACTGAAAAAAGGAACAAATGAAAAACAGGAATTATTGAATTGCGGCCAGAGGTTTTCAGACATTTACCCTGGGCATGAATGTAACTCATTGTGGGCCCTTAATGATACACAGTATTTACAATGAGTAATCTGCAGTAAAGCTAATTTAAAAATGAGAAGGTGATGAGTAAAATGTATCTTCCATTTAATAGTTAGCTAATTTGTTGTTCTGTGCCATCTGTAGAACCCCCACCAGACTCCCCTCCCTAATGAGTGGCAGGAGAAGCTGAGTCAGTTTCAGAGGATGCTGGTGATCCGATGTCTCCGACCAGACAAGGTCAGTGCTTGTCGTGTTTTCACACCATTATTTGGATACTGGATTAGTTACTTGATTACACTGCTGCCTTCTCCAGATTATTCCCATGGTACAGGAGTTTGTTTCAGACAGTTTGGGCCGCCCCTTCATTGAAGCCCCGCCCTTTAACCTGAGTAATACATTCTGTGACAGCAACTGTTGCGCCCCTCTCATCTTCATCCTGTCGCCAGGTTCAGACCCCATGGCGGCTTTGCTCAAGTTTGGACATGAAAAGGTACCGAGACATATATGATTCACCATCAATGAACCCTGGCGTTTCCAATTAAATCATTTGCCAAGTACTCATCGCACACATTTGTCTTAAAGACATTGGACATAATAAAACTGATAATTAAAAATTTGATAATTGAATAATAATTTTAACAAGTATTAGTAAATAAATGAATCATTTCCCTGTCTAAAGTTTCTGTATATGTGAGTGTGCACGCTCATCTGCTCTTGTGTCATAGGGCTTTACGGGAGACAAGCTGACCTCGCTTTCTCTGGGCCAAGGCCAGGGTCCCATTGCTATGAAAATGATTCAAACGGGCGTTTCTGACGGTACCTGGGTGGTGCTACAGAACTGTCACTTAGCCACATCATGGATGTCGACATTGGAGAGAGTCTGTGAGGTTAGCATGTAAGATGTTTTGTCACATGAACATCACCATCATATTACCCCCTAAACAGCTGAAAAAGTGATGTGCATTTCTTCATCTTCTTTTAGAACTGATGTACAGTATAAAATGCATTTTATGAATGTACTGTACTGTATAGTTCACTACATAACCCTTGGGTGTGGTTGTTGTTAACAGGAACTGAACCCGGAGTCAACCCACCCTGACTTCAGGCTGTGGCTCACTAGCTATCCATCCCCCACCTTCCCAGTGGCTGTGCTCCAAAATGGGGTGAAGATGACCAATGAGGCACCAAAGGGCCTGCGGCCTAACATTGTTCGCTCTTTTTTAATGGACCCCATTTCTGACCCACAGTTTTTTGACAGCTCAAGCAAGCCAGTGAGTGTGTGTTGCTTGCTGTTATGCTACTATTACTGGGTGTTTCATGTTCTGTTATTGCGTCTCTCTGTGCTTTACAGTATCTGTTTCAGCTGTAGAAACAGCCTCACCTGTTTATCTAAGTCCACACCTTCCAGTAACATATCCTTTACATTGTTGTAAATATTTTTTTTCTATCAGGCTGTGTTCAAGAAGCTCCTGTACGGCCTATGTTTCTTCCATGCACTGACCCAGGAGAGAAGGAAGTTTGGACCTTTAGGGTGGAACATTCCATATGAGTTCAATGAGACTGACCTTCGAATCTCTGTCCAGCAGCTCCAGATGTTCCTTGAACAGCATCAGGTAGACAAGGAGACAGTTCATTGCCAACTGTCAACATTTTATGAATATTGGTACTGTTTTTTTATTACCCAGGTGGGGTACACCCTGGACTGGTCGCCAGTCAATCGCAGGGCACATATAGACAAACAAACATTCACACTCACATTCATACCTATGGACAATTTAGAGTTGCCAATTAATCTAACATGCATGTTTATGGAATGTGAGCACCCCGAGAAAACCCACGCACGCACGGGGAGAACATGCAAACTTTACACAGTGATGCCCAACGGAGATTCGAACGCTGAACCTACTGACTGTGAGGCCAACATGCTACCCACTCATCCACCGCCAGTGCAGCATATGATTAAATATTAGAACAAATGAATATACAGGATAGTCTGCACTTGCAGTTTCATGCCTGAATGTAGCCTCACAATTCATTTGTTAATGCAAATGTGTCTTGCTCTATTTTTTTCTCCGATTTTTTAAAATTACATTTTATAAGTGGGTTTCGTCCCTTGTGAACTTACAATAGCTATATTCACAAACACCATTGACATTTTTACATACTTAACTCTTAAACCCCTCACATTCCACTAACAGAAATATAATTTTTGATGACATGACATTTTCATGACATAACCAGTGTGCACTGCAATATTTGAAATGTAAGCCTCCAGTAAATGCCACATGGGTCAAATCCTCCCTAGTTCAAAGGGGTTTCACCTATTTTCAAGTGAAAGGATGAAAAACAATTTACTCCATGGGTGTCCAAATTGCAACCCATCCATCCATCCATTTTCTATCCCGCTTATCCTCATTAGGGTCACGGGGATGCTGGAGCCTATTCCAGCAGACTTTGGACGAGAGGTGGGGTACACCCTGGACTGGTCGCCAGTCAATCGCAGGGCACATATAGACAAACAACCAGTCACACTCACATTTACACCTATGGACAATTTAGAGTCGCCAATTAACCTAACATGCATGTTTTTGGAATGTGGGATGAAACCGGAGTACCCGGAGAAAACCCACACACGCACGGGGAGAATATGCAAACTCAACACAGAGATGCCCAACGGAGATTTGAACCCAGGTCTTCCAGATCTCCTGACTGTGTGGCCAATGTGCTAACCACTCAGCCACCGTGCTGCCCTAAATTGCAACCATTTTCACAAATGCAAAAATCAGCTGTTATTTTACAAGAAAAAAGTGAAGATATTAAGGTATTTTTTTCTATTATATATATGATATATGATATAATATATCATCCACCTATCCATCCATTTTCTATAGTGCTTATAATATATCATATATATGTACAGTATATAAAAGAAAAGAAGATATTATATACAGTGTATATATTTACAAACACACACACACCTGTGTAGAGTGTGTGTGTATATATATATGAAACTAAGAATAAAAATGACAAAAAAAAGTCATCTGAACATTAAAATTGTATTCCTACATATAAAATCACACATATAAATGAATGAATGAATTAATTAATTTTAAAGTATTTTAATGAGTGCCACTGAGAGCATTAAGAGGCAAATGATGAACGAAGGAATCAATGACTAGTAAAACATTACATCTAATGTTGTCTGGTAGCATGAAACAGGATACTTTGCAAAAACATTGAGTTACAAGATGCCTGGGCATCTTCACACACTCAAAGTGGCGCACAATTCACATATTCATTTGGCAAATCAGTGCTCTCTCAGTGGGTATTTTGATTTTAGGAAACTCGCCTCACGCCCCGTGAATACATATGTGTGAACGCCTAAGTCGAACCAAGTGTCCACATTAAAAACACATTTACATACACACTCATAAAAACAAATTTACTCACACACTCAAAGGACTGACTTCAGGGGTGTCCCAATTGCGACGATTTGCACATATGCAAAAATGGAAAAATCAGCAGTAATTTTAAAAGAATAAAATCAAGATATAAAGGGAAAAAAGTTGTAATCTAACTAGAAACCTTCTCATTTTTAAAACAATAATGTTGTTATATTATTAGCAAAAATAACACCGTTTTAGTAGCATAAAGTGGAAATGATTTTGCAAAAGAAATAATATGAAAAACTAACAATCCATACATCCATTTTCTATACCGCTTGTCTTCACAAAGAAAATTGTAACGTTTGTAAAATCAGGTTGCAGAAAAAGTTATAATTTTATAAGTTAAAATATTATTGCAATAAAGACATAAATACTGGAAAAAAAACACAAGAAGAAAGTTGAAATAGTTGGACATTAAAAAAAAACTAGCAGGAATTGGAAAAAGCTGTAATTTAATGAGAACAAAGTCAAAATATTAAGATAAAAAAGTTGTATTCAAATGAAAAAAGTCAAAAATCAATTTGTAATATGATGAGGTTGAATAGTCACCTTAGGAGCGTAGAGTGAGAAAAAACTATTAGAAACAAAAGCAAATAAAATAAAGTTTTTGGAATATTCAAAATATGGGAGTGTTGTAAAAATATTATGCAAATAAAGTTATAAAAGTACTAGAAAAAAATTTACAAAGATTATTTGAGAAGAAAGTTTAAATATTTACAAAAAAAACAACAGCAAAATGGGCAATAAAGAGCAAAGACTGAAATTCATACTAATGACACGCTTTTTTACTTATATCGTACCTTACAACAGCTACAGCTTAATAAAGTATCTATCATATCATATATACGTATATAACTTCTTAGCATATGTATATGTATTGTTTTACAACATTTCAAAGTTGCCCTTGCATCCTTTTATTTGTCAGTGTGTGGACACCCGTGATTTACTCAATTTCTTAATGACATCATCAGCTTCTCGAAATCTCACAGATCACTGTTGGGCTCCTTTGTAAAAGTGTTGATTACTACAGGAAGTGCCATTTGATGCCCTGCGCTACATGACCGGTGAGTGTAACTATGGAGGACGTGTAACAGACGACTGGGACAGACGCACCCTGCGCACAATCCTTGCTATCTTCTACGACCAAAAGCTTGTTGACGATGAGAACTATAAGTTTGACCCAAGCGGAATCTACTACGCACCGCCTGAAGGTGATGTAGGTATTGCTGAAAATCACACCATTGACATTTTTCTCAGCAGTCATGTAGATATATTTAACAGAAAAATACAATTTTAGTACAAGTTTTAGTTTGAACAATATTGTGATGTTTGTAGAGGGGTGGCGCTTGGACCAACCAAAGAAGCCGGTACATTTTGGTGAGGTCTGAATGCTAAAATGTTTTCCGGCATTTGGGGCCTGAGAGCCCTTTCTCCTCTGTTTTGGTCTTTTGGGGTGGCTAGGAAATGGGTAACTGATGAGTCACATCCTGAAGTTAGGATGGACAAAATTGGAAAAATTGTACATATTTAAGGATACATTGAAAAGATGACTTTCTCAAAGGATGCCATACTCTGTAACATGTAAATTGTGTTACAGTATGTGTTAAATATTGTATTAGTAACTCATGCAAACACCATCATCAAATTATTAGAGCGGTGCATGATACCACCCACAGCAAGGGCAGATATACAGTATTTGTAAACACAGGTGCTGGTTTTCTGTTTCATTTGCACTTTAGTTATCAAGTGTTGCATATTCAACCACATGTTTTATTCATGGGGTCACATTTACATAGTTGTTTTAACAAATAAATAAATTAAATGCGACTTATAAGTGAGTGTTTCTCTCGATGGTTCCTGACAGTGGTCCTTCTTTGTCTTTTTCCATTTCTTTTGCAGTATGACAGCTACATAGAGTACACCAAGGCGCTGCCTCTCAATCCCTCACCAGAGATTTTTGGTATGAATTCCAATGCGGACATCACAAAGGACCAGGCAGAGACACAGTTGTTGTTTGATAGCATCTTGCTAACACAGGTAAAAAAAAATGTTAAGGCTAAACCAAAAGTTTGTTGTTTTAGTGTTTTACAGTAACATATATAACCTATTACAATGAATGGTTATAGCTTTTAATCACACTAAAGTGGTTGTTTATACCAAAACCAACACGTCATGTCATAAAACTGTAATTTCACAGTAATTTTGCAGCTTCACTCTATCACCGTTTTACAAAAATATCTTAACTAATCATGCTATTTCATGGTTGAATACAACATATTATTAGTAATTTTTTTTTTTTACTTTACTTTCTACATTTGCAAAGCATAAAAAATGGCTAAATCAACTAAATTACAGATATATGGCATTCAGAAGGCTCATTCAAAGACGTTTGTATGATATGTAGTATTCTCCACTGGTTGCTAGATGTCAGGAATGTTACATTGATGAAACATTAAACACAGTCACTATAAGTTCCATATCGACTGCGCATGTGCCAAACGCGTCTACATCAGGTCGGCAGCTTGACAAACCATTCTTAGTCATGCGTCAGGGAACCCGATTTGTACTGGGAACGTGTAAACTACATAATCATTCAATCTATTTTTCGGCATTCAGATATGGCAATTGTGAATCTTTCAAGAACAGGAAGTAAAAAAAGAACAACAGGGAACTCTCCCAATGCTTATATCCATCCATCCCATCCATTTTCCTCCGCTTGTTCGGGTCGCGGGGGCAGCAGCTTCAGTAGGGAAATCCAGACTTCCCGGTCCCCAGCGACCTCTTCCAGCTCCATCGGGAGGACACCAAGGCGTTCCCAGGCCAGCTGTGAGACATAGTCCCTCCAGCGTGTCCTAGGTCTTCCCGGGGGCCTTCTCCCGACTGGGCATGCCCGAAACACCTCACCAGGGAGGCGCCCGGGAGGCATCCGGACTAGATGCCCGAGCCACCTCAAGCATTGGTCCGAGCCCGGACCAATGCTTATATGTGTAAACCTAAATTATTTCTGGATTATAGGTCTGATTTTCTTGTTTTATTTTTACAATATTAGGTAATATGAGTGTAAAGGTGACTATGTAGGTGTTTTTTCATGTCTAGTTAGCTTTTATAATGATATACTAGAAGGTTATTCTCTAAATATAAAAAAGTCGGGAACTAATTAATTTTGATGAACGAGGAATTACTGTATCCCCAAATTTCTTACAAAAAAAACAAAAAAAAAAAACAAGGAAATATCGTTCAAACTAAAAATATAAATGACAAAAAATAGTCATCGGAACCTTACAACTTTATTCCCACATATAAAATCACACATATATATGAATGTTAAGGTAGAATTTATTAATTTTAATGATGCCATTTAGAGCATTAAGAGGCAAATGATGAATGAAGGAATCAATGACTTGTATAATATTACATCTAATGTTGTCTGATAGCATGAAACAGGAAGCTTTGCAAATACATTCTGTGCCAAGAAGCCTGGGCATCTTCACACACACTACACCCAAAGTGGCACACATTTTATGTGTTCATTTGGTGAATCACTTCTCCCTCAGTGGATATTTTCATTTTAGGAAAAATGCATCACACCCCGTGAATACATATGTGTGAACGCCTAAAACGAGCCAAGTGTCCACATTAAAAACACATTATTTACTCACACACTCAAAGGACTGACTCATAAACACACAGCACTTCAGGGACATTCCCTGGGGTTTGCACTAGCTTTTTTTAAGTTTTCTTGCCACACTTCAATATTTTATTCCCCTCTGTTAAAATATGCTATGCAACATTAATTAAAAGGAAAATACAAATGCATTTTTCAGCAACTTCTAAAAGTACACAAACATTTGTATTAACTTGTCTTCCTTTGACATTGCCAAGACCCGCTGTGTCTTGCAGGGGCTTTGGTGGAGCTCTGTGATCCTACATTATTATCCCTCTCCTCTGGAAAGTTTGACTATGTTCGCTTTCATTGGATTTTATCTTATTCTGAAGAACTTTCCAACTTCAATGTCTCATACAAATCGAATCCATGAGATTTCACTTTACTTGATCTGCTTACTATAAGCATCTCTGCACCATACGAGTCAGACTTAATGCCTAAAATAATGCGTGTTGCGGCAAATGCGCACTGGACACATTTTATTAAAATGACAATGAAGTTTAACGTCAAGAAGCATCCTGATGAAACAAGTTTTGCCAAGAGTTTGTGGAAATGGTAAAATTTGTTTTATAATTGTGACATTTCTTTACATCAGCCATCACTAAATGGCGTACCCCAGTCCGAATCGGGTTAATTAATGTGATTGGGAAATAAAATAAAAGCATATAATCATGCAAGAGGATCAAGGGCCGCAGCAGTTTGCTGGCATATTTACTTCAATTATTAGGGTTCTGTGACAGCAAACGCAGTGACGTCATTCCGAATGATGATCGCAAACAAACATTCCTTGCTAAGTGAATGAGAGAACCACGCCTTGCTCAAAAGTAAGACAAATTGATCAAGAAAACTGAACATTTAAAATTCAATGGCTAGACCAATAAGTGTTGATTTTTCCAGAATCCAGTTCCAAACCGCTGTGTCCCGTATGCTCTGAAAATGGTCCACCGAAAATGGGCGTTGTAAATGTATTGTTGGTTGTATGTATTTTTGCATTGCCGTTACTACTTTATTGTGATTGTTAAACTTTCCCCTTGAATTTGTTATTATTAATATGTACATTTAAACCATAAGCCATTGTGACTGAACAAAAAAGTGATTCTCAAATTCAACCCATTCTATTCCATTTTTTTCCACTTATCCGGGTCCGGGTCGCGGGGGCAGTAGTCTCAGTAGGGAAGTCCAGACTTCCCGGTCTCGGCAACCTCTTCCAGCTCCACCGGGAGGACACATAGGCGTTCCCAGGCCAGCTGTGAGACATAGTCCATCAGGCGTGTCTTAGGTCTTCCCCGGGACCTTCTTCCGGCTGGGCATGCCCGAAACACCTCACAAGGGAGGCGCCCGGAAGGCATCCGGACTAGATGCCCGAGCCACCTCAACTGGTTTCTCTTGATGTGAAGGAGCAGCGGCTCTACTCTGAGCTACTCCCGGATGGCCAAGCTCCTCACTATATCTCTTAGGATGATTCCAGCCACCCTACGAAGGAAACTCATTTCCGTCGCTTGTATCCGCAATCTTGTTCTTTCGGTCATGACCCATAACTCATGACCATAGGTGAGGGTGGGAACCTAGATCGAGCGCTAAACAGAGAGCTTTGCCTTCCGGCTCAGCTCCCTTTTCACCACGACGGTCCGGTACAGCGATCGCATTACTGCCGACGCTGCACTGATCCGTCTGTCGACCTCACGCTCCAACCATCCCTCTCTCGTGAAAAAGACCCAGAGATACTTGGACTCGTCCACCTGAGGTAAGACCTCACTCCCAACCCGGAGGGTACAGTCTACCCGTTTACGACTGAGAACCATGGCCTCGGATTTGGAGGTGCTGAGTCTCATCCTAGAAGCTTCACACTCAGCTACAAACTGCTACAGTAAACGTTGAAGGTCACGGCGCGATGAGGCCATAAGGACCGCATTGTCTGCAAATAGCAGAGACGAGATCCTAAGGTCACCAAACTGGACTCCCTCAATGCCTCGACTGCGCCTAGAAATTCTGTCCATGCAGATTATGAACAGAATCTGTGACAAAGGGCAGCCTTGGCGGAGGCCAACGTTTACCGGAAACAAGCTCGACTTACTGCTGGCAATGCAAACCAGACTCCTGCTTCGATTGTACAAGGACCGAATGGCACGTAGTAGCGTACTCCCAGAGCACCCCCCCACAGGACACCCCGAGGGACACGATCGAATGCCTTTTCCAAGTCTACAAAGCACATGTAGACCGGTTGGGGAAACTCCCACATACCCTCCAGTACCCTTGCAAGGGTGTAGAGCTGGTCCGGTGTGCCGCGACCGGGACAAAAACCACATTGCAACTCCTGTAACCGAGGTTCAACTAACGGTCGTACCCTTCTCTCCAGCACCCTGGAGTAGACTTTCCCAGGGAGGCTGAGGAGTGTGATCCCCCTATAGTTGGAACACACCCTCCGGTCACCCTTCTTAAAAATGGGGACCACCACCCGGTCTGCCAGTCCAGAGGTACTGTTCCCGACTTCCATGCAATGTTGTAGAGGCGTGTCAACCAACATCCAGAGCCTTGAGGAATTCCGGGCGAAACTCGTCTACCCCCGGAGCCTTGCCACTGGGGAGTGATTTAACTACCCCGATTACCTCAGCCACGGTGATAGAACTGTTCACGTACGTATCCTCAGACTCTGCTTCCTCTACGAAAGGTATGTCAGTGGGGTTGAGAAGGGCCTCAAAGTATTCCTTCCACCGACCAACTATATCCTCAGTCGAGGTCAGCAAGCTCCCGTCCGCACTGTGACGGGGGCTGCTTCCCCTTTCTGAGGTGTCGGACAGTTTGCCAGAACTTCTTCGAGGCCAACCGAAAGTCGTGCTCCATAGCCTCACCGAACTCCTCCCACACCCGAGTTTTTGCCTCGACCACCGCCTAAGCCGCGTGTCGCTTGGCCTGCCGGTACCTGTCAGCTGCTTCGGGAGTCCCGCAAGCCATCCATGCTTGATAGGACTCCTTCTTCAGCTAGACAGCAGCCCTAACCCCCGGTATCCACCATCGGGTTCGGGGCTTGCCGCCACAACTGGCACCGACCACCTTGCGGCCGCAACTAATACTGGCTGCCTCAGGAATGGAGGCACGGAATACGGCCCATTCGGACTTAATATCCCGGTCCTCCCTCGAGATGCAGGAAAAGCTCTGCCGGAGATAAGAGTTGAAGACTCGACGAACAGGAGACTCTGCCAGACGTTCCCATCATACCCTCACTACGCGTTACTGTCTACTAGGTCTTTTCCGGCATCCTTCCCCGCCATCAAATCCAACTCATCACCAGGTGTAGGTCGGTTGACAGCTCAGCCCCTCTCTTCACCCGCGTGTGGACGCAGGTCTGATGATACGACCACAAAGTCGATCATAGACCTGCAACCTAGGGTGTCCTGGTGCCAAGTGCACTTATGGACATCCTTATGTTTGAACATGGTGTTTGTTATGGAAAAACTGTGATTTGCACAGAAGTCCAGCTACAACACATCAGATCAGAGAGGGCGTTCCTCAAAACCACGCCCCTCCTAGTCACACTGTCATTGCCCACATGGGCGTTGAAGTCTCCCAGTAGAACTATGGAGTCACCAGCTGGGGTGCTCTCCAGAACCCCTCTGATAGACTCCAAGAAGGCAGGGTACTCTGAACTGTCGTTCGGCGCGTACGCACAAACCACAGTCAGGACCCTTTCCCCAGCCCGAAGGCGTATGGAAATAACCCTCTCGTTCACGGGAGAGGACTCCAGCACAGAGGCACCAGGCTGGGCGGCTATTAATAAGACCACACCAGCTCGCCTCCCCTCCCCTGCAGCAACTCCAGAGAAGAACAAGGTCCAGCCCCTGTCAAGGAATTTGGTTCCAGAGCCCAAACTGTGGATTGAGGTGAGTCCGACTATATCTAGTCGGAATGTCTCCGCCTCTTCCACTAGCTCGGGCTCCTTCCCCACCAGAGAAGTGACATTCCATGTCCCAAGAACCAGATTTGGCCGCTGAAGACCAGGTCGCCCGGACACCTGCCCTCGAGCACTGCCCAAATCGCATTGCACCAGATCCTTATGCTTGCCCCTGCAGGTGGTGGGTCTGGGGGGGGGAGTTCCAGTGTTCCTGATTCGGGCTAGGCCCGGCCAGGCCCCACGGGTGAAGGTCTGGCCACCAGGCGCTCGCCTGCAAGCCCCTCCCCCAGGCCAGGCTCCAGGGTGAGGCCCCGGTGTCCCACGTTCGGGCAAGGTGCGGTCACTCCTCTTGATATTTTTCATCAGGGTCTTCTGATTCACTCTTAGTCTGGCCCGTCACCTAGAACCTGTTTGCCTTGGAAGACCCTACTAGGGGCATAAAGCCCCCGACAACAGAGCTCGTAGGATCACTCGGGCACTCAAACCCCTCCACCACCAAGGTGGTGATTCACGGAGGGGAAATTCAACCCATTCAAACGGAATTTAAAAAAAACCCAAAACATCAGATTGTATAAATGATATGTAATAATAATGATTTACACTTTTTATGCACTTTATCAAAGCCTTGTCAAAGCGCTTACACTGAGGTCATCATTATTCATTCACACCATACTTGGTGATGGTAAGCCAGTATGTAGAGACAGCTGCCCTGGTGCAGACTGACGGAAAGTGAGGTTGCTAGTATGCGCCATCAAATCCTCCGATCTGCAAGTGCCTTGCCTAAGGGCACAAGATGAGTTTTATTTCCTCCCACTGTGGCACCTGGTGTTCCTCTGAGGTCTCCCATCCTAGTACTGACCAGGCCCTGCCCTACTTAGCTTCTGAGATCTGACAGGATCAGGCTTTGACAGG
The DNA here is from genome assembly GCA_024372805.1 of Oostethus manadensis. Classification (NCBI taxonomy): domain Eukaryota; kingdom Metazoa; phylum Chordata; class Actinopteri; order Syngnathiformes; family Syngnathidae; genus Oostethus; species Oostethus manadensis. Next base: position 411,487 of record QODF01000169.1, on the reverse strand, counting down.
CAGGTTTGGCCACAACCTGCCTGTAGAAGGATCAGTTTATCTGTCCACATGTGAAACTTTATCATGTTACCATGCAAAATACTCAATTTGATCCAGAATTACTACAAAATATTTATGAACTATGTTCAGTATTCTTAAACATTACATATTTACTAATTCTCATATCAAACTTTATTGCAATTGCTCCGATTTAAGTCTGCATATTAATATGATACCTAATCGAAAGGAAAGTTTAACAAAATGATAGAGCTGTAAACTCTATAATGTACATACAAGCAGTGATTAAGCCTAAATTTCTGACATTAACATACATTGACAGGTTTTCACAGTGCAGGGATTGGAACACCAATATAAATGAAACCTTCAAAATTAAACACTTTCAGCATAATCAAGAAAGGTACTTATTTATAACACACAGGGCAATGAAGTTATTTATAACACACAGGGCAATTAAGAACTTCATGCCGTGTCTCTTTTCCTTGTTTCTGCAATGACGAGTAGGCACTAATTGTTTTTCATTTTTTATTAATGCACCCCGTATGGAGGTGTGCGTACCCCACATTGGGAATGTAGGCAATAGAGAGATGTTTTGGACCAAATTTACAAGATGGAGAAAATGAACATTGCCCAAAAAAATAAGGAAATGAGTGTTTGGTTGATTGTTCTTTGTTGTAACACTTCTTGGCAATACATCTTGTACAGTTGGAAAGCCTGTGTTACTAATTCTTTAAATATTTGTGTATATGTGTAGCATCATCAGCAGGGTAAAACTAACTTGTCTCATGACAGTCTAAGCCCAGCACACGTTCCATGTCACATTTGCATACACATTTGTAAGGAAGATGCATTTGTTAGCCAAGCAGCCAAACTGAGTCTGTGGGTTGCGCACATGAAAAATTGCCGAATTTTATCTACCAATGGCAAACAACTTATTTTGTCATTGTCACTTGTTTGGTGTTTGACGGATGACTGAAGTTTGAAGATTCAAGACATATTTGCAATTAAACAATTTAAATAAATTTTGAAGAGTCAAAGGCAGTACAAGATGTACATATTACATGCACACATACAGAAAAGCACAACCCTTACATTTGGTTTGTGTGGGGAGTAAATGTGAGCTGCAACTACCATACACACCGACCTTTATTGTTTATTCATTTACTGGCTCCATTTAACAAGATTAATAATGCGTGCATCTCATAATACGTCCTCATCAGTCTCAATGACAGCAAAGCAGCTCAACACTTCTGGTGGAATTAAAGAGCTATTAGTCATCTCTAGACTTGTACTTTGCTGTCATTAGCCAATAATTATACAATTATACAGTGGCGGGTGACTGAACAAATTGTTGGACTCGATGGACAACAGATTCACAGATGAGAGTAAATAAACATCAACACAAGCTATTAGAGACACTGTTGAGAAACCTTCAATCAAGCTTTACTTTTCCGAAGAGCATCGACATAAAGGGATTTCACTGTCTCTTGCTGATGAAATACATGAAAGTCAAGTCAAACACCAGAATTCCTTAGCAGCCAGGGCCCCCAGTGTTCCAAAGGTACTAATACAAGTGTCCTGAAAGGGAATATCTAATATGACTATTCAGAGAAGGCAATGGATAATTCAATTAGCAATAAAACATCAAACTGACGTGAATCCTTCTCATCTAATCTCTGTTGCTCTCTTTCTGCATACAGTCCCGCTCGTCAGGCGGAGATGCCAAATCCTCCGATGACATGGTGTTTGATGTGGCGGCTGACATTCTGAGCAAGTTGCCCGCAGACTTTGACTTGGAGCTTGTGATGTTACGCTTTCCCACCAGCTACAATGAGAGCATGAACACCGTATTAGTGCAGGAGATGGGGCGCTTTAACAATCTGCTCTGCACCATCCGGGACTCCTGTGTGGATCTTCAAAAAGCCATAAAGGTACACACACACACACTCTAGCCAGGCCATTCTAATGAGGCTGTGTTTGTTTTGATAAAAAGTGAGGCAAGATGATGAATCATTATTGGTTTTACCATTCATGTGCTATAAAGCAATATTGTACCTGGACTGATTGTGGTGAGAACTCTCCTAATTAAGCCAGCCACATCAGATATTGTGGGGACAGAATAGTTTTTATTTTCTGTGTAGATCTTATAACGTACATTCTACATTATTATTTGTTTTGTTGAGCCAACTTTCTATTAAGGAAAACACCTTAATATTAGCTAAAGTGCTCTGCAGAAACGGAGCTGATATTGCCTACTCTAGGTGTTTAAAATGTAACAATAATTTTAACCATGAAAACAAACTCAGGCTTATTTGTTTACTTTAACTGTGTAATATCAAGACATGTACTATATTTAACATATAAGGTACATTTTAGTATTTTATTATCACTTTTGTGAAACCAAATTAAACACGTAACTGACAAAAGACAAGGACAGATAGATGCTTAAAAAAACTGTCTTGACAATAAAACTACAGTGCAACCTTGGTTAGCATCATTAATGTATTCCAGGTCAGACTCAAACCTAAAAGTACTCGTGCACTTGGGCAATTTTTTTCATAAGAAAAAATGTAAATCCACCATTAAATACTTTGACGGAACAAGATGGTTGACAAAGACCGATCCACATGGATTTTCATGCTTTGCTATTTTTTGAATTTATACGTATGAGTCTCCCCTTATTTATCAAAATGCTGCTACTTGCAAATTTCGTAGGCTCCATTGAGTTATTTTGCAGCCATGGTCAATAAAATAAACATCCGGCGTAACTGTGTTAGTTAGCAACTAACTACAGTGTCAAATGCTCATGATGTCATGGACAGGCGACGAAGCTGGGGGGAAACTGACTTCCAGTCCTGGTGTCCATACTAATAGCAAAAGCTAATTGGCTTCTACTAGGCAAGTTTTTGTGGTATGGTACAAACACAGTTGGACTTACGTAACATGACAAGACGCAAGCCATATTTTACGCTAACTGGAAAATGGACATGAACCAAGGCAAAATACACTGCCTGGCCAAAAACAAGTCTCAACCAAAAAAAAAGGTCATACGCTCTAATATTTTGTTGGACCGCCTTTAGCTTTGATTACGGCCTGCATTCGCTGTGGCATGTTTTGGATAAGCTTCTGCAATGTCACAAGATTTATTTCCATCCAGTGTCACATAATTTTTTCACCAAGATCTTGCATTGATGATGGTTGAGTCTAACCGCTGTGCAAAAAGTTCTCCAGCACATCCCAAAGATTCTCAATGAGGTTAAGGTCTGGACTCCATCTGTGAAAATTATGTCTCATGCTCCCCGAACTACTTTTTCACAGTTTGAGCCCGATGAATCCTGGCATTGTCATCTTGGAATCTGGCCGTGCCATCATGGAAGATAAAATCCACTGATGGAATAACCTGCTCATTCTGTATATTCAGGTAGTCAGCTGACCTCATCCTTTGATCACACAGTGTTGCTGAACCTAGACCCGACCAACTGCAGCAACCTCATACCTATTTGCTTAGTTGAATCCAGGTGACGAATTTTTAAGTCCAGGCAGTGTAAGTACGTACATTTTTGGCATCAACAGAAAAATATGCTAACCAAGGTTCTACTGTATTATTACTACTTACTATTACTATTACTATTCTCTATTAAACCCACCTTTTTGTAAAACCTGGTAGCTGGTAAAACCTGGTATTATAATGTTTTAGTTTTGAAGATACTGTGCAAGTGACATTCTAAAATACATGCACAGATGTGTACCTTCAACCAGAGCTGTATAAAGGAACAGTAGACATGCTCTATGACATAAACAGTCGAGAGGGGATTTTTGTCCTCAATACGTGTGGATAACTATAGCATTACATGCCTCGTTATGCCTCATTCAGCGAAAGTGCATTTGTCTGTCTCTTTAGCCACTTTAGTACGCAAACATGCAATTTCATCTCCTTAGATGTAAGACACACCAGATTGAAGTTGTTATTAAATGTCTTGTGCTCTTTTTATGTTAATAATACTAATGGAATGGATTTATATAGCGCCTTTCCAGATACCCTCTCCGACCACCACCAAACATTCATTCACATACCCGAAAAATTAGAATATTAGTGAAAAGTTGTTTTAATTTGGCAATTTAACATAAAAGATGAAACCAACAAATGTTATTAAGCTATTACATGCAATTTGACATATCTTAAGCAGTTCCTTGTAACTTAGCTGATTAAGATTTTCAGCTTATAAAAACCACAAACCCACAAACTCAGAAAATTAGAATTATTTTTTTTGTCTTGTTCAGCATCATAACAGCTGAATGGGAGTCAAGCTGCCTTTAAATGCTGAGCAAAATTTCTTTGCCAAGGGAGACTTTATAATCCAAATGAGTCTCCCTTGACATTTGACTGCGTTTATTATGAATTTTGTTGCACCACATTTCGATGCCGGGCCTGACCTGAAAAGGGACGGGTGGGGGTGGTGTGGGGGGGTATAAGAAAGGGTGCAGAAGAACCTCACAAACATATTTCAACGAAATTATAAACAACCACGATAATCACAATTTCAGCAACAACCAGAACAGTCACAGAGCAAAAATGAGCAAAAATACAGGAAAAAAAAATACTAATAACAAATATGTATATATGTATATATATTTAAATATATATACATATATACACACACACACACACATATATATATATATGTATATTTACATACATACATATACACATACTTGTACATGTATACATACACATACTGTGCACATACACATATCGGTGCAGTACATTCATACATACACACACATATACATACATACATACACATGTACTAATAATAATAAACATACAAGAAAAACAACGAGAAAAGAAACAGAACCTCTTGAACAATGACCGTCCAGATGACACTTGCAACAAATCTACATTACTCTGCAGTGACAGGATAACTGCATCAGAGTGAAACAGAGAAAAAGGAGATGTTCGTGGTGAACATGATATTTATCATAAAACACCCCAAACATCTGTATTTAAACGATTACAGACTGAAGAAGCATTAAGCTCACTTGAATCAGATTTATCACAACAAGATTGGAATACTATATACATAGAGAAGGATGTAGATGGTGCCTTCAACACATTTTTACACATATTTTGTTTTTTATGTGACAAAAATTGTCCTATCTGTAAAGTAAGTAAAAATAACATTGCTATGAAATCTCCATGGATGACTAAGGGTATACAAAATGCTTGTAAAAAGAAAAATACTTTATATAAACGATTCATTAAATTAAAAACTGAAGAATCCGAACATAGATATAAATTGTATAAAAATAAATTGACTAATATAATAAGAGCTAGTAAAAAATCATATTATACCAATCTATTAAATATTAATAAAAATAATGCTAAAAGGGTTTGGGGAATACTTAATAATGTAATTAAAGGTAACAATAATAATAATAGGCCGCACGGTGGCTGAGTGGGTAGCACATTGGCCACACAGTCAGGAGATCTGGAAGACCAGGGTTCAAATTTCCGCTGGGCATCTCTGTGTGGAGTTTGCATGTTCTCCCCGTGCGTGTGTGGGTTTTTTCTGGGTACTCCGGTTTCCTCCCACATTCCAAAAACATGCATGTTAGGTTAATTGGCGACTCTAAAATTGTCCATCGGTATGAATGTGAGTGTGAATGGTTGTTTGTCTATATGTGCCCTGCGATTGACTGGTGACCAGTCCAGGGTTTACCCCGCCTCTCGCCCAAAGCCAGCTGGGATAGGCTCCAGCATCCCCGTGACCCTAATGAGGATAAGCGGTACAGAAAATGAAATGAAATGAATAATAATAATAATAATAATAATAATAATAATAATACATATCCAGACTATTTTATTGATGAGAATAGAGATATCTATAATATGAATAAAACAGAAAATGGTTTCAATAAATTTTTTGTCAATGTTGGACCAGATTTGGCAGCAAATATTCCGGAGTCTAGTTGTAATAAATTGGAGTCGTTGATAGCAATCAACTCACACACAATGTTTCTCTCTGGAGTTAGTGAGGCAGAAGTAATAGATATTGTTAAAAATTGTAAAAATAAAACATCCACTGACTGTTTTGATATAGATATGATGATAGTTAAAAGAGTAATAGGAAGTATTTCCAAACCCTTAACGTACATATGCAATTTATCCTTCCAGACTGGGACATTTCCAAGTAAAATGAAAATTGCCAAAATAATACCATTGTACAAAGATGGGAACAAACATATTTTTACAAACTATAGACCTGTCTCGCTACTCCCTCAGTTTTCCAAAATATTAGAAAAACTTTTTAATAAGAGATTAGAATCTTTTATTGATAAATATAATATAATTCATGATAGTCAGTATGGTTTCAGGTCAGGGAGGTCAACATCAATGGCAATACTTGAGGCAGTGGAAGAGATTACAAATAGTTTAGACAGTAAGAACTATGCAGTTGGGATATTTATTGATTTTAAAAAAGCCTTTGACACCATCAATCATTCAATATTACTAAAAAAACTTGAAAGATACGGCATTAGGGGGGTGGCTTTGAACTGGATGCATAGCTATTTATTAGGGAGTATGTGAAGTTAGGCGATTTCAAATCCCAGTGTTTGGCTGTTTCTTGCGGGGTCCCTCAGGGATCTGTACTAGGCCCCAAGCTGTTTAATCTCTATATAAATGACATATTTAATGTGTCAAACTTATTAAAATTATTACTATTTGCAGATGATACAAATATTTTCTATTCTAGTGATAATTATGGTAAACTTATAGATAATGTAAACAAGGAACTAATCAAACTAAAAGAATGGCTGGAAGGCAATAAACTATCCCTAAATTTAAATAAAACAAAAGCTATGTTTTTTGGAAATTATAAAGAAAACTCTGACTTGGTAATAAAATTAGATGGTATTATAATAGATAAAGTGACAGAAAATAAATTTCTAGGTGTAATTATTGATTAATTATATATTATTATACTTATATATTTTTATTATAATTATATATATATATATTTTATTATATTATATTATTATAATTATATTATATATATATTATATGGCCAGCTTCGGGCAAGCAGGACAACCGCCCCCGAGCACTCGGGCCCAGAAGCCACCCAACCCCCAAAGCAGGGGCCATATTCAACACCCCGGGGAATTTTTTTTTAAGCTGCAAGACCTGATCAGCAAAATCCAAAGAAAAAAAAACTTTGAAATATATTGATTTACATATTATTTGATTATATAATATGTCAAATTCAACTGTTAAGTTGAATTGCAGAACAACAACCTTTTCAAGATATTCTTATCTTCTGGGTAGTACTGTATATACCAGTGTTCGTGGCCAGGCAAACGGGGTGCATTGTCTTGCCTGATGGTACAACAACAGTGTCTGGAATGGTAGAAGCAGCATTTGAACCTCCAACCCTCCGGTTTCTGGACCACCTGCTTGACCTCCTGAGCTACTGCCACCCTAAAAAAATATTGCTGTCACAGTTTAAAGTTGCTTGTTCGTTCATTTTCTACTCTTTATCCTGACAGGTAGTTTTCAGTCATTTTCTGTTTAAACTCCAGCTGGAAGAACTTGAACTTGTGTTCTAATAAAGTCAGTCGCATGTGGTTATGTGCAGGGGCTGGTTGTAATGTCTTCTGAGCTGGAAGAGGTGGTCATCAGCATCCTTAAGGGGAAAATTCCAGGAATGTGGATGAAAAAGTCCTACCCCAGCCTCAAACCCCTGGGAAGCTATATCAATGACTTCATGGAGCGCCTCCAGTTCCTGCAGGTAGAGAAACACATAAGCTGTGTCTCAAATCCAAATACTTCCACCGGTATACTGTGTACACACATTTTGGCAGTGTAGTGCTGTCCCAAATGACTACCGGAAATTAGGACTTCCCTTTTAAATTTTGAATTGCAACCAATGAATGAATTAATCAAGTTAGAACAGCAATTATCGTATGATAGCGAGTATTGAGGGTGGTAAACGTTCATCTCTTCCTGCATGGCTCACCATTTTGGCTGTTTTCAGTGTAACAGCGCAGTGAATTTTGCCATACCTCAGTGTGAACATATTTATATTCCCAATAACTAAGGCTATGTTCACAGTGCATGTCAAGTTAATTTTTTTGCTCATGTTACAGGTATGTTGATAATTTTTTATGTCAGTATGAACAGTACAATTGTGACTTTTCAAATGCAACCCATGCCTCTTTCGTATGTGGATATAAATCTGCTATGTATCCAATGCTAATGCAGTCTGAACATTAGGTGCGCGTATATCCGCTTACCTAATGCGTTTTGTATTTTGTTGTTTTGTGTGCATGCATGTCACTTCCTAGGCGCACTGCAATCACATTTACAAGTCACATTTCTTTTTGGTAATTCAAACAACTACATAAAAGATAGGATTTTAACTCAAAATTTGGGCATCAGACCCAGAAGTGTGCATGTAGTCGAAGTGTAAATATGGAGCCTACACAGTCATGCTTAAAATGCAAAATTTGGGCATCAGACCCAGAAGTGTGCATGTAGTCGAAGTGTAAATATGGAGCCTACACAGTCATGCCTAATTTAACCAAATTGTAATTCAGTTTGTTCCAAAAAGACTTAATCTCTTTAAACCAGTACATATTCTTCAGAAAAGGGAAAGAAATGTCTCCACTCCATGCAACAATAAAGCCAAGACTAAAGATATGGAGGACATGGTTTATAGAAAGACCATAAAGGCAGTCTTTGTGTACTGTATTGCTACTTCACTAGTCTTGAGCAAGACAATTATAGACACAGCACACCACTTTCTAACCCTCCAAGGTCAAATGTCCTTCAAGTCACACTTGAATTACATGAGACCACTTGATTTCCACAACAAAACTCCCCATTATGTGGCTGCACAGGAAAGATTCCTCTTGATCATTGATCAGCTGAGTGAAAGCAATGTGTTTGTTTGTCCTCAATGTTATAGCAGCTTGCCTTCTCAAAAACTAAAACGGGTTCCACTCAAGATGCATTTGAACTTTACACAGTCAAACTCCAGTTTTTGTATGATTTGGTTTTCAACTAAAAGTGTGCCACTCCGATTGGTGCTCTGTCTTGGTTATTGGACAACATTGTCCTTAACAAACAAGTCTGTTTTTTGTTTGAAACAAATGAATACAAAAAGACGGCTGCAACTAGTCCAGGATGTACCCCGCCTCTTCCCCGAAGTCAGTTGGGATAGGCTCCAGCACACCCCCGCCACCTTAATGATGATAAGCGGCATAGAAAATGGATGGATGGATGGATACAGTGTGTGTGTGTGTGTGTATACTGTATATATATGACATTATATACAACATTTTTCATTGTTTTTTTCAGCTGTTTGTAAATAAAATCATGCAAATCATGCAGGGTCTTTGAAAAAAACCCAACATAAGCAGTTTTAAACACAGGATGGAAATACAGTAGTTAGCAAATTATTCAAAAATAATCGGCAACACTAACTGGTTACTTCTGACAAATCAGATTATGCAAACATACACAAACATTAATGGCAATTTTTATTCACTGTGGGGCAGCTGTGACTTTATCCCAAACATCGGTGCTTTTCTCTATTCAGGATTGGTTCGATCAAGGGACCCCTGCTGTATTCTGGGTGTCTGGATTCTTTTTCACGCAAGCCTTTTTGACAGGCAGTCAACAGAACTATGCCAGAAAACATACAGTTCCCATTGACTTGCTTGGCTTTGATTTTGAGGTCCTGGATGACATCAAGTACAAACGAGGTCCGGATGACGGTAAGATAATGAGAGTGTTGTGGTGCTTGAGGATGGAAGGTTCATGGTAAAATTAGCACTAGTACATACACATCTAATTACACATAACATTTAACTTGAAAAAGTATTGACAAGAAACATTTTATCACCATATACTGTATGTCCATGTTTAAAAAGATTAAAATAGTTAAATAGCTATAGTACCATTATTATCGTGATATTTAGCGACATTAACAATGATATCACAAAATAGCAATTATGTGGTAAAAAATATATTGAATGAAATTTACATACATTATAATATCTACAGCATGGAAATGAAGGACAAACTTGAAGACACAATTTTTTTTTTCCTCCTTCAAAGCTCTCAAAGTTATGGTAATTTAACTGGAAATTTTGGTATTGAGACGATAACAAATAGTTGCAAGGCCAGTATTGCCGATACCGATACCGACTTGCTTGCTTTTGTGATTTTGCCTTAAATTGCTGAATCATGATTATAAACAGAATAACAAAACAGGACAAAGTCCATCCATCCATTTTCCACCGCTTATCCGGGTCCGGGTCGCGGGGGCAGCAGCTTCAGTAGGGAAGTCCAGACTTCCCGGTCCCCAGCGACCTCTTCCAGCTCCATCGGGAGGACACCAAGGCGTTCCCAGGCCAGCTGTGAGACATAGTCCCTCCAGCGTGTCCTAGGTCTTCCCGGGGGCCTTCTGCCGACTGGGCATGCCCGAAACACCTCACCAGGGAGGCGCCCGGGAGGCATCCGGACTAGATGCCCGAGCCACCTCAACTGGCTCCTCTCGATGTGAAGGAGCAGCGGCTCTACTCTGAGCTCCTCCCGGATGGCCGAGCTCCTCACCCTATCTCTTAGGGTGAGTCCAGCCACCCTACGAAGGAAACTCATTTCCGCCGCTTGTATCCGCGATCTCGTTCTTTCGGTCATGACCCATAACTCATGACCATAGGTGAGGGTGGGAACGTAGATCGATCGGTAAACAGAGAGCTTTGCCTTCCGGCTCAGCTCTCTCTTCACCACGACGGTCCGGTACAGCGACCGCATTACTGCAGATGCTGCACCGATCCGTCTGTCGATCTCACGCTCCAACCTTCCCTCACTCGTGAACAAGAACCCGAGATACTTGAACTCCTCCACCTGAGGCAAGACCTCACTCCCAACCCGGAGGGTACAGTCCACCCGTTTCCGACTGAGAACCATGGCCTCGGATTTGGAGGTGCTGAGTCTCATCCCAGAAGCTTCACACTCAGCTGCAAACCGCTCCAGTAAACGCTGAAGGTCACAGCCTGATGAGGCCATAAGGACCACATCGTCTGCAAATAGCAGAGACGAGATCCTAAGGTCACCAAGCTGGACTCCCTCAACACCTTGACTGCGCCTAGAAATTCTGTCCATGAAGATTATGAACAGAATCGGTGACAAAGGGCAGCCTTGGCGGAGGCCAACGTTCACCGGAAACAAGCTCGACTTACTGCTGGCAATGCGAACCAGGCTCCTGCTTCGATTGTACAAGGACCGAATGGCACGTAGAAGCGGACCATCAATCCCGTACTCCCGGAGCACCCCCCACAGGACACCACGAGGGACACGGTCGAATGCCTTTTCCAGGTCTACAAAGCACATGTAGACTGGTTGGGCAAACTCCCACATACCCTCGAGTACCCTTGCAAGGGTGTAGAGCTGGTCCAGTGTTCCGCGACCGGGACGAAAACCACATTGCAGCTCCTCTAACCGAGGTTCGACTAACGGTCGTACCCTTCTCTCCAGCACCCTGGAGTAGACTTTCCCAGGAAGGCTGAGGAGTGTGATCCCCCTATAGTTGGAACACACCCTCCGGTCACCCTTTTTAAAAATGGGGACCACCACCCCGGTCTGCCAGTCCAGAGGTACTGTTCCTGACTTCCATGCAATGTTGTAGAGGCGTGTCAACCAACACAGTCCTCCAACATCCAGAGCCTTGAGAAATTCTGAGCGGAACTCGTCTACCCCCGGAGCCTTGCCACTGGGGAGTGATTTGACTACCCCAATTACCTCAGCCACGGTGATAGAACTGTCCACGTACGTATCCTCAGACTCTGCTTCCTCTATGGAAGGCATGTCAGTGGGATTGAGAAGGGCCTCGAAGTATTCCTTCCACCGACCAACTATATCCACAGTCGTGGTCAGCAAGCCCCCGTCCGCACTGTAAACAGTGTGAACTGGGGGCTGCTTCCCCTTTCTGAGGTGTCGGACGGTTTGCCAGAACCTCTTCGAGGCCGACCGAAAGTCGTGCTCCATAGCCTCACCGAACTCCTCCCACACCCGAGTTTTTGCCTCGACCACCGCCGAAGCCGCGTGCCGCTTGGCCTGCCGGTACCTGTCAGCTGCTTCGGGAGTCCCGCAAGCCATCCATGCTCGATAGGACTCCTTTTTCAGCTTGACGGCAGCCCTAACCCCCGGTGTCCACCATCGGGTTCGGGGCTTGCCACCACGACTGGCACCGACCACCTTGCGGCCGCAACCACAACTGGCTGCCTCAGCAATAGAGGCACGGAATACGGCCCATTCGGACTCAATATCCCGGTCCTCCCTCGAAATGCAGGCGAAGCTCTGCCGGAGATGAGAGTTGAAGACTCGACGAACGGGAGATTCTGCCAGACGTTCCCAGCACACCCTCACTACGCGTTTGGGTCTGCCAGGTCTGTCCGGCATCCTTCCCCGCCATCTAATCCAACTCATCACCAGGTGGTGGTCAGTTGACAGCTCAGCCCCTCTCTTCACCCGCGTGTCCAGAACATACGGACGCAGGTCTGATGATACGACCACAAAGTCGATCATAGACCTGCGACCTAGGGTGTCCTGGTGCCAAGTGCACTTATGGGCATCCTTATGTTCGAACATGGTGTTCGTTATGGACAAACTGTAATTCGCACAGAAGTCCAGCAACAACACACCGCACGGGTTCAGGTCAGGGAGGCCGTTCCTCCCAACCACGCCCCTCCAAGTCACACTGTCATTGCCCACATGGGCGTTGAAGTCTCCCAGTAGAACTATGGAGTCACCAGCTGGGGTGCTCTCCAGCACCCCTCTGATAGACTCCAAGAAGGCTGGGTACTCTGAACTGCCGTTCGGCGCATAGGCACAAACCACAGTCAGGACCCTTTCCCCAGCCCTAAGGCGTAGGGAAGTGACCCTCTCGTTTACTGGGGATGACTCCAACACAGAGGCACCAAGCCGGGGGGCTAACAATAAGCCCACACCAGCTCGCCGCCTCTCCCCAGCGGCAACTCCAGAGAAGAACAAGGTCCAGCCCCTCTCAAGGAGTTTGGTTCCAGAGCCTAAACTGTGGGTTGAGGTGAGTCCGACTATATCTAGTCGGAATCTCTCCGCCTCTTCCACAAGCTCGGGCTCCTTCCCCACCAGAGAAGTGACATTCCATGTCCCAAGAACCAGATTTGGTCGCCGAAGCCCAGGTCGCCCGGACACCCGCCCTCGACCACTGCCCAAATCACACAGCACCGGACCCTTATGCTTGCCCCTGCAGGTGGTGGGTCTGCGGGGGGGAGTTCCCGTGCGGCTTCTTCGGGCTAGGCCCGGCCAGGTCCCACGGGTGAAGACCTGACCACCAGGCGCTCGCCTGCGAGCCCCTCCCCCAGGCCTGGCTCCAGGGTGAGGCCCCGGTATCCCACGTCCGGGCGAGGTGCGGTCACTCCTAATGTGTCTCTTCATATGGGTCTTCTGAATCACTCTTAGTCTGGCTCGTCATCTAGAACCTGTTTGCCTTGGGAGACCCTACCAGGGGCATAAAGCCCCCGACAACATAGCTCCTAGGATCACTCGGGCACTCAAACCCCTCCACCGCGGTAAGGTGGTGATTCACGGAGGGGACAGGACAAAGTTTTCAAGAAAACAAAAAATATTTTCAGCAACAAACTTATTTGTGAACAATTCAAAAATATTGAAATACAACAATATAAGACAATATACCAATACAGTGGAACCTTGATTAGCGACATTAATCTGTTCCAAGAGATCTCTAACTCTAACTGAAATGTCCACTGCAAAATGTATTTGGAAGTATATTTGCAGTAATTGCTATTTTAATGGCTATTTTGTACCTGCTGCAGCAAACTGACAGCGATTGGCAACTTCCAACTCGAGGTAGTCTTGCACTTGTGAATATTCACACATCACGTCTTAGAATAAACGCTGCCAGATGGATAACAACAATAACATTAGAAGCTAGCAGTGATGCAATTGCCGCAAGATTCTTGTTCTTGTTACAAGTCAGCGTGCCATCAAAATGATATCAAAGCTGGTATTTACCGGTAATGCTTTGGAGCAGGAATGAGACAGAAAATAGACAAGATAAAGCGAAGGGGATGAAGACTAATGAGTCAAAGCTGATGCCCACTTAGAAGTAGTAGGTACCAGTGGGTGGAAGACAAGAGGGAACTGATGCTGACAGTAGGATGACTAAACTCGAGGTGGCAAAGGCAGAAAACAAAAACATTCCAGCGTTGCATCAACATGCAGGCCTACATCGGCCCCATGCTGCATATCTGACTGCTCTGACGCTCTGTCAAAGTCTCAGACAGCTTTAGCTCTCAATCAACCCCCATCTGAGCTCCGCCACGCTGCTAACACGGCTAGGCTGCTAATGTTATCACGCTGATACTCCATTATCTCGATATGTCTTCTTTTTTACCATCATTGTGCTGTATTTGAGAAAACATATGCAGGAAACAGCATAACAAAACTTTGAGCTGTCATTCGAAATTGATCCTAATGATAGTATCGATACTAAGTGTAGCGTTCAATCAATACTACTGCAGTGAAATGGGTATTTTTCAGTTGGTGTCTGTGTTTATTTTTACAAAGAATTGTGTTTTTTCTTCAAATGTTCATATAGCTGGACATAGGAGGGCTGTAGGGCAGAAATCCAAAGAATTTGAATGAGAGACTATTGCAGTTTTTGCTTTTGTTTACTTCATTTGGCACTGTTGATTTTATTTTGCTCAATTGTATGTAATAAAATGTTACTACTTTGTGGATATTGTTACATTCCTATATTGTTGCATTTATATGTTGTTCAAATTTTCACAAATGAAATAAATAGAAGCAAATCAATTATTTTTGAAAATCTGTATGCAGAAATCATTTTAGTCTTTATTCTGATTATAATCACAGACAACAAATTTAAGAAAAAAATCAGACAGCATAATTATCTTAAAAAATGTTAAAAGCATCGGTATCGGTATCAGTATCAGCAACACTGACCCTGCCTGTATTTACTTGGTATTAAATTGATACCAACATCTGCCACTCCTTCCAAAACCACTGCAGACAAACCAATATACAGTACACATGTTTTTGTCTTATAATAACAGGACATAATCTGGTTAGTCAAATTGGACTGCTATTATTTCGACACTACTGTATCTACTCATCCTGTATTCTATGCACAACAATTTTTAATTGTGATATTTAGTACAAGCAATAATTAACATATACATGCAGTATCTAATTTCTTAACATAGTATGTAATACTGAACTGCAACACAGGTGTCTACATTCGTGGTCTCTTCCTTGATGGTGCGCGCTGGGACAGGAAGACCAAACTTCTTGCTGAGTCATACCCCAAAGTGCTGCATGACACCATGCCTGTGGTGAGTACTGCACCACAATAAACATACAGTACATTGTACAGATACTGTGTGTACTTACCAAAGGCTAGGCCAGTGGTTCCCAATTATTTTCTCTCATGCCCCCCAGGGGCCAGAAATGTTGTCACCCCACCACCAAACCCCACCCCCACCCCATTTTACAAACTATTGACAACTGATAATATCTATTTATTTATCTGTACTGTACAAACTGAATTTGAAATTGAAACCAGGAAAATGCAACAAAATGGAGAGCTGTGAAGTGAATTCAAGAGTCAAATGGCATGTTAAGTATAATAAATTTGGACATATATGCAGGTTTACATTAACGTTGAAAGTTCTCCCTGCTTCTCGCCGTGCCCCCCCCACACCCCCCCCCCCCAGGGAGCCCCGCCACACTATTTGAGAACCACTGGGCTAGGGCAAGACGTCTATTTTTAATATTGATTCATTTACCAAAAGGTTCGACAGAAACCGCTATCACAACCGTAAGCCCTGCCAAATGGTGGTGTTTTTGTGGCTGTGTGTGCACAAAGCCCATCTACTAACGGGGTAACCCCGAGAATGGCATAAATGAACAGAATAGCACGGTATAAAAATGTGATATCAACACTGGTTTATCCCTATAAAGAAAATCGATCATTATGTCAGCTAATTTCCGTTAAGCTCACAAGATCAGCAAATGCCTTTCAATGCTGATCCTCAAAGCCAATCACCAGTGTTTAGCACTATTGCAGCCCACAGTGATCATTTGGTGCAGTGTAGTATCTTGACCTAACTAACATATTTGGCAGCTTTGGCCACTTTGCGCATTTTGTGGCTTTACTATGCCACTATGCCATATTTATTATGCCTACTATATTGGGTAATAGGAGTGTAAAGGTGACTGCATGTCTGGAGGGTTTTAATAATGTTAAAACCCATATTTAGAAACTCATAAACATTTTTTCTATACTCCAAAGAATCCTACTTCTGGAACCACTAAACTAAACAGATTATCTGTATGCAGAATACTGGGAGTTGCTAATGCAATCATTCGGTAATGTGATTTATCAAATCTAAAAGTTGTTTATGATTGGTGTGTTTGTGTCTTTCTTTTAGTACGTTTGGATGCCGTTACTACTGTGCCACCCGCTAATACATGCAGTTAGTGAGTTTGCTCACTCGCTCGTTATTTGCATTAGATTAGGGGCCGCACGGTGGTTGAGTGGTTAGCATGTTTGCCACACAGGCAGGATATCTGGAAGTTGTGGGTTCGAACCCGTCTGGCATCTCTGTGTGGAGTTTGCATGTTCTCCCTGTGCGTGCGCGGGTTTTCTCCGGGTACTCCGGTTTCCTCCCACATTCCAAAAACATGCATGTTGGGTTAACTGGCGACTTTAAACCCTCCATAGGTGAGTGTGAATGACTGTCAATATGTGTCCTGCAATTGGTTGGCGACCCAAAGGCATATCCCCGCGGCCCTAGTGAGGATAAGCGGCATATATAATGGATTAGGCTCCAAGCGTGCACAAATTTGGACTAAACACAAAGTTGTGTGCAAATTAAAACAATTTATTTCGTTTGTTATGTGTGGACAAAAGCACATTCTATCGAAGTAGTCAATTTTTAGAGATAAAATTGTTAAAACAGTAACAGCTATTGGACCATCATGTGCTGGGTTAAATGCCAAATGTGTTATTAAGTTAATGCAGAGAATCTTTTAGGTGAGCACACAATTTCTTGCATAAAGTCGCCCCCCGTGGAGTTGATTTATTTATTAATTGTGCTTCTTTAAATTTCCCACGGAGATCTGAGAAGAGCAAAATCCTCCTCGCACGTCATAGTGTGAAAATGGGAACAATTTTAGCTTGTCCTGGGAAGGGGCTTGACAAAAATAAAGAATATTGCAGCTGCACAAAAGAGGATGAGCACAGCTCCTCTGCAGACACAACACAACATGGCCTCCCTTTGCATTACGCCTGGAGGAAGTGCCGCTCCTCACGTTTGCGTTGATGAATTAATGCCGCTCGCTTGGATGAAGTGGATGAAAGTAGACAGGAGCTGAAAAGTTCCATAAGCAATCCTTCCTATTATCTTTCTACCTTCTTCTGTCTTCTCGCACACTGCTCTGAGTAATGATGAATAATTGCGTGACAGATTATTAACAGAATCACTTTTTGACAAGTAGTTAAAAGTGTGTTTATTATTTGTGGTGGAGAAAAACACAACAAAGCTTTTTTTTTTTTAGCTTTTATATATATATATAAATATAGTGCACAGTTTGTCCATAACAAACACCATGTTTGAACATAAGGATGTCCATAAGTGCACTTGGCACCAGGACACCCTAGGTCGCAGGTCTATGATCGACTTTGTGGCCATCAGACCTGCGTCCGCATGTTCTGGACGCACGGGTGAAGAGAGGGGCTGAGCTGTCAACTGACCACCACCTGGTGATGAGTTGGATTAGATGGCGGGGAAGGATGCCGGACAGACCTGGTAGACCCAAACGCGTAGTGAAGGTGTGCTGGGAACGTCTGGCAGAGTCTCCCGTTCGTCGAGTCTTCAACTCTCATCCCTGGCAGAGCTTCGCCTGCATCTCGAGGGAGAACCGGGATATTGGGTCCGAATGGGCCGTATTCCGTGCCTCCACTGCTGAGGCAGCCAGTCGTAGTTGCGGCCGCAAGGTGGTCGGTGCCAGTCGTGGTGGCAAGCCCCAAACCCGATGGTGGACACCGGGGGTTAGGGTGGCTGTCAAGCTGAAGAAGGAGTCCTATTAAGCATGGATGGCTTGCGGGACTCCTGAAGCAGCTGACAGGTAGGCAGGCCAAGCGGCTCGCGGCTATGGCGGTGGCGTGGGAGGAGTTCGGTGTGGCTATGGAGCACGACTTTCGGTCGGCCTCGAAGAGGTTCTGGCAAACCGTCCGACACCTCAGAAAGGGGAAGCAGCCCCCAGTTCACACGGTTTACAGTGCGGACGGGGGCTTGCTGACCTCGACTGAGGATATAGTTGGTCGGTGGAAGGAATACTTTGAGGCCCTTCTCAATCCCACTGACATGCCTTCCATAGAGGCTATCACCGTGGCTGAGGTAATTGGGGTAGTCAAATCACTCCCCAGTGGCAAGGCTCCGGGGGTAGACGAGTTTTGCCCGGAATTCCTCAAGGCTCTGGATGTTGGTTGACACGCCTCTACAACTTTGCATGGAAGTCGGGAACAGTACCTCTGGACTGGCAGACCGGGGTGGTGGTCCCCATTTTTAAAAAAGGGTGACCGGAGGGTGTGCTCCAACTATAGGGGGATCACACTCCTCAGCTTCCCTGGGAAAGTCTACTCCAGGGTGCTGGAGAGAACGGTATGACCATTAGTCGAACCTCGGCTACAGGAGCTGCAATGTGGTTTTCGTCCCGGTCGCGGAACACTGGACCAGCTCTACACCCTTGCAAGGGTACTCGAGGGTATGTGGGAGTTTGCCCAACCTGTCTACATGTGCTTTGTAGACTTGGAAAAGGCATTCGACCGTGCCCCTCGTAGTGTACTGTGGGGGGTGCTCCGGGAGTACGGGATTGGTGGCCCGCTACTACGTGCCATTCGGTCCTTGTACAATCGAAGCAGGAGCCTGGTTCGCATTGCCAGCAGTAAGTCGAGCTTGTTTCCGGTGAACGTTGGCCTCCGCCAAGGCTGCCCTTTGTCACCGATTCTGTTCATAATCTTTATGGACAGAATTTCTAGGCCCAGTCAAGGTGTTGAGGGAGTTCAGCTTGGTGAGCTTAGGATCTCGTCTCTGCTATTTGCAGACGATGTGGTCCTTATGGCCTCATCAGGCTGTGACCTTCAGCATTTACTGGAGCGGTTTGCAGCTGAGTGTGAAGCTTCTGGGATAAGACTCAGCACCTACAAATCGGACACCTTGGTTCTCAGTTGGAAACGGGTGGACTGTACCCTCCGGGTTGGGAGTGAGGTGTTGCCTCAGGTGGAGGAGTTCAAGTATCTCGGGTTCTTGTTCACGAGTGAGGGAAGGTTAGAGCGTGAGATCGACAGACGGATCGGTGCAGCATCTGCAGTAATGCGGTGTAATCTAGGTTCCCACCCTCACCTATGGTAATGAGATCGCGGATACAAGCGGCGGAAATGAATTTCCTTCGTAGGGTGGCTGGACTCACCCTAAGAGATAGGGTGAGGAGCTCGGCCATCCGGGAGGAGCTCAGAGTAGAGCCGCTGCTCCTTCACATCGAGAGGAGCCAGTTGATGCGGCTCGGGCATCTAGTCCGGATGCCTCCCGGGCACCTCCCTGGTGAGGTGTTTCGGGCATGCCCAGCTGGGAGAAGGGCGCCAGGAAGACCTAGGAC
This sequence comes from Oostethus manadensis, assembly GCA_024372805.1. Taxonomy (NCBI): domain Eukaryota; kingdom Metazoa; phylum Chordata; class Actinopteri; order Syngnathiformes; family Syngnathidae; genus Oostethus; species Oostethus manadensis. The sequence continues at coordinate 391,740 of QODF01000169.1, read as the reverse complement.
ACGCTGGAGGGACTATGTCTCACAGGTGGCCTGGGAACGCCTTGGTGTCCTCCCGGTGGAGCTGGAAGAGGTCGCCGGAGACCGGGAAGTCTGGACTTCCCTACTGAAACTGCTCCCAAGCGGAAGAAAATGGAATGGAATAAATATAGTGGCCCAGTTTATTTTTCATGGATTTAACCGAAATGAATGAGTTCAAAGTTCCATATTATGGTCTAATATCACACATAATAGCTCAGATGTCCAAAAAAAGGAAGGATTTTATATTGATAAAAATGATTTATATTTATATTTTTCATTTTGTAAAAAAAAAGAAAACTGTATGAAATAAGTTATGTTATGTTTAAAACAAAATCAGCCTTTGTGTCAGCGTTAATTAATAGTAGTGGTACAACAAGGGTGTCCAAATTGCGGCCCGGGGAAAATTTCACACATACAAAAAAAGCATAAATGGGAAGAAAATTGAGCAAAAATGCACAATATAGAGAAAACAGCTGATTTTTTCTTAATAGCACAATAACAACACAAACTCAAAGCCTTGGCGTTAAATGTATGTAAATGTATTTTTTTGCCTTTTTACAACATTTTTACAACATTTTAAAAAAAGTTGCCCCCTTGGCATCCTTTGATTTTAATGTATGTGACCCTCAGCAGGAAAAGTTAGGCAACCCTGAGTTAGATGTGACATCTCTTTTTAATCTATTTTCCCTCTTTTTTTTTAATTGTTTATTTTTCAGTAGTAAGTAGATAGAATTCTGCAGTGTTAAAAAATGGTAACCTAAAACCAAAAGTGGTTTGATGGCGCTATCCGCAGTGGGGAAAAAGTACATTTACTCAAAATTCTTTAACAAGACGTGATTAATGGCATGTTTTGCGAGTAAAATACTTTACAGCCTGTTGCTGTTTTATAAATGTGTAAAACATTTTAGTTGCAATTAATGCAGGATTAATAACTGTGAGAGGCACATTACGGCGTATCGCCCTTTTATGGGTGCGTCCATTATTTGCCATTTGTCACCATTGATGCTGGGCCATGGAATGTAACTTGGTCTTTGAACGCTGCCTTAGTTTCCATACAATATTGCACGTTACAAACCGGTCTGTTTACCCTGTACTGTAACGTTACGCAAAATCAAGCTCCCAAAAAAAGCACCCCACGCGTTGCTCACTATCCCTGTATTTGTTTGAAAGTGCTAAATAACCTGCCATGGGGCCAAAGAAAGTCATGAGTGGCAGCAATTTGATAAAGGTAAGAAACACTATTCAATTTGATGCCGCCAGGATGAAGTCCGCATCAACACTAAGTTCTCTCCAAAGGTTAATATTTTTGTGTACAGATTTTGATTTACATTGCAGTATTTCCTATTGGAAATAGTCAAAAGTCAAGTCATTTTGTTGGTGTAAAGTACTTAACCAACTATTTCCCAAAGGTCAAAATAGGACCTAAGTCAATTTTAAAGTGGTATTTGTAAAATGTTACATCAATGCCAAATTTGCATGTTGCCCTAAAGTCAGCATACCATAAAACTGATTATAATCACTATTTATCGTGTAGTTATCGTGACTAACTTTTTTTTTGGACTCACTTCAATTTCTCACTCAGATGTGGTTAAAGCCGATGAAGCGTCTGGACATTGCAGAAAGGATGTGTTACTTATCGCCTGTCTATAAGACCAGCGAGCGGCGAGGCACTCTGTCTACCACCGGTCACTCCACCAACTACGTCATCGCCATGACACTCAACTCTGATGTGCTGGCCGAGCACTGGATCAGGCGTGGCGTCGCACTTCTTTGCCAGCTTAGTTCTTAATGTTATTCATTGCATGCAACAGATGCACTGTCGCTTTTTGTCATGTTTTGGATTCATTTCTTGTCTTTAGATTGTGGCAATGCTTTGTGCTTTTTTGTTTATCATTCACTCCAAAAAGTCTTTGAAACATGTTGCCAAACTTTTACTGAAGAGACATGAGACAAGACACAAGTTCTTTTTCAGTTTATTGTTAATTAAAAAAAGAGGCATGTCATGGAAACAGCAAAATGTTCCATTTCACAACATGGGGTTGTTTTTACTAATGATTTATGAACACATAACTTAACCCAAAAGAAAACATTGAAAATACAATAAGATACAGTAATGATAAAAATGCATTTGATGTTGTAGCAGACTTGAGGACGACATTCTGTCCCCTTTAGACGAGTCACATCAAGAATTCAGGTGATTCGGTTATATGCCAATTGTTCACCATTTTCACAGTAAAAACCAAAAACAACTAAAGTTTGTCAAAGTTCTAACTTGGCAGTACAAAGATCACTAAGCATGGACCAGTTACTCATGCTACAGTAAGGTTATTCACGGGAGCTCCATGTGACTGGCGATGTCACACAGTGACAGGATAAATGCTTACACACACACGTACACACACACTTGTTCTAGCAGCGGAAGCTAGGCGACGTAGCTTAGCTGGTGAGCAGCAGAACAACCAATGGAATGTCAATGGGGGAGGAATCCAGAGGTCAAGCACCAGCCACTGTGGTCACGCCGTTGGCTCGTCTAGATAAGACGCTGTCGACCTCCCTCACCACCCCTTAAGTCTAATCATTGGGCCATAAGTTAGCATTCAAGTGTGGGGAATGTTTTTATTGCAAGATGATTGTTGATGATTGTCACCAATCAAAAGAACTTCCAAGAAAAAAAAGGATTCATTTTGACGGCGCCATAAAGTCTTTGTGCAATTACAGTACATGAATGCTAAAAAACCCCCAGCAATGCCCGCATGACGCAACGGCCTTCACTTAATCACAGTGAGTGTAGCGTTGTGTGATGAGATGAAGCACCTTAAAAGAATCCCACCTTCAATGGAAATAACCATCAGATTTACCGCACTGCTTGCATTTCATATAAACAACTACAAACAATAACAGAATCTTTGTCTTTAGTAGCTCAGACATCTGGTGTCTTAGGCTGCGGCTTAGAGGCTTTGGCAGTGGTTCTGTGTACAGCGGAACCCGTTTTGAGTCGACATAAGCGAAAACACAAGTATTTGTGGATTTGACGAGTTGAAAGGGTAATAATTACAGTGTATATAATTTTTAACCTAGGGCAGTTAGACATTGTTTTCCTCCATTTGTGCAAAATTTACATTGCAGACAATGATCTTGAAGTTAATACGACAACACAACATAAAATGAAAAAAGCTCATTCATTTTACAAGAATAAGTCATAATGTTAAGAAAAAAATAAAGTTGTAACTTTTCCAGAATAACACAATACTACAAGGAGAAATAACTGTAGTTACAAAGTTTAAATATTAAAAGAAAAACTTTTTTTTTAATTGTAATAGTAAATTATGAAAAAAATGTTTTAATTTTTGGAAAATAAGGTTGTGGAAAAACTACAAAAATAAAATCATAATTATGAAGAAAGTTGAAATAGTGAATAAATGAAAACAGCTGCAATTTTACGAAAACAAAGTTAAAATTCTAATAAAAAAAATAGTCTTCTAAGGAGAGAAAAAGTAAAGACAATGGAGTACATAGAAAGAGGAACTATTGAAGAAAAGTTATTTGTGTAGAATTAGGGCGGAGAGAAAGTTGCATTGTGGGAATTAAGTCATTATTACGAGAAGAAATATTACAAACATATAAAAAGTAGAAATATGAAAAGTGAAACATAAAATAGGACAAGACAGAAGTTGACACTAATACTAATAATACACTTTTTCACCTACACACAAAGCTGAGATGCAGCTTTTTTGGAAATATATTTAACTTCATAGCATGCTTTACAAAATATCAATTTATGATATTCAATATCAAAGCGGCCCTTGTTAGTATATGTCCAGTATTTGTAAAGACGCCCCTGTCATAAACTGACCCATTTTTCATACAAATGACCGTCATGTACGTTGCTGTCGACTAGGTGGTCCTCGTAGACGGGTTGTCGGCTTAAACGGGTTGCACTGCCCAAAAATGAGCTAAAGAGTGAATGGTTGAATTTCCTGCTTGTTTTATTGAGATGAGCTACCAGGTTTACCCCCAACACCTGTAGGTGCTTCTGTGCTCTGCAAAGGAGGCCGTACTGTGACGATGTTAGGTGCAGCTGTGGTGCCGCTCCAGTGGGCTGGGCTTGGCACTTGCGCCATCGAGATGATGGATGATGATGATGATGATGGCGGGGGTAGAATACACCACAGATGTACAAGACACAGCACAGGATGATGACAGCATGTGGCTCCCACCTTCGCGTAAGGAAGAGCGTGCGTAAGCGTGACATACTCTAGTTGTGAGATGCGAATGCACTGAACTTTTGGAATAGACGCACGGCACGACTCACATCGCAGGCAAGACCAGGCCTTATGTCTCACAGGTTAAGGCCAAAAAGAACAATACTAAAACCTCCACTCATCTTTCAGTCTGCCGCTAAAAGCCAAAATCAAAAACTATGCGGTCTTCAAAAATGGCGATGAGCAACATGATGCCAAACCCGGTTAGCATTCCCAGATTCTGAAGGACAAAGTGACCCAACTGGCAGCGCTTGTGTTCCTCGCTGTCTCCGTGAAGCATTTCTGGCAGCTACAGAGAAGAAAGGGGTGAGAAAGTTAGTGCGGGAGAAGTTACTGCCAAGTTGTTCGCGGAGCAGAGGCCAGGACGGGGACGTTGGGCTGGTGTCATTGAGGGACAATGATCACCTGGGGGGCTGTGGAGTGCAGGTGGACAGCTTACCATATCCACCAGAGCCACGTAGAGAAACATGCCGGCTGTGATGGCGAAGATCCAGCTGGTGACATTGTCTGTGTACTGGCCCACAGTGGTGCCAATCAGCATGCCAACGTACGCCATCAGGGCTGAGAGCAGATTGTAGACAATGGCCTGCTTCACCGTCATGCCCGCTTTCAGCAGCACTGCAAAGTCACCTGCAAACGCAAACCCTCATTGTCATTCTCATGCATGCAAAGATGTTTGACTGCCAACAGGAGCTGCCATCAAAGGTGAGCGTTCCCTCGAAGAAATGCGTCTAACCTTCCCGCTAATGCGCTCATGATTACACGCGTGAGCCGAACCCTCTTTAGTCCTCGCCAGGCTGAAGGCAAAGAAGCGGTGCAGGTCTCAGCGGAAACACCCTGGATTTGGAGCGAGATGAATATGAAGGCGGCGGCGGCGGCCTACATTTCCTCCCCGCATGTGACAAGTGGCCTCTTTTCCTTGCTAATTACCACCATGAATAAATTACCTCTCCGCTGTCAGCCATCCATCAAAGCTCAATGAACTCCCTCTCCCCTTCCCACCTCCTCGCTTTCAAACCCTGCCGCTCTCTGACACGCCCGCCGCCACCTCATATACTGCAATTAAAATCGGCACTCGTTGCCAATTAGCTTCACTCCGGGTGGTTAAAGAACCCTCATGTTCATCATCTTTGCCTTCCAGCTGCCAGTCGGGCACGCTTTTTCTGTTCACGAGGAGCCGAAGGGTGTGCTTGTCAAACTGCCAGCGCTGTATGACGGGCATCACGCGATGATCCTTTAAAAGGCTAAACGGGAGATAGGGAGCGGATGAGCTCTGCAATCTGCTGGAGACAAGGAGTTTCGCTACAGCAGTCCCACCATCTGGACTCATGAAATTGAGACAAAACCCGGAACCATAAAACTAAAGGTTTAGGGGATGTCTGACAATGGAGCCATGTTTCCATGTCTTCCATCATGTACATGATACGTTCATCTTAAGGCAGGTGTCTTTTGGTGCAGTACGCTATCTACGGTAAAAGTGAGTACACCCCCCTCATATACGTGCAAATATTTTATTATGGGACAGCACTAACCCAACTTCTGGATATGACCCTGAGCACATGCACTTCACGTCTCTGGTTGACCATGATGAGGCCTGGAATCTGACCTGTTGAAAGTGCTGTATGGTCTTGCCCACCATGCTGCACTCAGTTTCAGGGTGATGGAAATCTTATAGCCTGGGAAACTGACCTATTGTTGTTCGTGTAGGTCTATTCTGCTAGAATGAAAAATCAGCATTAAGGGGTTCGAGTATGTCTCACCATAAAGACAAATGCTGCATTATAACCTCACTGGTTAAATAAATATGAAAACGCTCTCTGACAATCAGTCATGATCTAGAAAAAGTAAGCTTGCTCTCACACTCATGGGAAAAGGGTCATAATGCACTTTTAAATCAAAACGCCCCCAAGTGCCGTGTCGTCTTCTCTGATGGTTAACTTAAAATGATAAATAAGTTGCTCAGTCATAAATATTTCCACTCAATGAATATTTTGCCACATTAAAACTGTCAGACTAACTTGAAAAGAGAAATGAAACTGCAAGGAATTAGAAATGAAATATTTAGATTTGACATTTTTTATACCAATAAGCAGGAAACAAATGATTTCTTTAGAATAAAAGTATGATTTCTCTATTTTTTTACCTGGTTAAAATAAAATCTTTTGACAGAACTTGCCTTGAAATAAACAATATTTAGTGCACTGCATGGAAAATGAGCCGCTGCAAACACACTTTAAGCATCTAATTGCATGGCTTTGGTTGTTTTTTTCAAGAATTCTGATTGGACAAAATACGCATACACACAGCCAGTGAATGTGTTATGGGTTTTTATTAACAGTGTTTAGAAAATAAACCTGTTCGTTTCAGGGATGCAACTAACAATTATTTTCTAAGTGGATTCATCTGAAGCTTGTAGCTTTGATTAATCGAGTAATCGGCTAGGCCCAAAACAAAAATCGATATGAACACAAACAGCTGTTCGGTACAGATAACATATCAGAAAAGAGGCAAAAATGTTCATCATTGATTTCCAAAGTCAAAGATGGTGTGTGTGTGAATATCTTGTTTTGCCTAAAACACAAAAATAATAATTGATAGCTTGATTTTGTAAATGCTTAAAGAAATAAAAAAATAATCAGAGCTTATTTACATGTTTAAATCAAAAAACAATGAATCAAATACCAAAATAATTGTTGATTAATTGAGTAATCGATTACTCATCAATTAATTGTTGCCAATAGACGAGGGAAATTTCTGCAAGTTTTTTGCAAAATCCGGGGGAGTTGCCAGCTCTGTTAGCATCCTGCACATCTAATTTGAATGCAACGGACAAATATGCCATGTACTGTAGAACCACCGTTTTCCTCAGCTCTGTCCTTATTTCGCCACTTTACAGAAGCTTAAAAAGTTACGGTTGGGGAAAAAAACCCTGCTGACGTTGACACTACTAATGAGTAAAAACTGCTGCACACGATGACTAATCACGCATGATTGGACACATTGCTCTGTTACCCTTGCCAACTTTTGCTCTCAGTGTAAACAAAGTGGAGGAAGAGTGTACTGTGGCATAAAAAGCGCAGCTTGGAATGAAAATGTTCACTGTTGCAGAGTGGGAATGGTCCTCTGAGAGAACAGACTGAATGCAAATGACGGCTGTGGCACCTGTGCTGTTTTTGATTCACGGTTGCATTGAACAACAAGCATGGTGCTTCAGCCTCACTTTGCTTTGACAAGCCACTTGAGTGCTGTCAGACAACATCCACTTTTCTGCAATGAGGAGAGCAACACGGGGGCGTTTTTAAAAGGTTCCATGGTACAAACGGGTCACAGGACCTACCTGGATTCAAGTTCAAGAGGGAAGGCAATTTCGCATGAGGCAGTGTCCCTTTTGTTCTGCTCGCTAAACAAGTGATGTGTGCAGTTGCTGGTGCAAGAACATGACGTTTTGTTTATATTTTATGGGTGGTCTCTGTGAGCAGCACTTACCAAGTTCATGAGGTAGTTCATGGCAGAAAACAGCAACTGAAGTACTGATGCCTCCTGTGAGGTTTGCACTGAACGCAGCGCCTGAAGAGGGAAAAGGTTCACAGTGTCAGAGAGACCTGGAAGGCAAATCTGAATCCTCTGAGAAAGAAACAACTTTATGCAAGTTTGTGTTCATAGTGCACACACACACACACACACGCACGCACGCACGCACACACAACAATAACTAATGTTTAATGATACAACCTCTGACTGAATGCATGTTTCAAGGATGTTTCAGATTTGTACATCTGATTTGGAATGATTGAGACAAATACACTCCGGGATTACAACAAACTGAGGAACCATTTTCGAATATATATATGAACATGGTGTATCCAAAATACAGTGAACAAAAGTGAAATAATTCAGATAACAACTGGTGTCATGGCTTGTTTTGTAGCCCAAAATATTTTTGGTTTTGAAAAGTATATTGACTGATTTTATGAAGGTGCAACACATTTTGCAAATAGGGTCAGGTGACCACGTACATCAACACCACATCGATACCACATCATCACTAGCATGAATCTCAACATGTTGGAAGTTTTTATGTTTTTCTGAGAAATAACAACCCGATATTCTTTGTGTTTCCGATAAAAAGACTGCAAAACATTCATTTCAGACAAAGCGGCAGTAGTATTGACTAGTGTAGGAAATCTGTGACCACCATGAAAAAGGAAATGGTAATGCTTCTCAAGCCTTTGTACCACTACTATTAATTAAATATTTAGGACAATAAATATTTGTTTGCAACTGGACTGATTGTGCAAGTGGCAATGAAAACATGTTCAGTGACTGACTACTTTAATTAATTACGCCTTTTTTTTTAATTAAAGAACGTTTGAAGATTTCTGATTTAATGAAGAGACAATTAGAAATGATCAATAATGATATTATTGTCTATACTGGCATACAGATGTTAGTGACACATAGAACTGCGCAGATTTCCAAACTGTAACACAGCTGTGTAGTAGGACATGTTAGAAGAGTGGGCAATTGGTCATTATTTGTTTTCGTCACTACTTTGTTCTTGTTTAAAATAAATGGCACATTTTTTTTTACAATAACTTACTTTCCATATTGCAGTATTTGTCTTATTTTGCACAGTGTTTACCTGTGAAATGCATCCAGTGGCATCAAAATAAACAAAGCATAATATGTTCATTACGCAGCATTAGTTTACAGAAAGATCTGGTACTGGACAATTTCGATACACCGGATATCAGTAAGATGGCCACTATCGAGCATATCCAGACATGTTTTTTTTCATTTAATTGACAGTTAGGTAAAAATTTAACTTATCATTCACAACTAACGTCACATATCAAAATAACGTACAACGTTCATAATGATGTTTCTATGACCAGTTTGGTGGGAACTGTTTATTGAGTGATTGCTCTATTATATTTGTTATAGTTTAAGATTGCTGTCCATTTAACAGCGCTTACATGTAAGTTGTGCTTACTTTACAATACCTTATCCATCTCAATAGATGCTGTGGAAGAAGACTGGTGTCGGGATTTTTGACAAACTGAAAGAAAAACATCAACATTGTTACTTACCGATGGCCAGCCCATCACTGAAGTTATGCATGCCATCGCCCATGATAACCATCCAGGCGATGCTGGCGATACCAGCGTCCTTCATCTCCTGATCTGAGTGGCAGTTCCCACCATGGGAGTGACCGTGTCCATGACTGTGCTCCTTGGCCTTGCGTCCATTAACCTTAGTGGGTGACCGCTTGTTGGGATGTGGAGCTTTCAGTGGCGTCTTGTTGGTGGGAGAGTCAGGTATATGAAGCTCTGTGAGCTGTGTGTCATTGTGATCATTGTCACAGGGAACGGCACTGCTGTCAGCACCTAAGAGAATCGAGACATCAAGAGTTGCTTTTGACTTAGTGGAGGGAATGTCTGACTGAACACTACTCACCATCACCAAGCGCCTTCAAGTGAACCCACTCTGCATCTGAGTGGTGATTTAATTTGTGATCTGACAACTTCCTGCCAATCTTGCTCTCTTCACACATATTCTTCATGCCCTTCCAAGTAGAAGCACATACATTCTTAATGGGTGAAAGACAACTCACTGCAACCCTGAATTTAAAGCTTAAACTGTGCATCCAAATTCGTGTAACAATTTTTCATCTGAACCTGGCAGCGGTAAGGAGGTAATCAATCTTAGCTAGGTGCTGTTTTGCTCACCCGTTGATCCCTGTAGTGCTTAAACATGCCGATACAGTGCTCAATAATGAAGAGAAGGTAAATGCCAGCCAACGCTGTCAGGCCTTTCCACACTCCATCAAAGTCAATCGCCAGATCGCTGCCATGGCTCGTGCCGCTGTGGTCATGCTGCCCTTGAGACTATTGACAGCAAAAGAAAGTAAAAGGTTGGGATGGGGGTTAGACATAGAGCGGATTTGGCCAGTCGCACCATACATTGTTAATACATTTTTGCGTTATTTCTTATGAAAAAAACTGATTTGGCTGTCACATGTTTTGTTACAAATTAATGATGCGAACCACTAAATTCCACTATTTGAAAAGACTGGAGCTTTTTTTTAAGCATTATTGTTTTTGTGTTTCAGTATGGCTTATTACAGGTTCTAATGGTTACACAACTGAATCCCGGCCATCTGCCTTTAACTCACATGAGGCAGTAGATGAAGGAGAGCATCTCCGCTGAGCGTGCCCACAGCCAGGGCCACAAGAAAGGTGAGCAGGAACTTGAAGCAGGACTGGTTGAGGATGGGCACGAGAACAACACCCAACAGAGATAGGAGGCTGATGATGGTGATGGACACAAAACCCCACACCCAAGTCCACACTGGAGACAAGGATACAATAAAAACATAGTACATCACTATTATTTGTGTTTTTGAGTTCATCAAGAAAAGCACACGTGTAAGACAGAGCAATTCAATGTAAAAAAAATTAAATTGGTATCAGGATTGTCAGTCAACAGCAGATTGCAAACAGCAAAGATTCTTTTTTGCTGGCTGAGGGATTTTTTCATTTATATGTACTACTACCAAGTGGTAAAAAAATAGTATTTCTGAGAGGGTTTTCAATCCAAATGTCCTTGAGATGACACAAGGCCTAAAGCAGGAAACTTAAAGCAACACTTCAGCAAATTCCAACTTGCTTGATGGAAGACACAAGGCAGAGCAGCGTGAGAAAGGTGCGCTATCATTTAAACTGTCAAAACAGCACAAGGCCAAAGTGAAAAAGTTTATGACTATTTGGACACAGAGGACAAAATGCTTAATGTAGTATGAAATTCAATGTCACACCAGTGATGGTGTGTTTGCTAAACCGAAGCTGGATTCTTCACTAGTGACATTTGGCTACAGGCTTTTTATTGACTGAAACACACGGCGCATGTAATGCACACCTTACTGCCAGGAGACTGAAGTAACAGAGAAAAACACCATGTTGTAAACAAAGAACAGAACTCACATGAAATGGCTAGAAAAGAGTGAGTTGATAATACTGTGATGTAAGAGCCACGTTATGTATACCGAATTGAGCTGGATTAAAAGGCAGTATATTTTTCAGAGAAAACAGTGTGAAACAAACAGGCTGTCTATAATCAGGGTCTAGAGCAGGGATTTCCGAAGTGTGGCCGAGGGGCCATTTGAGGCCGGTGGCTGATTTTTTTTCTTCTGTTTTAATCGGCCCTCATTTTAAAAATATAATTTAACAAGAAAACAAAAACATTAAGAAAAATGGAAAAAGAATGTGATTTTACTCTAACAAAAGTAAAAATATTAAAATAAAGTCACATTAATATAACAAATTGTAACACTTTACAAGCATAACGTTATAACACTATGACAAAAAATTGTTTAACAATAATTTCCGCAATAACAGTCTTCTTCTTTTTCTTTCGGCTTATCCCTTAAGGGGTCGCCACAGCAAATCAGTTGCCTCCATCTAACTCTGTCTTCTGTATCCTCTTCTCTGGCACCAACTACCTTCATGTCCTCTTTCACTACATCCATAAACCTCCTCTTTGGTCTTCCTCTAGGCCTCCTGCCTCGCAATTCAAAACTCAGCATCCTTCTACCAATATATTCACTATTTCTCCTCTGGACATGTCCGACCCATCTCAGTCTGGCCTTTCTGACTTTATCTCCAAAACCTCTAACATGTGCTGTCCCTCTGATGTGCTCATTCCTGATCCTGTCCATCCTGGTCACACCCAAAGAGAACCTCAGCATCTTCATCTCTGCTACCTCCAGCTCTGTCTCCTGTCTTTTCCTCAGCGGCACTGTCTC
>QODF01000169.1:225395-379139 GCA_024372805.1 Oostethus manadensis | reverse complement strand
ATCACCCTAACCTGCTGCACGTCCTTCCCATCTCTGTCCCTCTGCCTTGCCAACCTGTATAGATCTTTCTCTCCCTCCTTGCTGTCCAACCTAGCATACAAGTCATCATAAGCCCCTTGTTTGGCCTTTGCCACCTTTACTTTCACCTTACGCTGCATCTCTCTGTACTCCTGTCTACTCTCTTCTGTCCTCTCAGTGTCCCACTTCTTCTTAGCTAACCTCTTACTCTGTATACACTCCTGCACCTCCTCATTCCACCACCAAGTCTCCTTATCTACTTTCCTTCCAGATGACACACCAAGTACTCTCCTACTTGTCTCCCTGATCACAGTAGCTGTAGTTGTCCAGTCATCTGGAAGGACTTCCTGGCCACCCATAGCCTTTTCCAACTCTTTCCTAAAAGTCACGCAACACTCCTCTTTTTTCAGCTTTCACCATTTCGTCCTCTGTTCTGCCTTTACCCTCTTCATCCTTCTCACCACTAGAGTCACCATCATCCTATGCTGTCTGGCTACACTCTCACCTACCACTGTTTTGCAGTCACTGACCTCCTTCAGGTTACACCTTCTACACAAGATGTAGTCTACACCTGTGTGCTCTTACCTCCACTCTTGCAGGTCACCCTATGTTCCTGTCTCTTCTGAAAGAAAGTATTCACTACAGCCATTTCCATCTTTTGCGAAGTCGACCATCATCTGTCCTTCTACGTTCCTCTCCTGGATACCAAACTTGCCCATCACCTCCTCATCATCTCTGTTTCCTGCACCAACATGCCCATTGAAGTCCGCACCAATGGCAACTCTCTCACTTCTGGGGATGTTCTGCATCACTTCATCCAGGTCTGACCAGAATTTATCTTTCTCCTCCATCTCACATCCTACCTGTGGAGCATACCCACTAACAACATTGAACATCACACCTTCAATTTCTAGCTTCAGGCTCATCACTCTGACACTCTTTTTACCTCCAGGATGTTGTTAGCAAACTCCTCCTTCAAAATCACCCCTACTCCATTTCTCTTCCTATCTACACCATGATAGAACAGCTTGAACCTTGCTCCTAAGCTTCTAGCCTTGCTACCGTTCCACCTGGTCTCCTGGACACACAATATGTCTACCTTCCTTCTCTGCATCATGTCAACTAATTCTCTACCTTTTCCTGTCATAGTTCCAACATTCAAAGTCCCAACTCTTAGTTCTAGACTCTTAGCATTCCTCTTCTCTTTCCTCCTACAGACACACCCTCCTCCTCTCCTTCTTCGGCCAACAGTAATCCAGTTTCCACCGGCACCCTGTCGGTGAACAGCACCGGTGGCGGGCATTGTTAACCCGGGCCACGTCCCATCCGGTATGGAAGTCATTTGTCTGATTCGCATGTTTTGGTTTGGCAAAGTTTTACGTCGGATGCCCTTCCTGACACAACCCTCTGTATTTATCCGGGCTTGGGACCGGCACAATAAGACACTGGCTGGTGCCCCGTTGCGGCTACATTTGCCCCATTGCGGCTACATTAGTAATAATACATACATAATACATAATAATATACATACATAATAATGTAGACATAATAATACATAATAATATACATACATAATAATATAATATGGGCCGCACGGTGGCTGAGTGGTTAGCACATTGGCCACACAGTCAGGAGATCTGGAAGACTTGGGTTCAAATCTCCGTTAGGCATCTCTGTGTAGAGTTTGCATGTTCTCCCCGTGCGTGTGTGGGTTTTCTCCGGGTACTCCGGTTTCCTCCCACATTCCAAAAACATGCATGTTAGGTTAATTGGTGACTCTAAATTGTCCATCGGTATGAATGTGAGTGTGACTGGTTGTTTGTCTATATGTGCCCTGCGATTGACTGGCGACCAGTCCAGGGTTTACCCCGTCTCTCGCCCATAGTCTGTTGGGATAGGCTCCAGCATCCCCGTGACCCTAATGAGGATAAGCGATTTAGAAAATGAATGAATGAATAATATAATACATACATAATAATAACAGTAATAATACAAAAAAATAAGCAAGTTTGGAAAAAAGTTGTGATATTACGAGAATAAAGTCAAAACATTATGGGAATAAAGTCAGTGTTTGAAAAGCAACACAGCAAAAATGAGCAGTGAAGAAAACCTAATAACACACTTTGTCACTGAAAGCTGAGATGCAGTGTGTTTGTAGATATGCTAACAAGTTATTTATAATTTGAAAAAAACCAGACATTTGTTTACTAAATGTCAAATATCAAAGTGGCCACCGTCTCGTTTGATTTTACTGGTACTCAAGGGGAAAGGTTTGGACGTCCCTGGTCTAGAACGTTATATAAACCAAGACGCTGCCATTGCATGTGTCATGTTTACACATGCAGCATGTCATTTCTGTCTCTATGTTAAACCATCTGTATTACCCAGCCCCAAGTTCTGCGCTGGGTTTGAACCTAGTTTTGCAGAATGACTGTAAACAAGCTCAAATCTCAGACTGTCAAAGTGATGTCCAGCAGGACTCTTAGGGCATCAGAACCAGCTGGCATTCGTATCACTCACCTCCAGACTCCTTACTTTCAACCGGGTCATCTACTGTATGTAACCTGCCTGGTTCAGCCAGCCTAGTGTTGCGCACTGCGCTTGAACCAAGGTCAGCAGAATGAAAGTCAAGAGCGCTAGCCGGCGGGCTAAAAGCTAAATGTCAACTTGATGTCCAGCGCAACACCTAAGGCATCAGGAAAACTTGATGATGTACCCGTTTTGGCTAATATGAGTGCTTTGATCAGCACTCAAAATCAGTAAACATCCTCTGGTTTGGTTAAAGCAAATGGGCTGAAGCAGGATTGCTCAGTGTGATCGCAGCCCAGCGGGAGCCAGGAGGAGGGAGGATGGAATCACACCTAAGTCCAGCACAGTAGGAATGGCCTCGTGTTAGAACGCCCTAAAATAAATCTTGAGTAAACACCTAGCCAGAAGAGGAGAAATATCTAATAACTGTAAAAATCACACTGGCAGCCACATCACCTCTCCACATCTAATGGACCCCAGGTGGGGAAGTTTGGGAGTAGATGATGTGAAACATGTCTTATGCCTGACAGAGTGGTCTTCAGAGAGACTGAATCAAGCTGTCAGCGTCCCATTAACCAGCTGCAGGATTAAGAAATGTTTCCCCCTGGCAGATGTGCCCACTCACATAACAGGCATGAGCCCCTTATGGCAGGAAGAACAGAAGCTCAAGAGGCCATAATGGTTGTGTATTGATCACAAGGCCACATGACATTACAATTCAGAGTTGGAGACTGAATGCCTGTCTCAACAGGCCAACATAGACTAATCTCACAGACATAGAGAGGCACTTAAGTGTTTCGTTATTGGCGGTGTGAAACACACAGCAACACGGCAAGCCAGTTCATTGATGTGTTCACTTTTTTTCACAAATTAAAACAATTTAAAAAATATAGATCTTTTTCAGGACCAATACAGATTATTAGTTAAAGAGGCCAATAATTGATATGTGGAGTGGATATTCATTTGCAGTAAAAATGTAAACATTTATTAATACAAACATGTAACTTCATTTAACTGCTTAAAGAATCTTTATGTATTCAACCTAACACCCATTAATTAACATACAATAAAAGGTCCTGTCATGTAAAAGAACCACTGCACCACCCCGCCCCTATATGAGTGTCTGAGAGGGCAGCTTAGTGCACGTCGGCCATTGCCAGAAAAGTTTCACACAGAAAAGCACTACCCGAATCAATGCCCTATTATTTCTACAAGTCATTGGAAATCCCTAAAGTCCAACATTACAGACAGCCTTGAAGCAGCGCCCGTGCACTACTGACCAAGGTCTGGAGGTCCAACAGGAAGGACTAACAAATACCAACAAAACAAATCCACTTTGCGTTGATGTTTTCTGTGATTGGGAGGTGATGTGAGACAAGCTAAATCCAAAAACACTGCAGCTCTGCTTAGCTTTACTTGTAGAGAGACAATGGCAGATTTTGACCAAAGAGATTCCAGACAAATTTTGAAGACAGTCTTTTGCTGTATTGTTACATCAATTGCACAAAATCAAAAAGCAAAATCCAACTATACTCCTCACTTGTGACACTGGGTGGGATCTAATAAATCAGCTATCACAGAGTGTTTGACATGCACACAGTTATTTGTGATGATCACTTTCATCATAACTTTAGCATTACCAAATTGCACGATCTACAGCCCAGCCTGAACTACAATGACATAGAGCATGTGAGTTTTGACACACATTGTGGTGTTTTAGGGGCCTTTTTATGACTTTAATTACATAACATTAATTATAAACCTACTAAGCTAAAATAGAATCAAAATCTTAATTCATAACAGACTGACTAATAAAGTCAATTGAATTACAGCAGTAAATGTATTGCAGATTTGTGCCACTTTTGTTATGACATAAACTGTACATGTGTATATAAACTATTATATGTAAAATCTTTACGGGAGGATAAAGTATTATCGCCCCATAAAGATTGTCATCTTGGGTCAATGTGCTTGAAAGTGGAGATGAGCTGTTGTGTCTTTACCCTCAATAAGAGCAGCCCTATCAGGCTCAACGGCCACACCCAAATTCCTCTAAATCTTGAAACTTTATATGTGTCACCAACAACAGATAGATGAGATGAAGGCACGGGTTGTTGTTGTTTTTTCAAACATACAGTATTTAAATGTTTATGCATATCTAAACCTACACTAGACTAGCTTTAGCATGTTTAATAAAATTAAATTCTCATTAATCCTTAGATTAGTATGCAGCACCCAGTGGAAAAAGACACGCCTAATATAAATGCAAAGTGCATTTCCACATGTATGTCTCACAATTGTACTGACTATTAGGAAACAATATCTTAATAACACACAGGAATGACATAAAGGAAACGGGTAGTAGTAGTAGTAATAGTAGCGTTGATCCTCATTGGTACACTGTACATAAATATTGTTTTGTCAAATACTAATTTGTTAAAGTTGTTCTTCACTCCAGGTGTGCACAATCTACACATCTAAATTTAAAACATAAAACATAACATAAACAAGTTATTGCTTATTGGTTTTGTGAGGCAGGAAGTTATCGATGTCGACTTGAAAAAAATATCATGCAGACATTCATATTGTCTCTAGTGTTTACAGTATGTTTTCATGCCTGAGTTTTTGCGTCATACATTGAGGTGTCGCACTTTGTTCGACAGTCCTTGAACACACCATAGTTGTGTGCTGTCACTGGCTACACTATGACTACAATCCCATCTGTTCTTTGACCGTCTACATTGTCAATCATTAGTGGTGACTACCTATACATTTTACACCTTAAATGCAATTAGTAGGTGTGTGAGACATATTTAGGAGTTTAAATCTCAGTGTGTATATAGTTTTAAAAAAGCCTATCCTTTTCTGCCAAAGTCCTGTAAAAGAAAATCCTTTTAGAGCAGCAGACCACATCTATACTTTTATACAGTAGGTGATTCCTCATCGCTAGGAAGTCAAAACTGAATGCTTGTCCTCACACAAAAAAAATAAACAACCCTCACTTTCTCATTTTATTGTTACCACCATTTAGCCTGCCTTAAAAAAGCCAAGAGGCTGCAGTTGACTGCACCACATAACGGCAGGTCTACACCCTATGCACCTCGTATACACTTCTATCTCATTATCAATATGCATTTGTATCAATGTGTATCTTTTATGTACTGTTTGTGTGAACGTAAATTTTTGCAGCAAGCTATGACGGTGTGGTAGTGGCAAAAGAAAAGATGAGACCCAGTGGTCTGTTTCGTCTCTCCAATTATGAGAGCCTTTGCTGTGAGCCACGTCTCAGAAAGATGGCACAAGGCGTCACTTATGTACTCCTAATTGGCACAGCACAAAAACGGAATTTGGAACCAGTGAGAAGAAAACAGCAAATTTTCTGAGCTCCCCCACAGATTCCAGCAGGAGGTAAATGGTACCTTGCGTATGGATGAATCTTAGTATACAAGAGTGTCCCACCTCTGGTTTTCCCTTAATGAGGAGCTATTCATGCTCTTTTGACTTGTTCATGCCGTCTTAGCATTTCCATTTTATGACTGCTTTTCGTAGTGGCACAGTGCTGTCTTAGGTACATTTGATACAGGTACAATACAACCAGAAGTGAAAGTGTTTTAATGAAAAAAATGTTTGCAATGTTATGTCTGTGTTCCTTTAAACCCGCAGCAAGATTTGTGTGTATTCTACTGTATTTTATGACAGGAATCTTCTATGAATAACAATGTGTTAAGAGGCACTTTTTTTATTTCAATGTTTTATTAGTAGTACACACACAGATGGACATCAGTTACTCCTTTTTGCCCAAATTAATTGTACTGTACACTGTAAATGATGTAATTGACACTCCATTGTCCCATTTTCCACTTTTCAGCACTTTAGGCCATTTGTGTGTCAGTCGTGTAGTGTGATGCTGTGCTCACCTGGATTCATGGCTATTATACGGTAAATGCCATTCAGTTAATTATTGTCACACAACACTCCACAACAATTATGTGCATATATATATTATATATTAGTTTAACTAAAAAAAACAGACATTTAGGCCGCACGGTAGCTGAGTGGTTAGCACATTGGCCACACAGTCTGGAGATCTGGAAGACCGGGGTTCAAATCTCCGTTGGGCATCTCTGTGTGGAGTTTGCATGTTCTCCCCGTGCGTGTGTGGGTTTTCTCCGGGTACTCCGGTTTCCTCCCACATTCCAAAAACATGCATGTTAGGTTAATTGGTGACCCTAAATTGTCCATAGGCATGAATGTGAGTGTGACTGTTTGTTTGTCTATACGTGCCCTGCGATTGACTGGAGACCAGTCCAGGGTGTACCCCGCCTCTCGCCCAAAGTCTGCTGGGATAGGCTCCAGCATCCCCGTGACCCTAATGAGGATAAGCGGTACAGAAAATGAATGAATGAAAACAGACATTTAATTGTTCAGTCTCTTCTTTTAAACCACCCTTGGTAAAAATAAACTAGCCGGCGGTGTTCTTTTTATATTTTTTGGTTTCAAATCGTGTAATTTGAACCCAAGAGGGACTCCCTAAATGATTAATTGCATTTTGTCTTTAGTTAACCCATAATCGCATATAAAAAAATTAAAAAGTAGGGCTGTAAATCTCTTTGTAGTAAACAATTCAATACGCAACTACAAACATAACCACATCATGTTTTATGTAAAGGGTTATCAATTTTGTGAGTATGGGCCATTGCTTTATTAAAAAATAATATACAGTTAGAAATCCCCGAGGTTTGAATGTTTAATGTGAGCGGCGATTTGTCCCACTTTGTCCACAGTCCCTAAATGCACCTTTTCACATGCTGTGCAGATAGTTTATTTGATAAAATATAACAACTTAGATTAATTGAGATCATTCGTCTGGAAATGATTGTAAAGCCATTTCTTAAGCTTTGGGACTCCGCGCACCACAGTGAGAGCCATTATCTACAAAGGGCGTCAACATGGAAAAATGGTGAACCTTCCCAGGAGTGGCCTGCCAACCAAAATTACCCCAAAAGCGCCGTAATGACTGAACCAGGAGGTCCTATAAGACCCCACAACAACATCTAAAGAACCACAGGCCTCACTTGCCTCGGTTAAGGTCAGTGTTCATGACTCCACCTTAAGAAAGACACTGGGAAAAAACAGCCTTGGAGTTCTAAGACTGAAACCCCTGCAGAACCAGATTTGCCAGAAAACATCTTGATGAGCTTCAAACCCTTTGGGAAAATACTTCATGGTCTGACAAGACAAAAGTTGAACTATTTGGAAGGTGTGTGTCCCATTACATCTGGCAAAAAAGTAATGCCACATTTTAGGAAAAAGAAACCACACCAAGAGTAAAATATGGTGGTGGTAGTGTGATAGTTTGGTGGTTTGTTTTGTTGTTTCAGGACTTTTTGAAACAGGGCCATGTACTTTTGATTTTTTTCCCCCTCACTTTATAATACCATGACAATACCAATGACAGAAGCTCCACATAGCTTTGCCAAGCAAATTTTGGCTAGCAATCCCAAGCAAAAAAATCAGCCCAGGGATGGCTCACATCTAAAATAAAATTAGTTGGGACACTCTTATGCCAGGGTAAAACTAACTTCTAGCAGCTCACTTCTCCCTGGTGAATCGACGTGGACTGCGACAATTAAAAGCACAACGACAGTAAATACAAATAACTTTAGTCTTATTTCGAGAGCCATCTGCCAGGCCTTTCAAGGTAAACTTACACGAATTTTGACAGCCTATTTTAAATATTAAGTAATAAAAGATACCAGTAATTTCTATGTGAAATGTGTCTTAGACTATGAGACAATATAATTTTGTGATTGTTAACAGTTCTTCAACAGCATGGTCCAGGTTTCTTGACTGTAGAATTGCTTGAGGAGAGTAATAATAGTTTGATTGCAGACTTGGTAGTGTTGTCAAGATGAAAGTACACAACTATCAACCTATCAAAGGATACAGACTAGTTCAACACAAATGAAAATGGTTTACACGGTTGACTGAAAATCATTTGGAATAAGCACGCTGATTCAACAGGCTAAACTGTGGAAAATAGTTTCTGTGACACAGAAGTAGATGAAATCATTACTTCGTAGCACTTTAAAGTGGTAAATAAAATATGTAAGGCAACTAACTCCTTATTCAGTTGGTCTTTGAATATATGTATTGTTAAAATGTTGATTTGCGCTGATGACTGCACTTTTGCACATACTGTATTAGCAATTTACTGATTTGCACTGCGCAAATCAGTAAATTGCACTTTATTAAATCGATGACACTTTTATGATGTGCTTTTATTCTAAATGACAATTTATTTTTATTCATCTCAGGGGTTTAATTATTATTATTATGGCATGCATTATCCTATCAGGTGCTATTTATTAATGTCTTCGGTAGACATGCATGTTTTTATTACAAAAATGCTGACCCACAGGTAGTGAAAGCACCTTGTTTTGCACTCTTCAGCATCATTTTTTTAATGTTTCCATGTTACTGTGTTGTTCCAGGCTTATATTGCTTTTATATTGTAAGCAGTTTATTGTGGCTACAGAGCGGAAATGACCCAAAACACATTTCTTTTCATGAGACAATTAAGTTAATGTTGAATCTTAGATTTTCAAATTATGGTTTGGTGAGTTTTCATCAGAAAATGAGAGAAAAAAAATATTATCATCACCCAAAGACAGACAACTCTTCTAATGTATATGAGAATGCAAAGAAAACCATAGTTACTATACATGTCATACCTCACCTATTACAATGACATACATTCTGTACAAAAATTTCCCAGGAGAGATGCTGCCGTTTATAAGTATATCAAATTGCATAAATAATATTTAGGGTTGAATATTTGGTATAAAAGGGTTCATTGTGTTATGTGTGGTTTTATGTCAAAAGGACCAGATAAAGAATGACAAATTTGTATAAACTATTACTCAAACTCAAGTAAACAAAATCACCACTTGAACAAATGTAGGGCGATGCAAATGTGATAGCGAGGTGATAAGTTAAAAGTGTTGCTATCTTAACCACTGTGTCAGAGCCTTTTTATGAATATGACAAGATCACAGAGAGGTATCACATGTTTCTTTGATTGAGACCTTGAATGCTTTATGTCACACTAGTTACTGAGTAACTTGGCATTTCCTGCTAAATTTGGGAGATTTTTGTCTTGAGGCAAATATAAAACCAAAAGGTGCAAGTTAAATACAAAATGCACTGACATCCCCCCCCCCCCCCCCCAAGCAACATCAAATGTAGGGCCCAATTAATCGTCCGGCTGATTTAATGGTCTGATTATAGCTATTACAGATAAGCAGTGATCGTCCAACTTTTGAATGTTGTTAACATTTATTTTTCAGTAATGGAACGCTATCTCACCTAGCTATAGTCAAAACACAATTTCAACACACCTCACACTTCAGGCCTTCAAGAGCGGCACACAAGCTGTCTAATATTGGTAGTACAATACGCTTCAGAAAAATAGCTTACATTAATAAAGCTATTACAATTACATCTGCAATTTTATTTCAAAGCAAATTTTATTTCAGTTCTTATAAAATTAAAGTTTATTGCTTTGATGTGATGTACTTGCATTATTATGCCATATAGTTAATGAAAACATGGTCTAATAATATAGATTATTGACAATAATTTGTAAGACAATTATAGTCCAGCAAAAGTTATAATGAAAGGACTACAAATGAATGATAGGGCCCAATTATAGGCATTAGAGAGTAGATGTTGTATTTTTTGCACTATTTCTTACTTCTGTTAGATTGCAACAATAAGAACAACTCCAGTTCTGAGGGGACATGTGTAAGCAAATGTTTCAATTCACATAAATGTGATTTTTTTATAATTGTTATTGTTATTTTATTCACCAGAGGCTTACTGTCTTTGCACATCATATTTTGGATTTATTTTATGCTGAAATTGTTCAAATCATTTGTTTATTACGGGTAATTGGTTCCAGACTCCACAGCATAAGTACATATCTGCAAAGTAGGATACAGTATTGATAAACATTTTGAGGAGCATAAACACATGTTTATGACTATTTAAATACAATCATTACCATTATTAAAGCCATGTAGACATGAAACAACACCTCTGTAGCCTTTACATTCCTATTATTCTTTGTTTACACCACATTGTAAAGCGCAGAGCACTGGATTGCAGCAAGAGCACAAGAGACGGCTATGGCTTTAACCATTAGCAAGCTAGCAAGGTAAATATTTAACCTTCAATTTATTTACTAATTCTAAACTTAAGAAAGGTAGAGAAGAAACACAAACAAACTAAAGCTTACCACTTCCACACGGAAGGGGAGGCAAATTTATTTTCACTCCATGAGTGTGATGGTAATCTAATATTATGTCTGAATAATGGAACATTACTGACGCATAGTGCCAAAATACTACATATATGTTTGTCTTTAAATATTTTTTTGATGGATAGTCTATCGTGAAATAGCAATCATTTATTATTATAGATATTCTTTTACGCGATAGAGCAATAATCAAACCACAATATTGTATTTGGATTTTAGTTCTTTTACCCATTTATATGTTTGAAAATGCTTTGTTTTGGCAAAAAATACATAAAATTTGCTTAAATGTGCTTTTGATTTTTACTACAAGGGCATGTTCAACAACAAAACAGCATGATCTTTTAACGTATTTTAAAAAAACTGTGATAGTGTGAGGCTGTGAAATTTGAAACTGCACACTGGCGAAAGATGACTGTATTTGCAAATAGTAAAAATTTTCTGCATTCATATTATTATCTTCACATATATAAATTTAATTTATATTCTAGTGTTTGGAGATATATTTAATTCATTAAAACCAGGTAATTGCTTTTTTATACTGAAAATATTTAAAAAATTGATTATCAGAATTTTCTTATTCCCTATTACCAGAAAAAAAATCCATATCGATCGGGCCCTAATCAAATGGGGAAAAAAACTTTTTTTGTCAAGAAACAAAAATAAATTGGTTAGCTCAAGTTGACAAAGCCAAGACAAAACCACCTAATGGGGTGAAATGTTACCTTCTACTTGCGTTTTTATTCAGTACTCAGTATGAAACTATATTTTATCTTCGTTTCTACCTACAGTGGTCTTCTGGTTTTGTAATGAATTCTTGAGAACTGTATTAGCCCAAATGAGTTGAGATAATTGGATGCTTGGCGTCTTACCAGAACTGACATTGTCCAAAGCTTCCTGCTCCACATCCATCTGGTGGTAATGGCGGATGCACACACGACTGTCTATCTGGTACAGCAGGGCAGGACACAGATAGGCGAACTGGTTTGGTGAGATGAGGGAATCAGGTCTCAGCCCATAGTAGTTGAGGAGCTGAGTCAGGTTCAAACACTGTGAGCAGATATTGCATGTTGATTTAAAACAATGCACAGATAATTCAGATAAGGAGTAGCCTGTTATTTATCATTAAATAAGAGCATTCAAATGATTTGTGTCCCTACCTCCTCATGCTGATGAAACAAGCCACTTGCATGTCCAGCCAAAACAGGGACTGGGGCTGTTGGGGTGTCAGGCCCCCCTGGTGCTTCTCTTTTGTCTTTACGAGAATGGCTGGAGCCATGATCAAGACTGTGTTTATGGTCATGATTATTAGACAATGTTGTGAGAGGTAAAACAGTTTTGTTTCGCCCACGTTGTCCTCTGACCCTTCCCGGCTTTCTTAGTTTCTTGGGCTTGGTGTCTGTGGGGGTAGGCAAAGACTGCATTTCCTGATTTGCATAAGATAAGTCAAGCTGGGCAGAAGAGAGCTGTTCCTGTTTGGTGGGAGCAATATCTGTGTTGATTTGTGTTTGCACAAGGTTGGGTTTGTCACTCATATGTTCATCAGAATAGGCATTCTCTTCTTCCTTGCCATGATTATGATTATGTTCTGCATAATTTAGGTGATTGTGGTTATGAGTATGATTTTGATGGAGGTGTGGAGGTCTGTGGAGGTGTTCTCTTGATGCACCAGAAGGTGTGATAGCAGCAGTGGTTTGTTGAGTGCACCCCGTGGGATCTTGTTCTGTTTGTGTATGGTGGGAGCTCGATTTGTGATGTGGATGCCCATGCCCACGCCCATGACCTTCACTGTGTGAGTGAGATCCTTCCTGCACATCAAGAACGTCTAGATGAGCTACATGGTCATGACCAAGGTCGTCATGATCCATCCCTACTACTTTAACTTCACCCAGACCCAAGCTAAGAAGAAGACTCTGAAATCCATGGAAATCTAGCCGGTCTTTCTGGCCATAACGCCGGAACAGCTGCTGTATGTAGAAGTCCTGCTCCTCCTCTAAAGATGCCCTTTCTGGACTTATAGACTTTGCAGTCGGAGAAATCGTCCTCACATATGGAGTCTCAGAAATCTGCAGGTCGCTGTGGGTGTGGTTGACATGGTGATGACCATGGTGCTGATGATGACCGTCTCCATGACAGTGGCTGGACTGATGGTAGAGGAAGGTGAGGACACATAGGAAACAAAATCTTGTGGGCATGTGGACTTGCATTGTCCTCAACTTCTGATTCCCTGTCAAAACATTACAAAATTAAATGAGTATATATAATAA
Source organism: Oostethus manadensis (assembly GCA_024372805.1). Taxonomy (NCBI): domain Eukaryota; kingdom Metazoa; phylum Chordata; class Actinopteri; order Syngnathiformes; family Syngnathidae; genus Oostethus; species Oostethus manadensis. The sequence goes on along the minus strand of QODF01000169.1, from coordinate 366,008 downwards.
TGGTAAAACCATAAGGCCATTATTCACTGCATTAGGTATAGATCTGATTCATTTCAAAGCAAAATATTACTATCTTCATTTTCAACTCTGTTTGCCCTGTGTTTGGTTTATGGGTGAGCTAGAACCTATACCAGAAGACTTCATGAGAAAGGCAAGATCGAGGGAACATACAGAGTAGCATTCACACTCACATTGATACTGATGTAAAATTTAGATTAAACCTATGGACAATTTAGTCTCCAATTACTCTAGCACGCATGTTTTGGGGATGGAAACCAGGCACAGTGTGTTTGAAATTTGAAATAAAAGGTGTTTGAAATACCATCTAGGAGTATTTTTACAGTGCTACTGATACATCTGATGTGTTCTTCGATTTCTTAAGTCTCTACATTTTGGGTGTCTTTCTCTCTCTACCTTCTGATCGCTCGGGTACTTCTCTAGGTCTATGTCCATGACAAGGTCAACAGAATATGCTGCTAACTCACAACACTAAAGCAGATTACTAGAGAACATGCACTTTGTGTATGTGTCTAAAGTATAATAATTAGGGCTGTCTTTGACTACAAAATTTAACTGCTGAATCTGATTCATTAGATTTTGTCTGAAGTACACTTTGATTTTAAGAGCAAAGCTAATGGTGACCCCTACAAAAAAACATATAATCAGCGACTCTTTTCTCCTCAAAGTAAAAGGCTAAAACACTTTAAAAAAAAACAAAAACAAGGTAGGGATAGGAAATTAAGTTGGCGTAACAGCTTGATGATGCAAATGATATTTAGTGTTGTTGGTACTTGTTACATTACATAAGAAGCTGCTGACGCTTGCACTTCACTTTTTGAATTAATCTTTTACCTTTTTAAAATTCGTCCACACTTTGGATGATTTTTTTTTGTAGCCATGTTGACAGTGTTCCTAGCTCTCAAAGCTAAGCCTCACCTTACTAACTTTTAGTTCGTGCCACTGAAAGTAGGTGATTTTATAAATGCCTGGCAAATACAGATTTTCTGTTAAATACACACATCCTTTCCAAATTTTAACACAAATTGGGCGAATTTTGTATCAAAATATGATATTTATAATGTTTTTGTAAAAATTTACACCCCCCCCCCAGTGTAGTCAGAATGGTACAATCTTGATCATATGACATTTGAATCGACTATTCTAGACACCCATAGTAATAGTAATGTTTTGTAGTATAAATGTTTTTATATCCCATTATCTTTAGACCAAAGGTGCCCAACCTAATTTTCAGGGCACCTCTGGCCAAAAAATACGGTAATAATGAAAAGTGTTTGTGGTAGCCCCGTGCCCCCCTGTCATAACAATCCCACCCAGTCGGAAAATCACTGCATTAGATGTATACATTCTGCATCTCTTATTAGTAAAACATTTGTGGCCTGTCAAAACATTTAACATGCTGTCATTCATGCTGTGTTATATACTTCAATACTTTTTTAACGATACCTTTGGAGATTGCACCTTCAATTGTATTGTATCTGTGACAATAACAAGAAGGACATTCAATTCTATTTTACTCACTAATAGAAAGAAAGAATCTCCAAATATTTAAAGCGCTCCTAAAAAAAGAGACCACGTACAACAGACTGTATGATATGACAATTTTACAGCTAAAATAAGACAAAGAATTTTAGGTGGACGGTTATAAGTTATAGGCGCTAAATGGTGTGTGTGTATGCATGGAACCCCAGGCCAAATATTTTTAACCCAATGTAGTCTACACCTGCTGTACTTCAGTGCGTTCTCTAAGATTTACATGACTTAATACTAAAAATAAATAAAAACAAGATAAGCCTTCTGGTACACGACATACCCTTGAGAGAAATGTGCAATAAATTACTTGTTCTCCCCACTCCAAAAAGCCAGAAGCAGCGATATCAATGGAGTCAAATGATCCTCATAAGATCCATTGTGAAGCCTGGGGGTGGTGGATTCATAAATGTAGAGAGTACAGATAAGAGTGGGCTCAATCTAAGATCAGACAAAAAACACTCTGGCACATTGCAAAGATGAGACATTTAAAAATAAATAAATCCACAAGGCTTCTTACCAAAGTTTATACAAGTGTGCCGTGAGGGAATATGGTTTTGGTCGGATCAGATGCCGGGATAAGAACACAAAGCAACGTGAAAAAGAGAGGCACCAAGGAAAGGACCCCAAAAAAACTATTTTTAAAATATTTTCAATTCCCAACCTGTTTTTATTATGTTCTGCTAAAAGTTCACACACAATCTGAAGGTCTGTGCTACAATAATGGTTTTGTTTATTCTTCATCAGCCTGCAGATGACGTCAGTTTATCACTACTATTGGTTAACTACTGGTTATTGACTTCGTCCCCCTCCCAATATAACAATATAAAAGTTGTAGTAAAATGTCTTCAGAAATTAAATGAATGGAGTGCCACTGAAAGGTTCTTGTCTATAAATTGGACAAGTTATAAATAAAATAAATAAATAAAGTCACCGAAAGGAACAGCACACCTGTCAAATGCGTACTCAGTGAAATTGATTTCCTAGCTGTGACTTCCCATTTGAAATTGCATGAAGAAAATTGAGGCGGGGTGTCTTACCTCTGTTGGCCCTTGAATGAGATGTGGGAAATTCGGCGTGATGGTGCTGTGACTAAAGACTGCACATTGAGGGCGGTTCAAAACCTACTTCACGGCTGTCTACAGTGTTTATAAACACGAGACAGTGTTGACCTATGAACCTCACTGCTGATAGGATAGGGTAAAACCATGTCCTATTTTAAGATCACACCCTCTATCCCGTCACAGAGCCTACTCTGTTGTCCTGATTACAGCCTTTTGGTGTGCTTTAACTTAAGGAGGAAAAAATAAAAAACATGTACATGTAATGTTAAAGGGAATTTAAGTTTACAATTTAAGGTTAAGGTATGTTTAAAAAGTCAAATTCAGTTTTATTGTATTTACAAAGTAGTCGCGACTTGATTGACGTTTTATAAGAAGGCTAACAAAAGTTGACAACAAAATAAGTAGTTGCCATAGGCCAACTGGGAACAAGCAACAATCTCCCAGTGACTAAGGCTACGTTCACACTGTAGGGTAGGATTCCCAATAGGTAGGATTTTTTGCTCAAAATCCAATTTTTTATGTGGTGGTTCACATTACCAAACAAATGCGACTTGAAATGTGAACACAACACCCCTGGAAAATGACGTGCATGCGCAGAAGCACGACATCGCTCGCATTTCCGTGTGTTTACGAAAGTAAAGATTGCTGCGGTGTGTGATCCAGTGATGTGCGATACCATTGATTTCATTTCAGGTTGGATAGTGGATAAAAATCAGGCTGGTACTTGTTTGGGATGGTATCATCAAAGATGAGCTTGTGGGGCTTTTTCGGGTTGAGGATGGAGTCAAGCTCAACTCCCAGTCCTACTGCCAGTTTCTGGAAGACACCTTCTTCAAGCAGTGGTACAGGAAGAAGTCTGCATCCTTCAAGAAAAACAGGATTTTCATGCAGGACAATGCTCCATCACATGCGTCCAAGTACTCCACGGCGTGGCTGGCAAGAAAGGGTCTAAAAGAAGAAAAACTAACGACATGGCCTCCAAGTTCACCTGATCTGAACCCCACAGAGAACCTGTAGTCTGTCATCAAATGTGAGATTTACAAGGAGGGAAAACAGTACACCTCTCTGAACAGTGTCTGGGAGGCTGTGGTTGCTGCTGCACGCAATGTTGATGGTGAACAGATCAAAACACTGACAGAATCCATGAATGGCAGGCTTTTGAGTGTCCTTGCAAAGAAAGGTGGCTATATTGGTCACTGATTTGTTTTGTTTTTTTTGAATGTCAGAAATGTATATTTGTGAATGTTGAGATGTTACATTGGTTGCAAGGGTAAAAAATAAATAATTGAAATGGGTATATATTTGTTCTTTGTTAAGTTGCCTAATAATTATGCAAAGTAATAGTCACCTGCACACACAGATATCCTCCAAAATTAGCTAAAACTAAAAACAAACTAAAAACTACTTCTAAAAATATTCAGCTTTGATATTAATGAGTTTTTTGGGTTCATTAACATGGTTGTTCAATATTAAAATTAATCCTCAAAAATACATCTTGCCTAATAATTCTCTGTATTGAGGTATTGGTATTCGACTTTAGAGCATGAAGAGCTGGTATCAATAATACCGATAGCGACATTTCAGTATTGATCCGCACATTACTAGCACGCGCTCCTTAACGCATTTGCGGCAATTTCAAGGATTTTGTGCAACTAGAGTCAATTTTTTCTCAACCAAAATGATTCCCTGGGGAAAAATTAAGAAGAAAGATGGCAAAGACCTTGGTATGAAAGTTTGTAGACAACTTTTTGCCGCGTCTTTTCCAAGGTGCGTATGGGTGGAGTGGCGAAACACTGCTGCTTCGCCAGCTCTCTAATTTTTGTCAGCAATTTTCTCGGATGAGAACTTTTGCCTACATCTGTTCACAGTGCAGTCGAATCGCATACATATCCGATTTTAATATAAAACTATTTGTTATCAGTTTAAAATAAAGTTGAGAGTTGAGTTTTTTTATTGTGTGTATATATATATATACATATATACACACACATATATACACACACACATATATATACACACACACATATATATACACACACATATATACATATATATTTTCATTTTCTATGCCGCTTATCCTCATTAGGGCCGCGGGTATGCTTGAGCTTATCCCAGCTGGTTTTGGGCGAGAGGCGGGGTACACCCTGGAATGATCGCCAGTCAATCGAATGAATCGACATGAATGAATGAGACCTAAGTCACGTTAAAAAAATAAAAATAAAAAAAACTAAATTGTGCTGTTCACACTGGCATGAAAAAATTCGATACAGGTTGCATATGAGCAAAAAAATTGGAATTGCAGTGTGAACATAGCCTATGGGGCTATCTACACTGAAACGTTTTCTGGTCAAAACGGCAAAGTAAATTTCAGCCTCTCATCCACACAAGAACACCGTTGTGGGTGACCAGCTTACACAGCGGGGAAATCTGAGAACGCTGGCTTGTCTTTGCCATGTATACAGGGTGTGGCTGGCATCAGAGGCAACTCCTATAATTAATTCATATTTTTATGTTAATTTAAAAAGACAATAAATACATATTTCATAAATATTTTCAGTAAAAAAACATAAGTAAATTCATTGAAAGATTTTAGTTTGTTAAGAACACACATAACATATACACGTAAGAGGGGGGAACCTATTTTTGTTTCGTTTACGTTGCTTGGGGGAATGCAAAGTGCGTGGCACCAGAGCTGTATGAGGGACACGAGGTGAAGACCTGTGAAACCCGGGATGGAATCAGAAAGAAGTTAATATTTATTCCCGTTGGATTAAGAGGCCACTGAGGTATTTTTTGTTTGTTGTTTGTGTCAAATGTATTTACTTTGTGCAGAATTTGAGTTGCATATCGTTGATTTTCTCAGTTCTGACGGCATGTTTGGGGCATTTGCGGGCATTAGAAGAAGTCCAATTGTCCTAATAAATGTCTGTTGAAAACCAAAGAGCGACGTTGAGCCTGAGTAAATCCATGGGAGTAACACAGGGAATGTTACATGTCATGTCATGTCGTTGCGGTATTATTTTGACCATTGCTTTTCCTGGTTTTTGGCCTTGTTTTCTGTTTTTCAGCTCTCTGGCTGGAGGTGGAGCTACCAGGCACACCTGCAAGAAGTTGCACCAGCTCCATCTTTAGTTCATTCTCTACAGCTGAGAGGCGCTGGTGAATTCCTCCTTGTCACCCACAGAACGCTGCAGTTTGTTTGTGATCTTCGTGCTGACTTTTGACTGTTCAAACCCTTTATCTTTTTCCAGTTGGAGTTTAGGGGAATTGGACTTGCTTGCTGTCAAAGTATGCCAGGTGTACTCAACCCTCCAGCCGCTGTATCTGAACTGTTCCTAATTTAGTGACTGCCCTTCAGGGTGTGCACTTTTGCCACCATCGCTTTACGTTGGACCTTTACCCTAAATAAAATTATGTTTTGTTACTCCACCTGCCTCTGCATCTGGGATCCAGCAACAAAACATCACAGAATTCACCACCCAGGGAATGGATTCCGTAGAGGACGACTCCCTGACAGTGGCACTCCATAAACAGGCGAAACGCTTGGGAGATCAAGAGGAGCAGCTGAGCGCTCTCGGAGCATATGCTATGGGCATTGCCGAGCAACAAGGCGCTTGCCTGGGGGCACTCGAAGAATAGCTCAAGACACTTTTGGACATACTGCAGCCGAACGTTGCCTTGACTGCAGCCCCAACCACCAATGACTCTCTACCTGCAACTGAGGCTCGGGGTACATCCGATGCTAATTCTTCATCTCTCTGCCCTCTGTTCTCCGGCAACACAGGTGATGTGCGCACATTCCTCACACAATGTGAACTACGTTTTGAACTCCAGGCAGCAACTTTCTGCAGTGTGTCTGCAAGCTTTCTGCAGCTTTCCCCACCTGGTCGGGAAGCAGTCAGAAGATCACTATGCACCAAGGGCATAGTGTGACATACTCCCCAATTGAGTTTCGCACGCTGGTTGCCTACAGCGATTGCAACATGTCTGCACTCCTAGATGCATTCTGCTCAGGGTTAAAAGACCAGATGGTCTTGCTGAATCTCCCTAACGCCCTGGATGACCTCATCTCACTGGCCGTGCACGCGGACAGGTGTCTGCGAGACATTACGAGAGGAGTCAGCGGTTGGGGTCTACTCATGAGATGCTCCCACTGCAGACCGACAAACCCAAAAACTTAGAGGATCGCGTCTGACACCTGCTGAAAAAAACGCCACCGTCGCCTGCTTCTTTGCATCTACTGTAGTCAGGCAGACCACGCTATCGTGAACCGCCCACTCCTTGCAGACAAGCAATGCACCCAAACTCATCTCCTGGCCTTACCTAGCCCACCGGCAAAGGCATCCTGTCTGGACCTGTCATCCTCTGACATGAACATCGGTCGTCTACTAGTTCCAGGTACGCTCTCTTGGTTCCACAAGGACATCAATATCAATGCATTTATTGACTCTGGGTCAGATGATTTCATTGGTTTCATTGATGAAGCTGTAGTTAAACGCTTTGTTATACCAGTTTCTCCATTACTTAGATCTAAGGTGATTTAATCACTGAACGAGGGTCACTTGGCGAGGGTCACCCACCAGACCAACCCTCTGACCCATCTTTGTCTGGTAATCATTATGAGAGTATGAAATTTTGTCATTCCCTCTCGCTCTGCCCCCCGTTGTGCTTGGTCTTACCTGATTACAAAAACATAATCCTCAAATCGACTGGACTAAACCATCTATACTCTATTAGAGTGTTTTTTTGTCATACGCATTGTCTTCGGTCCTCATTCTGTACCCATCTTTCAGGATAGGTCAGAAGAAATGTAACTAACTATCTATGGTGCCCGCTGTCTATCATGATTTCTGAGAGGTGTTCAATAAAGATAGTGCCTTGACCCTCCCACCACACCACCCTTGTATAGACTATGGCGCACTAAATGATATCACCGTTAAGAACAAATACCCACTTCCCTTGTTAGATTCTGCCTTCAGCTCCCTCCACTCTGCCACCATTTTCACTAAGCTCAATCTCCGCAATGGATACCATCTCGTCCGGATCCGAGAGAGGGATGAATGGAAGACTGCTTTCCCCACCCTCTGAGGACGACCGCCAGGAGGCGATAATTCCCCAATCCCGGATTCTGGGTGCGATGCTGTGGGATGTGGAGAAGCGGGTCTTGGAGGCCCTTAAAGAGTCGTTTTCTCCCAAGGGATGCCCAGCTGGTCGTTTGTTCGTGGTTCAGGGACTCCGATCCGAAGATCTAGTGGTCCCATGGTTCCAGAATCGCTTTTCATCCAGGTATCAATCGCACCTTGTTCCTCTTGGCGCAGCGTTTCTGGTGGGATACTATGAGGCCAGATGTGAGATGGTTTGTGGCTTCCTGCTCAGTTTGTGCCCGGAACAAAGCATCTCAACAAGCTCCTGCTGGACTTTTGCGGCCGCTCCCCATTCCCTCGCATCCATGGTCCCATGTGGCATTGGATCTTATCACAGGCCTCCCACAATCCAACGGCAACACTGTCATTTTGACAATAGTGGACAGATTTTTGAAGATGGCCCACTTTGTGCCACTGCCTTCTGCCCTGGAGACGGCCGACCTCCTGGTGTTTCACGCTTTCCGGCTCCATGGCATTCCCAGAGACATGGTCTCAGATAGGGGTCTGCAATTTTCTTCAGCCGTCTGGAAGGCATTCTGCAAGGCCTTGAGAGCATCTGCTAGCCTCTTGTCTGGCTATCACCCTCAGACTAATGGCCAAACGGAACGCACAAACTACGATCTGGAGGCGGCCATCCGCTGTGTCTGCCATCTGCAACCCGCTTTTGGGCCATAAACCTAACTTGGATCGAGTACTCTCACAACTCTCTCATCAGTTCTGCAACTGAGATTTCTCCTTTCCATGCAGCGTATGGATTCCAACCCCCGGCGTTCCCTTCTTTAGAGTCAGACGTCGCTGTCCCTTCTGTCGCTGCACACCTCCGCCGGGCACGCCTGGCATGGCGCAACAATTGAGCTGCACTCTCACGCACTGCGGAGCGTAACCAACGCCTAGCCAATCGCCCCCACACACCAGCACCGGAATATCAGCCCGGCCAGATGGTGTGGCTTTCGTCCCGGGACTTACCCCTCCACACAGACTCTAGAAAGTCGCAGCCCTGGTTCATCGGCCTATATCCGATTGAGCGAATCATTAATCCCTCCTCCATCTAGTTTCGTCTCCCAAAATCCCTTAAGATGTGAGCTCTGGCGAAGAGCCAACATAATGTCCAGAATATTTCGAATAACAGTCAACATTCTTCTCATATTTTGTCTTACACTCCATAATTAGTTGCAGAAATAATTCCACTTCTCATAGGTCCTAAAAAGCAGAGGACAACGGATTTATGCATATGCGTTCTTTCTTCTTCTATGGTTTGGTGTGTCACGTGGTTTCCTCATCTGTATTTGTTCACAGCGCCAAACGTAGGTGGGCGTGTGTATTACATCGTTTTCACTGAGTGATTTGTTACGTCTGGATGCAACAATTTATTAATCCCGCACAGTACGGGCACAACTTTTCAACCTGCCAAAAAACTAAAATCTCGAATGTTGCTGTGTGGACAAGGTCAAAGTGTGAGCACAACATTAGGATAGAAGACAATGCTTGTCGTGTCACAAAACAGTGACCCATGGGGGCACTTGAAACAAAATTTCCATTACTCACTTTGCATCAAGATTTGGCAGTTGTACAGTAAACTGTCTTTCTTTGTCAATAATTACTGTGGAGAAAAAAAGGAAAATAATTTGGTAACTCACGTTAATATGTTTGGCCCCCAGTCTTGATGCCACTGTTTCAAACTCTTTTGAAACGTGCACTCTAAAAAATAAATACACACACATTAATATTTATTTCATTGGTTAATTGGAATTAAGTTGTTGTATTTTTGATTGTGGTTCCTTTAATTTTTTTAATTTTGGTTCCTTTAAAAGCGGATTCAACAGTACCTCCTGTATATTAATAAATACATACATAAACAATACTGATACTTAATGGGGGTAAGTAAACATATGTTAATAAACACAGGCAAACAAAAACGGTTTCAGTGGCTGAAAGTTAATTTGTTTAACACTCATGGATTCGCTAACACTCAGAAGAACAAGAAAATCACAAGAAGTCAGTGACGCTCTTATAAGAATTGTAGATTTACACAATTTAGGAAAGTCTTGCAAAACTGCAGATTCCAAGATCATTTGTTCAAACCATTGTACGCAAATTCAAAGAGATTCGGATATATGACCACTTCGTTTAAGGTTTGGAAGAAAACCCATATTGTCAGATGAAAGGAAATTGTTAAGGTTATGAAGGAGAACTAAAGTAATTAGTTGTTTATCGCAGTTAATTGGTTCCAAATCCTACAATGATAAGTGCAAAGTAAGATTCCTTGTTTAAAAATTAAACATTTACATAGTAAGGGCATAGAAAACATGTTTATGATCTTGTAGAAATATTTTTTCAACATTAATAAGAGCCCTCTAGACATGAAATGAAAAAGACTCCTATGGTTTGCATTCATATTAACCAATATAGTAGATATAGTCAGATAAAATAAGCAATTTAAAACATGAATAAAACATGCATTGGCATTCTGGATGTGTGGGGTTTAGAGTTGAGTTTTAGCTTGTCGTGATTTACGGCCGCAACAGGAGCCTGTGTTAATATTATGATTGCAGTATTATCATGATGATTATTATGTTAATAATGTGACTGTTGTGTCATTTAAACCTGCAATAAAAGCCTGTTGCAGTCCAGGGTGTGCCCTGCCTCTCGCCCAAAGTCAGCTGGATAGGCTCCAGCATACCCATGACCTTAATGTCAATAAGCGGCATAGAAAATGGATGGATGGATGGATTAGTTCTGGAGATCAAAACTCATGCTTGTCTCACCAAACAATTACTGAGAACTAGTGACCAATGTAGAATACTACATTCACAATTTAAATACATCTTCTTAATGGCTTGTATTGTACCTGTGATAGAGTGAAGATGCAAAATTGATATCGCAATGTGGGCAGGCGCGACTGTACCTCAAAATTATTCGACTTGACCTTAAGCTAACAGCTTGATGACTGAAACTTGGAATACAATTAGGTGTTCTAACCCAAGTAACATTCCCATACACCCATCAAAACAGTTTGTGTTGAATTGATTTAAAATGTGTGGGTTTTTTGTTTTCCTTTCTAATTAAATTATCTAATCAATTGCTTAAGTTTGTTGTGATTTAGTTATTTTGTCCCCCCTCTACATTTTTAACATTGTGCAACATTTAAACAATGGCCACATATTTTCCAGGTCAATGATGACAACATGACTCCAGTTATTTCTCTCAAATGAAATAGCTGACTTTCAGCCCCTAAGCCGCTTCATATGATTCTCACATGTTTAAAAATGTTTTCTCATGTCAGTGATGTGCGTGGGACCACAGAGAAATAAAAAAAAAAAAATTATATATTAAAGAAATGCATTCTGTTTTCAAAGACCATACAACACCACAAAATGAACTATATATTATAATGGTTTCGTTTGATAATTGCTTGAAGAGCACAAGTCAGTTTCTGGCTTTCGTTCCTCAAATGAGTCATGTCAGCCTGATATGTCAATAAATACACTGTGGGAGACTAAAAACAGTTTGTTCTTGAGATAAAAATACCAATATTTAATAATGTGAGTAACCACTAAGATCTCATTCATAGCATATCAGATGTTCAAGTCTTAGAGGATAATGCTTATCTGTCCAATTAGATGATTCAAGAGACTAATGATAAATGGGTGAGATTTTTCATGAATTCTTTAAACCAATGGGAACTACTCTGTGTCCTAAGGCCTATTTCAAAAAGCCTGCTGGTAAGAGCATTCATCGTGACATATCCAGTCAATGCAAAACAACATCACAAGGTACAGTTTTGGTCAGAAAGTTTACTTACGCTTATCGTTGGAATGAATGCCATAAGATTTTTGAGCCTTAAATGTTTTATTTGACCCATTCTTTTCTATGATGGAATAATAATACAATGTACATAAACTCTGTACTAGCACTAAACATATTTGAACATGGACAAACATTTTCGGACACTGCTTAAAATATGGGATAGCGGTTTCTTCGAGTTCTTTAAGGATTTTTTGCTTTCACTCTACATCTTAAATCACATAACAATTTTGTGTTCTGTTACTGTTGTTTACTTTGTGCTTAATGTGCTTTGTATCAGTTCATAAATTGCTGCATAAATGAGTGTTTCGCCCAATTCAAAACCAACACCCCCAGACGTGTACCATTATATCACAGAGCCTCTGTTTTTGTCATTAAACCATTCCAAAAGGTCAAACAATAATTAAAACAAAAAACATTTTTCCATAACACACCCAGTGTGTACAAAAATCTAAATGTGAATTTTTTTGTCAAAAACCGGCACTTATAAAAAACAAGGTATCTAATGTTTTTGTCAAATCCATCAATCTATTGCATTTGTGATTCCTTCTGTTATTTTGTTTAGTGCCAATGTTTGAATTATTGTTCAATCTGTAGAAGAAACACATCTAGAATATAAATATAGAATATAAAATAATCATGTAGAATATAAAATAAAAAATATATAAAATGTTACCGATTAACAATTTTACACTTTGTTAAAATGACTAAAGTTTCAAGTAAATTGGCAAAGAAAACACATGTCCAACTTGACAAGCATAAACATTGATTATAGCTGGTTCAAAAATATAAACTGTATGTGAGAAAAAAAGAAAACAGCCAAGCCTTAAACACTGTCACAGTTTAACACTCATTGGGTTTCAAAGATTGTTCATCTGTACCTGCCTACCTTACTACATGCCTTCAAGAAAACAGTGGTCCATGCAGGAATCTTATTCTTACAGCTACAAACAGCACACACAGGTGCATTGCTGATGTTCTATCATTAGGAATTAATTTTCTTCACTCTGAGTGGGATTTACGACTAAATAAGGACTTATTAAGCAAGGAGAAAATTAAATAAACAACAGCAGGAATCTTCCCTTACCTCTTATCAAAACACGGCAACCAAATGTTCTTGAGCCAAGATAAGATTGCTAAATGTTTTGTGGTTTAGAGGCTCCATTTATTTGTATAAATGTAGGGCGGTACCGTGTGCATGTGTGTGTGTGTGTGTGTGTGTGTGTGTGCGTGCGTAAGCCCGATCACAAGTCAGAGTAGAAACACATGATCAGCTACAAATTGTAGGTATTCATGTATACTTGTTGTATGTATGTTCTGTGGCATTGTACATGTTTTTGTACTTGGAATTACAAAAGAACAAGAACAAATGTGTTACTTATTGCCCTATGGGGCTACAGTGATATAATGTGACTTTATATATTTGCATGTGTTTTATTCACAGAAAACAACATTGTTCAAAAGACTCCTATTCACATGTAGCTCCAAGCACGACAACACTGTCTATTTCATAGTAAAATATCTTTTCATACAGTATGTTCAAGAATACCATCTTTATGGTCACGCCGTTTGAGCAGCTTTGACCAGCCATCCAGGCAATGTGGATTTCCCCACTGAGAATTTGACAAATTTCACTTCACTTTCACTTTTCCTTCTGTTTTACAGGAAAAAAAGTAACATTGTCCTTCCTCTCAGGGAAGGGACATGGCTATGTATTACTCTTCAGCGCACATGTAACCTGTTCTACTTTTTGTACATTATTAATTTAAAAAATAATTTTTGTTTGAGAAACGTTTTCACGTGTTCAGCCGTCACATTAATCGTGGGAGAGAGTTTGATCATTCTTCAAAATTTCTGACACTGCTTGATATGTTGAAGAGCATCTACATTCTTGTCTAACTGTTAGATGTACAATGACTTTTTTTAAATTTTTTATTTCAATGGCCTTTTTTCCCCTCATGACTATACATCTTTTGGCAGAGACGTCCAAAATTGCACTGTAGAAGTTCTGTAAATTGTAAATTCTGTAAATTGTTCTATAAATGTCACTTAGGGTCTGTTAGATATTACAATTATTTTTAGCCAGGAATCTATATAGATATTAAAGCTGCTGTCAGGCGTTTAAAGGCTAGCTCTCATTCAAACAAGTTACAAACATATCCTGGCCTTTTCCTGGGCCGACCATGTAGCTATGCTTCATACACACGCACACAACAACAGGTAACGTTATGTTACAAAAGCAGTGTTTGGAAAAGCGTTTGATATATTCACCAGTTGAAAAGAAATATGGATGTTGGGGTGTTGGCTCTGGATGTTGAGGGACTGTGTTGGTTGACACGCCTCTACAACATTGCATGGAAGTCGGGAACAGTACCTATGGACTGGCAGACCGGGGTGGTGGTCCCCATTTTTAAAAAAGGGTGACCGGAGGGTGTGTTCCAACTATAGAGGGATCACACTCCTCAGCCTTCCAGGGAAAGTCTACTCCAGGGTGCTGGAGAGAAGGACACGACCGTTAGTCGAACCTCGGTTACTGGAGCTGCAATGTGGTTTTCGTCCCGGTCGCGGAACACTGTACCAGCTCTACACCCTTGCAAGGGTACTCGAGGGTATGTGGGAGTTTGCCCAACCAGTCTACATGTGCTTTGTAAACCTGGAAAAGGCATTCGACCGTGTCCCTCGTGGTGTTCTGTGGGGGGTGCTCCGGGAGTACGGGATTGGTGGCTCGCTACTACGTGCCATTCGGTCCTTGTACAATCAAAGCAGGAGCCTGGTTTGCATTGCCAGCAGTAAGTCGAGCTTGTTTCCGGTGAACGTTGGCCTCCGCCAAGGCTGGGCTGCCCTTTGTCACCGATTCTGTTCAAAATCTATATGGACAGAATTTCAAGGCGCAGTCAAGTTGTTGAGGGAGTCCAGCTTGGTGACCTTAGGATCTCATCTCTGCTATTTGCAGACGATGTGGTCCTTATGGCCTCATCAGGCTGTGACCTTCAGCGTTTACTGGAGCGGTTTGCAGATGAGTGTGAAGCTTCTGGGATGTTACTCAGCACCTCCAAATCCGAGGCCATGGTTCTCAGTCGGAAACGGGTGGACTGTACCCTCCGGGTTGGGAGTGAGGTCTTGCCTCAGGTGGAGGAGTTCAAGTATCTCGGGTTCTTGTTCACGAGTGAGGGAAGGTTGGAGCGTGAAATCGACAGACGGATCGGTGCAGCATCTGCAGTAATGCGGTCACTGTACCGGACCGTTGTGGTGAAGAGAGAGCTGAGCCGTAAGGCAAAGCTCTCTGTTTACCGATCGATCTACGTTCCCACCCTCACCTATGGTCATGAGTTATGGATCATGACCGAAAGGATGAAGGTCTGATCTTGTAGTGGATGCCGATCTTTTCCAATCTTCAAAATACAGTGGATCGGTTGATCCCAATCCTGAAGATCGGATGGGGACACCCCTATATACAAATGTAGTCATGTTGTTGTTCCATTGTGTATTTGCTTTTTCTGTATGGTCTTTATTTTTCCATTTTGGCGTTGCTCTCCCTGTTTTGTCTTTGTCATTTCCATTTTCTTTTTCCGGATAACTCAAGCTGGCAACAAAAGGCAAAGGCAAAAGGATGCCAGGGTTATTGATCCCATCAACGCTTCTCTTAGCAGCTACGATATGGACTCCGTTGTGAAAGATGTGGCGTGATAGTGATATTACTTCCTGTCCCTGACATTTTTCCCTGTCACCCGCAAAGGGCTACATTTAAACATACTGTAGATACTACATACCCACTGCAAGCAGGAATAGTGTGATCAGGTCTGGACTAATCAGCCTGGCAAAATAAAGGCTCGCAAAACAGGAAAATCAACACCTAAATGGTAAAAACAAAGACCAGAAAAAGGAATGACAAAATACAAAAATTAAAAAATGACTAAATCTGTATATATTTTAAATAATATCAATATCAATAATAAAACAATTATTGATTCTATTATTTATATTATATTATATTTCCACATGTATTTCCTTTTGATTTTGGCACTCTTGCAATTCTATACACAATAACTGACTGCAAGAAAATTGGTCCTATTGTCATACCCATCATGGCTGAGTATAACCTGTTACCTTGGCCACTGTTTTTTTGTCCTTCTAAACTTTTATAAATTAACTGGTCACTTAATTCAGTCATTTATGCACTCTGCCGGGCACAATTATGCTGGAAGATTTTACACAACTTACAACTCATGTCACCTGCTCACCAGAGATTTCATTTCTTGTTTTGTCAATTTTCCCACTCACTCCAAAGGTCTTATTTTGAATTTATTTAATCCTTTACACCAAATACTACTGCTTTTCTTGTTCACCTCCTGCACTGATATCTGTAACTCCCTGCTACTCAACGTTCCACATACATACCTCCGCAAACTTTAGCTTGTCCAGAGTTTTGCTACCCACATCATCCCCAACACCCACTTCACTAACCACCTTGCTTCCGGTCTCCAATATTTCCACTGGCTCCTGGTCAATTATCGGCTCAACTTTAGGATTCTGCAGATCGGACCCACGGCGCACGGTAATGACGCAGTTCCTGTGAGACGGTGAGGCGGCAGAACACAACTTGGCGCGCTTTTCAAAAGTCTCATGCGTTGAACTATTTTACTGCTTTGTTTGGCCAAATGCAACATTAATAGAATAAACGTAGAGGTAGAGTGTCCTAATTGCTCACTCTGGAGAGCAGCGAAGAAGACCTTGTCAGCCTTGCAGAGTATATCGACTCTTGCTACTAAGAAGTCGTCATGGGGAAACCCAATGCAGCCACTCCCAAAGCCCCGGCAAAGAGATCCAGGAACGACAACTCTCCTGGGACGGCTTATTCACCCGGGAAAGACTCGGTGGACATACTGATGTCCATCGATAACCAACTGTCCTGTCTTGATGCCCGCTTTAACTTGCTGCAGATCATGCACAAGGAATTCCAAGCACTACGGGACTCGGTGGAGTTTAGCCAGCAGCAGGTGCAGGCCCTAGCCCAGGAAAACGCCTCGCTCAGGGAGTCGGTGAAATCCCTAACGGCGGAAATGAGTCGGCTCTCCGAGGAGAATAAGAAAATCAAGGAGACTGTTTTGGCTCTCCAGGCATATANTACATGTATATATATTTATATATATATATATATATATATATATATATATGTTAGTATTATTTATTTTTATTTTTTCCTGTATTTGTGCTCTGTGACTGTTCTGGTTGTTGAAATTGTGATTATCATGGCTGTTTAAAATATGGTTGAAATATGTTTGTGAGGTTCTTCTGCACCCTTTCTTATATCACTCCACGCCCCACTCGTCCCTTTTCAGGAAGACTCATTTGGATTATGAAATCTCCCTTGGCAAAGAAATTTTGCTCAGCGTTTAAAGGCCGCTTGACTCCCTTTCAGCTGTTATGATGCTGGACAAGACCAAAAAAAGGATTCTGCTGATCATTTCCAAAGCCTTCTAAAACCTTTGTTCCTTCTTACATTTGTCAATTTATCCCAATCAGCAATCATTTGCTTTTGTTGTAAAGTGTCCTTGGGTGCTTTGAAAGCTGGTTATGATTAAAAAATAGGTATAATTATTATTATTATTATCATTATCATATTTTCCTGACGATAACTCGCTACTTTTTTCCTACATTTTGAACCCTGCAGCTTATGACACGATGTGGCTAAAATATTGATTTTTTTTACGATGGTGTATTGGGGCCACATTTAAAAAAAACTTAAGATTCAGGGATTACAATACATAATATTATGAGATTTACAGTCATAATTTACAAGATTAAAAGTCATAAATCTACAAGAAAAAAATAAGACAAGCTTTTATTTATAATGAAACAGCAAATCAGAGCAGTTGGTCAAAACCAGTTTAGTATGAGCTACCATCGTCTCACCGCTACGCTCTAATACCCCGCCCCTCCATAAACGGCTCCCTGGTTCATAACGGTCTCATGCCTATAAAATGACGTTGCGACTTTTCATAGCATTTCCCGTAAAGTTACGTTTTTACTCTCGTAATATGACGATCTTTTCTCGTAAATATACAACATTATTGTCGTCAATTTACCACTTCATTATCGAAATCTTGATGATTTTAATGCTTCATTTAACAAGCATTGCCTGAGACTGCTATAAACACTCTTGACGCTTCAAGAACTGTAAACTAACACTTTTGAAACCGGGTCCCAGCGTGTAAAGATTTGAAGACGCCTTTTTCACGTCTCTGTATTAACGGCTTCGCCCGGGCTTTTTTCTGTTTACAGGCCATCTGCACAACTGCGCATGCCCAGTGTTTGGTTGCCGGTCTGTCACATGTTTCCGCTTTCAGAGTGTCACAGCGCCACTAACAGGTTTGGCATATGTATTACTCACTCGTTTTCAGTACTTTCTATGGACGCATAGACATGGACGCATATGTTCTGAGGTGCTTCAACTCTTTTAAGACGACTGAAAAAGACAACTACAGTGGTTTCAGTGAACAGTAAGAGGATGAATAAAAACAATTACTTTTCTGTTATGTTTAATTTTACTGCCGCGTTACAGGCACTGTTTGGAAACAAGGTAAATAAACAAACATTTAAAAAATCTGTGTTTTCTTTTCCTTTCTGCTTATCTCTTCTTTGTAAATAATTTCTAATTTCATAACGTACCAGTATATATCCACGGCATATAGTCCGGTGCAGATAATTTAAAAAAATACATTTTCTAAAAAAATTGTGGGTGTGGTTTATATTCCGGTGCGCTTTGTAGTCCGAAAAATACAGTATTATTATTATTATTAATTAATATATCCACTCTGTGAAGAATTTAAGGATTGCTCAACTGTAATTATAATAAAAAATAGTCTTAAGATTTAAAATTAACAAAATATTATAAGTAATCCTCCCAAAGGGAGTCTTTGTTACAGGGCTGTCATATTATGCTGCATTAGTTTGATCAAACACATTCTAATAAACTGGAACATACACACAGGCACAAGTCTACCGTGTGTGGTGCTGGCAGCAAAGTGTGGGAATGTTGTTATATTTGACAGACTACAAATAGTGTGTGAAATAAAATGAACACACCAGGCTGGTTGATGTTTACCAGCTATTTAAGCGGTCAGCAAACGTCAACTATTTAAGCGGTCAGCAAACGTCACCTTTACCGGAAAGTTGCATTAAAACAAAGAGTGTAAAAGGTACCTGTCTTCATGAACAGAACTTTCAGTATGGAACGGATTAACTTATTAATTCATTGACTCATTCATTTTCTATGCCGCTTATGCTCATTAGGGTCACGGGTATGCTGGAGCCTATCCCAGCTGACTTTGGGCAGGAGGCGGAGTACACCCTGGACTGGTCGCCAGTCAATCGCAGGGCACATATAGACAAACAAAGACATACAACCATTCACACCTATGGACAATTTAGAGTCGCCAATTAACCTAACATGCATGTTTTTGGAATGTGGGAGGACACCGGAGCACCCGGAGAAAACCCATGCACGCACGGGGAGAACATGCAAACTCCACACGGAGATGCCCAACAGAGATTCGAACCCAGAACTTCCTGACTGTGAGGCCAACATGCTACCCATTTATCCACAGTGCGGCCCGGAATCGCAAAATTGTCCAATAAAAACATAATTTACTGTTAAACGTGAAATCTTGCAGAAATTGACATTATATGAATAAAATGCTGTCAATGTGAGGAGAAAGGAATGTTTGTGTGTAGAATTACTTACCTGGCGGATGGCTAAATCGTGGCGAAATATCATTACAAACACTAATCCACATCCCGTCCCAAACTAAACAAATTCAAATGACGATGAACACCGGCAAAAGTTGGCGCAACCTCCTCTTAGCGTCGCTTCCATTCATGCTCAGTCGGTGGAATCTAGCATGCAACTCGGGCTGGATGAGTATTTTATCAAGGCATTCATTTTTACCACTTTAATGTAGGGATGCATGAGTTATTTTCAATTTAACAAATTAGGGTTTACGGTACATGTAATGGATCGTAGCGCACCACTACTATAAAATACAAGCCACCACACCACAAAAATGTTTGGGTTTTATTTTAAACTTGAAGACAATGTTAAGTAATATAGCCTATGAATGGATATAAATGGATGAATATACAGTGAGGGAAAAAACTATTTGAACCCCAGCTGATTTTGTAAGTTTGCCCACTAACAAAGAAATGATCAGTCTATAATTTCAATGGTAGGTTTATTTGAACACTGAATAAATTAATTTGCATTTCTATGAAGGAAATAAGTATTTGATCCCCCATCCGTCAGCAAGATCTCTAGCTCCCAGGTAGATCTTATACAGGTAACGAACTGACATTGGCAGCCGATTCAGCTTGTTACCTGTATAAAAGAGACCTGTCCACAGAAGCAATCAATCAATCCAGATCCCAAACTATGCACCATGGCCAAGACCAAAGAGCATTCTAAGGATGTCAGGGACAAGATTGTGGACCTACACAAGGCTGGAATGGGCTACAAGACCATCGCCAAGCAGCTAGGTGAGAAGGTGAAAACGTTTGGTGCAATTATTCGCATAACATAAATTAACTGCCAATCTCCCTCAGTCTGGAGCTCCATGCAAGATCTCATCTCGTGGAGTTTCAATGATAATGAGAACAGTGAAGAATCAGCCCACAACCCCTCCGGAGGAACTTGTCAATGATCTCAAGGCAGCTGGGACCATAGTCACCACAAAAACAGTTGGTAACACACTACACCGTGAAGTATTGAAATCCTGCTGTGCCCGCAAGGTCCCCCTCCTCAAGAAAGTCCATCTACAGGCCCGTTTGAAGTTTGCCATTGAACATCTGACTGATTCAGAGGAAGACTGGGTGAAAGTGTTGTGGTCAGATGAGACCAAAATTGAGCTCTTTGGCATCAACTCAACTCGCCGTGTTTGGAGGAGGAGGAATGCTGCTTATGACTCCAAAAACACCGTCCCCACCGTCAAATATGAAGATGGAAAAATTATGCTTTAGGGGTGTTTTTCTACCAAGGGGACAAGACAATTGCACCGCATCAAAGGGAGGATGGATGGGTCCATCTTTTGTCAAGTGTTGGGTAAAATGGGTCGTGGTTGGGTATTCCAGCATGACAATGATCCAAAACACACAGCCAAGGCAACCAAAGATTGGCTCCA
Source organism: Oostethus manadensis (assembly GCA_024372805.1). Taxonomy (NCBI): domain Eukaryota; kingdom Metazoa; phylum Chordata; class Actinopteri; order Syngnathiformes; family Syngnathidae; genus Oostethus; species Oostethus manadensis. The sequence goes on along the minus strand of QODF01000169.1, from coordinate 345,275 downwards.
GATGAAGCATATTAAGGTCATATACATATATATACACACACACACATATATATACATACAGACATATATATACACACACACATATACATACATATATATATACAGTTTATATACAGTTTGCCAGAACCTCTTCGGAGCCCACCAAAAGTCGTGCTCCGTTGCCTCATCAAGCTTCTCCTATACCCAAATTTTTGTCTCGACCACCACCAAACTCGCATGCCGCTTTGCCTGCCGGTACCTGTCAGCTGCTTCAGAAGTCCCACAAGCCATCCATGCTCGATAGGACTCCTCCTTCAGCTTAATGTGCATCAATTCCCTACCCTACAGTAGTTGTAACTGTAGTACTACTGTAGTAGTCACAGTAGTAGCAGTAACACTGACAAGTTGCATGTTTTGAGGAACAAAAGCAACAAATGTCCACTTCATAAAAGTAAAATCCAAATCATTCAATAACTCATACATTAATAAGCAGTCAGAGAAGGTTACATAACAGTTACAAAGCAATGTACTAGCAGTTTTAGGTGGTCTTGATTTCTTCATTCTACACTTACACCAGGGGTGTCCAAAGTGCGGTCTGGGGGCCATTGGTGGCCTGGGACTCCTTTTTATTGGGCCCAGCACATAGTAAAAATAAAATGTACTGACAATAATTCATCAAAAAAGTGGAAAATTGAGTTAAAAGCCCTATGTAAAGAGAAAAAGCTTTAATATTGACAGAGTTAAATAATATTACACAAAGCTTTATAATACTGTACCTTTTTACAAAATATAAAAAAATATACACACAATATCAAAGTAGCCCAACGTCCTTTGGCTTTGCAGTATGCAGACCACTGTGGTAAAAGTTTGGACACCCCTGTTTTAAAACAATAAAGTAGAGTTAACTATGTCGATAATCAGATCACCATAATCTGCACTATACATTTTTAATAAAATAATTGTTGATTTATTCATAATCAGTCTGTAATCTGGGATTTCATTCATGTGGTCATTTTTTTTTTAAAGATAAGCTCCTTTAGGATCAACCGAGGACAAACATCGGCATTTTGCATAACTGGCCCTTTGTTTGGGAGAGTAGCCAATTACATTGTCCAACACAATGTTTTTCTTTTCATCAACTGTTAACACAGGATTTCCCCTAGGATAATTTGAAACTGTGGCGGTGTGCTGCATGGGACTATCACCGCTGTGTCATGCCGCTGCTGCTTCTGCATTGTTTTAAATAACAAATAGCAATTTTTTAAATGACAATAGAAAATTCATTCATTTATTCATTTTATATACCGCTTATCCTCGTTAGCGTTGCAGGTAAGGAGCCTATTCCAGCTGACTTTGGGCGAGAGGCGGCGTACACCCTGGACTTGTCGCCAGTCAATCACAGGGCAACAATAGAAAATTTAAATGACTTATTGACTTATTTAATTTTTTTCAACAACAAGCATAACATAAACTAAGAACTTTGCAAAATGGTTAACTCATAGGAAAAGTTGCTGAGTACCAACAAATACATGGAAAATGAATTGTTCAATATTATATATAATTCAAAATAAAAGAATTAACAAAATAATTTAAATATTTTGTTATAGATATCTTTCCTGGGCTATGATACCAGAGGTATATCCAATTTGCAGCTCTGTTAATCATTTAAATCTACTTTGGCAACAAAAAAAAAAGGAGGTGAGCAATCTGTGTTTTATGTGACAGCCAAAATTTAAATTGTACTTTACGTACAAAGCACATCTCCACTCAGTGTCCTCATTTGTCATTAATACAGATGTCATTATTTAATAGAACAAAAAAATATACTAAGAAAAAGTAAGTAACATAAAAAAAGTAAGTAGCGATGATTGATGTATCCAATTACCGTAAATAGACACTTTTAGCTCACAATAATGAGCTAGCTAGATGTCCGGTAGAAGGTCGAATGAGATTGAAATTTTAGCAATCATACACGCTGACATAGTCTTAGGACGTGACAAGCTGTCATCAATTGCCTACACATTGTATAGACTTTTGTTTATTCTCCCAATAATCAGAAACAAAGTGAAAGTCAACACAAGACGAGTTGCGCGGCATATCTGCTCACATGCCAGCAAAGCAGACAGGTGATTCCATGGATTCCAGTGACTTTGTTTGGCTTTCACTTTCCTAACAATGTGCAAAATCGTAAATCTTGATAAAGAACATTGCCAACGAAACAAAGACATAAACATGTAAAAATTGTGGGCCTTCTAACAGACTCTGACATGAATGAAAGGCTATGTTCACACTGCAGGGTAGGATTCAAAATTCAGATTTTTTTTTTTTTTTTAAATCCTACTTCATGTGGTTGTTCACAAGTCAAATGACGATGAACACAAGTTCCATTATTAAAAAATGCGACTTGTGACATGCATGTGCAAAGGCACGACATCACTCGCATTTCCATGTGTTTACGCAAGTAAATACTGGTGCAGTGTGTGATCCAGTGATGTGATTGATTTAATTTCTGATTCGATACTGAATCAAATTCAGGCTGGTATCGGTAATACCAATTCCATACTATGTGCAAATTCACCTGTGTCTGGAAAATTATAAAAATGTAGTGTACAGTATTTTAAATCACAGCATGAAGAGTACAAGACATCATAGTCATTTATATATTTATATTAAACCGAGAAGTATATTGAGGTAGTGGGGTGATTTACATTATAGCCAAGCTAAAATACAACATCAGAAAAAGCAAAAGAACAAAATCATACACCTGAAGTATCACTATTTTGATTTCAGAATCGACTTTAGATTAAAAAAGCCTTGGTATCGGAGATTGGACATTTCAGGATCGGTCCACACCTGACTAGCATGCTCTCCTTAATGCGTTTGTGATTTCAGGGATTTTATGCAACTGGAGTCAATATTTCCTCAACCAAATAATTCAGTGTAGAAGATGAGGAAAAATGACAAGAATTTTGGTATGGAAGTTTGTAGACAACTTGTTGCCACTTCTGCTCCAAAGAGTGTGGGTGGAATGGCGAAACATTGCCAAGAGCTGCTTCACTAACAACTTATAAAAATCATTTTCGGATGAACTTTTGGCTACGACGGTGAGTACATTTATCCAAGTCTTGCAAGGTAAACTACACCAAAAAAATGTATCTCCAAAAGGGAGCCGTGGCCAAAAAAGTTTGGGAACCACTGACATAGCCTAAGTATTGCTCTTCTCAACAAGCAGCGGGTGCTGTTGTGGGCCACTCCACCATCTGAACACACACACAAAAACATTACTCTTTCTGAGAGCCTCCTTTACAATTAATAGAATGTACAATTAATAAATCCCATTGCCAATTACAATGTAAAATGCATGCCCATGGCACATCGTGAAAACTTTTGAATATTGTTTAATATTGCTGAGAAGGAACGGTGTGGTAAATATGCAATAGTATACAAAAATACATTCTCGATTGATTCAGAGGCTGGGATGAGTAGTTTCAATGATGACCTACAGCTAATACGAAAAATCAAACGCATCTGATGACAAATGGTATTAAAAAAAAAGGCTGGATAAAGTCTGAATGACGATTTACGCTTTCAAATCAATAGCTAACATACATTAACATTGCTTTGTAGTGTCCGAGCATGTGTGCAAAAACGGCGAACTAGCACACAAAGTTGCCATTTAAAGCTTTCAAAGAGGACATGAAATAAATTGCCAAAAAAGATGATTTACTATAATTGTTGTGCATAACGTAACCATATGCTCAATCCTGCACGCGGTGAGGATCTAAAACACGATGGAAGCCTCTCAGCACACGAAGTGTGATTAACGCTGTGACTAACAACTATATTGGCCGGTTTTCAAGACAAGAGATGGAAAGGACCGGTCTTTAGCCTAGACCGAAAAAAGGTCAATCGACCTGCCTCGTAGATTGCGTTGTTAGCGCCCTGCTAGCACCCTGCTAGCACCGGTAAACCACGGCTTCCAAAACCAATGCAACACTTCAACTAGCTAACATTAGCTAGCTGGCCACATACAGGAAATGAGCAGACAAGAATAGACATCCAGGAGGACAACCTTGAACACATTTGTTTTCAAGTCAACGTTCAACAAGTGCTCAATTGTCGTCTGTGTGGTTCAGGCAGCTCGGGTCCATGTTGTGGGAGTGTATGAAGAGTAAATGCGTTTTTATGTAGTTACCTCACTCGAGTGCCGTGTGCATCTCCTCTCCGCTCCGTACCAAAAAAAAAAAAAAATCCTCCGAGTGTTTTACGCCAAGCGGCACGCAGACAGCTCATTCACCAATGCGTTCTACGCATTATCCTTGACAAACCAAACGAGGAGGAGAAACTTCGTACGCCATTCACGCAGAGAGCCACGGATTGCATGGCGGCTTTTTCTTGAAGACTGCGGCAGGCTGTCATGTGATCAGCTTGGAAGAATCACACAACAGTCTAAGCTGTGCCCCTGTGCCTTCGCGAATGCATTGTGTAATTTTAATGCGTTGTGTGTTATATTGCATCATTTTATAATAATAATAATAATAATATAATATTCCCTATTTTTTTCTTGGAGATTAATAAAGTATCTATCTATCTATCTATCTATCTATCTATCTATCTATCTATCTATCTATCTATCTATCTATCTATCTATCTATCTATCTATCTATCTATCTATCTATCTATCTATCTATCTATCTATCTAAGTTCATTATTAAAGTATACTATACTAAATTTTAGTAACTAACTATAGATAAATAATTAAATCGGTCTGCCTATTGGGTTCTGAGCTGCGTTTATACTTGACTAAACGAACTGCACTAGCAGAGCAAATAGACAAGAGTTTGTTTTAACCGGCCCAAACATGAGAGAGGAACCACTAGGCTGTGAGGCATGTGTGCTTTGGAAAATCCAGATATTCATTAGCCTAAATAAAGATAGTATTGATTCTTCCATAAATGAAGGATGACTGAGCACAGTCTATTTATATTTTGCAATGTACACTTCCCATCAGTTTTGTTTACTTATGGCTTACGAATTATATCCAATCATTGAACTGACATGCAAAATCAATTATTCTGTTAATACAGTCCTTATATAAGTATGCAAACAACTGACTGGATTGGATGCTCTGAACAAATACAGCTAATTTCTGGCGTCCTTACACCAGAAAAGTCTGCTTCTCAGCAGTTTATTGTTCCAAGTTTCCCCTCTCATGTGTCCCCTGATCACAAGGAGATAAGCAAAGAGTGATCAGCAGTGCTCTCTCTTACATCGTGCCCCAGGGTTTGTGCGAGTCGTTAAGCAATGCTGAAAGTATCATTGCGGCTTCCTGCATTATTTAGCCAGTATCTGATCTCAGCAGACGCAGGATAATAAGTGCCAATAACCACAATGAACTACAAGTTTGACTCAACCATTGCCATATATACAACCTTGAATGGGGAGCAATTTCCTTTTGAAATGCCCCTTGCTGTAGATTACCTCAACAATATTTCAAATACTACGACTGTGTTAAGTGGCAATCTTCTAGCCTGCAGCTCAGACTGGCATGTGATATGAAGCACTGGCTTCTCGCAAAATTGGCTATTTTTTTGCATAGTGAGGTGATGATATAACCATATGTGCATTTACAGAACTGCAGTAGTAGTATTCCTTGAATCAGAGCCCGACCGATATGGATTCAGATTCCGATATAGGGAATATAAAAAAATCCCAATAATTTATATATCAGGTGATTACATTTTTTGATGACAAAAACTGATATCGATTGCTTAAATATAGTTCCAAACCCTTCTTACAATGATATAAATTGAAGAGAGAACATTGGAAATAGTGTTGAACAAGCAGCACGTGAACAATTTCAACATAAAAAATTTGATGTATGAAATATCAGTCAACTTCTGGGAAATAAAATAATCATTGCACGTCTATATTAATTAAAATATTTACTATCACATGCCCACCAAGGACCAGTGCAATTTTTATGGTCAATATTGCAGAGGTAGGCTATAGTGCAACATGTATGATGATTTTAGTAAACGTATTCTCCTATGGATGTAATTAGTCAGCCTATCATTCATTGCTGCATTTTATTAGTGAAAAAGTAAGTTTTAACAACGGTGTAAATCATCCAACTTTTGTCTAAATACCAGTTATTCTCTAATGGTTATAATTGGCCAATTAAATGGATCGCGCCTTACTTTGACTGCTGGTAACATAACAAAGTTGTCCATTTTCTCCCTTTTGATCCACTCCACATCTTGTGTATGTGTGTGTGGGGGGAATATATGTTTCTGGCAATATTGTCAAACCAACAGGCCCATTGACACTCTCTCTTGGAGGGCAGCCAAAGACATAAAAAGTAGCAGAAAAGAGAGCGAGAGTGCAGCCAGTGACACGCTTTCGATATCAGCTCATTAGCCACCTGTAAACCAGCCTAATGAGCACTCATGGATTTTTCATTCTCGTTAATCTAATAGAGCTTGGTGTAAGGCGAGCATGCTTGCTTGTTTCCCCTAAGGTGTACGTTCTGTTATGCACACACAAAGGCAATAGAAGTAGATTGATAGTCCAGTAGACCTTTAGTGGGTTTATATGAGCATAAGTGAGTGACGATTGATGTCAAGTTGATCGACTACTTGAAACCACTGAAACACACGCACAGCACTCCCACAAATCCTTTACAGCAGTATGCCAATCTGTCTTTGTTTTAAGCCATCGTGGTAGGCAAACATATCATGAGGTGGCAGTAGCTGATCCGTAATAACGAAATCAGTGGTGGAAATTTATAATATATAATATATAATAGAGTAAACCAAAGAGTATAAGACGAGTTGAAAATTGCAAAAATGCACATTTTGCACTGTGGGAGGTTCTAAGTTTAGCTTAAAATTGAAAGACATTGGAGTGACACAAAAACATTTGAGTAAGCAATTTATTGCAAACTAAAACGGGTTGTTAATCAGATGATCAAATGTTTCAGACGATAGCTAAAAAAAAAAACAACAAACCCCACTGAAATAGAAATAACATTTTCAAAAAAATGACTAACTACCGAGTAGCTGTGACATTATGTTTAATCACCTCAAAAATTGGTTTGGGCATGCTTGATGCCGGTGTTTCCAGGAGGCTAGTGTGAATGTTGCTCCGGTAGTGTAAATGGCTTCCCAGAGGGCATCCCTGTCTGGAACTGATGTTTATTTTTGTTAACTTTCCTTGTCATCCATTCCCAAATTTTGTCAATTGAATTTAGATCATGGGACCATGCAGGATGGTTCGAGAGAGTGACAATATTCCTCCGGAGGAAGTCCTTTATCAGGCGGAAAAAATGAACAAATTTAAATCTGTGTTTTATTGCAGTACACCGGATATATAACATTTTAGACCGTTTATATACTATTATGGCTGCAAATCAAGCTGTTTTCACATTTTACAACAAATGGCGACTTTGTCGTTTGATTTATCTCTAACTTTCAAAGCAGAAAGTATTCACAACTGTGCAAAGTACCAGGTCCAAAAAGGTAATAGAAATAAAATATCTCATTGTAACTTGCATAACAGTCCCGAATAGCAGCTTATGCCTCAGGCAAGTTTGCTTTGTCACAACTAAAATAACTGGATAAAAAGAAAGACAGCATTCCCTGAAAAAGTCCTTAAGCACGACTTAGTGCTTCTGAGGGTTTTATAATGTAGAATGACATTTACATAGTCGACACCTCGGTATTTGAGTTTTATTAAAATAAGTTAGAACACCAAGTAAATAGGTATTTGGGGTTCTTTTCTCCAAAGTTCAAGTAGTTCTCCAACCGCAAGGCAGAGAAGGAATTACTTTTTAAAGATAACTTCTATTCCATGAAGAGCATGTCAGTGAATACTGTAGTTAGTTTTTCCCTTCAGGCAATACAAAGCACAAGAGACTTAAGGTTATGTAAGAAAAAAAAAAGTTTTTTCACATTAAACTCTGCCTGGGGCTCCATTCACAGAATAGTGAGTTTTTTTCTTTATAGTCTTATTTTTGCTTACCACTGAACAAGGCTTACAGTATACAGCAAAAGTGACCTTAAGAGAAGTAACAATTGTACAGTTTTATAATGCAAAGGCCAGTTTGCAATTTTTTATTTTTTTTGCACGGCAAAGGTTGAGCACATCTAAAAATAAAGTTAAAATACAATTCATTACATAAAAAAAATTAAATCCTTCCAACTAACAATGATGCTTATCATATTTTCAGGAGTAGAAGTCACACTTTTTTCACAGTTTGGCTGGTTCCTGTGACTTAATATTGATTTGTGTGTGTGTGTGTGCGTGCATATATAATTAAACATGTGCTGGCTTTATTAAGGCCTTGTCCACAAGTAGCAGGGTATTTGTAAAAACGCATATTTCTCCATCACAGTCCTAAGCATGCCAAACCTGTAGGCAGCAATATTTACTAAAATTCTATCTATCAGAATTATCCTCTGTCATCTCGTCACTTCGGTAAAACATAAAACATGGCGCCAGGCCAACCTCAAAGTGTTTCCTCTGCTCTTCAACATGAAGCATTATTTGGGTTTACAAAGACAAGCAAGCAAAAAGTGCTTGAACAATAGCTACAACCAACACGGTTCTGAAGGCTTCCATGTTTCTGATGTAAAAAAAGGTCTTGTGTGTGACGTGAAAGCATACTTAGTCGCAGGCAATGACATTTGGAAACGCAAAAATCTGGTTATTTGCATCCATACATGCATAAGGGTATAACCGGAGTTTTCTCCAAATCTACACTTCTACTGCCGTATATCTGCGATGATAGGCCGAATTGTGAAAAAATAACCTGCCCACATGTGGAGAGAGCCTAAGTTAAGGGGTGAGATGGTTAGTTTTTTTGGCAACACTCAGTGGCCCTAAGAGTTGAGTTTGTGACACAATTTGGCACACAGATTGAATACCATACCAGATGCTTTTTTAAAACTTTAATACTTCCGATTACCCTTCTGCCTTGGACACAATGGGCTCTAGTTTCGTAGACCAGGCGCAAACGAGGCGCACTTTTTCTTGGGTGTTTTTGGTGCGTTTTGCAATTTCGTGCCACACGCAGCTTCGTGTAAGTATGCCTCCGTTTATCCTTTGCAAGTGGCAAAGAAGGAGGAGAAAAGGCGTAACTGGGTCAAATCTTCACCAATCAAATGAGCTCCTCTCCTCACCTTTACAGTAAATACACCGTTGGCAAAGTGAATTGCAGGTTTTGTTGATTATGGATGAAGACGGCGGAAGGCGAACAAACTTCTTCCACGGAAAAGTGATGTTTTGGTCCGGGAGGTCCAAGCTCACAGTGGCTGAATATATGGTTAAGCGAGCAGACCTTCACGGGCTGATGATGCAAAAGTGGCCTAGGAGGAGATTACAAGTATCGTAAATCAGCTTTGCCCTGACAAACTGAAAAACCTTGCCCAGTGAAAAAAACGGTTCAATGAAGTCAAAAGGAGGGCAAAGCAACAACAATCAGAGCATGGGAGGCACACCCTGGCCACCGGTAAGGTAAGCATTTTTTCACCACTAATCGTAGTTAGTAACTTATATTAGTAATATAAATATGTAATATAATAGGTATATGTAATATGAATGAACAAAAACTATGCATAATGGGGATGAAATCCGAAGCAACTGTGCATACTCATTGCCAAGCTCGTGGTCTGGCCCTTGTCTCTTGTGTTTGCGATTTGCGACTCGCCTTGCGCCAAGAGTAGACCAGGTTGGAGCCGGCGAACTTTCAGCGGAACTCCGGCGAAGCCTTTTGGCACGAAATTGTCACTATGCCAGGATGAATCAGTCGGCACCAGCCCCTGCTGCGCCCACCACACCCATTGCGGCGCACCTCGGTCTACCAAATTATCAAATTGGCTGCGCACAGTGTTACACTGGACGAAATTACCACTGAGCAACCTTGCGTGGACCTGCGCCCTATATGTCTGTGTCGTATAGTCCATTGGGACTTACATGTTTTTTTTCATCTTCACTTTTTGACTGACGCGGCCTATAGTCCAGAAAATACAGACGTTTGTTTACGCTTCAGTTTGAAAACACCTATGACACGATACACTGCCACAGCATTGTAGAACAATAAGTGTATAGGTAAATTATTAACTGTCAGTGCTTCCATTTGTACATCATATATTACTTTTCCCTTCAGCAACACTGATGCATAATACCACATGTTTAGCAGGTTTTTTTAAGCACAATGCTTAAGTGGAACCAAGTGACGTATTTTGTACTGCTGTTGTTATAGTAACTTGTTTGAAATTCGCAACAGTTTTTTCCTCAAACATATAGAGAGTTTAACTGAAATACATAAACAGCTGTGGTGCGAAAATGTAATTCACTGCCAAACATGTGTGCTTGTTAGACAGCTAAAAATGGTGAGTGAGAAAAGTAGGTGCTATTATGTAAGTGGAGAAAGCATAAAGGGTCTTATGAAATACATTGAAAGTACTCCAAAGCTTAACGACTTGAGCCTGTTTGTGGATTACAGTCATATAGAACCCTCCCTTGTTTGTTATCCATGCGGATGGATAGCAAACAAGTGGCTTGAGTTTGATAAATGAACATTCCTGATAGAGGTGTACTTAATTTATTATGTATAAACAAAGTTTGATAAAGAATAGCTTTAGTGGGTCTCTGGTGACTCCAGAAAGCAGAAAGATAAGACTTAACCCACTTGTTTTGGCCCTTCAGGGGGTAGCTGCCTTCTGTGCTGATTGTAAATCATGGAACCATTTTAGGCCAGAATGAATAAATAATGAAACACAATAAAACAAGAACAAACTGGCTAAATATTTCATTTATACTGTCCAATCTTGTAACCTTATTTCTTGACTGCAACAAAAGATACGTAGTTATTCTATAATGATGTCAAAGATAATTACATTTCTTCTAAAGAGATAGGAAGTCTATAAAATGTGACAAGCATGAATCTATATCCCTGGGAATTCCAGGAAATGGATTTCAGAGAGCAGCAGTGAGGAAGTCAAAAAAATCTTAGCTGGTAAACCTTCAGCTGTATACATGCATTGATGAACTAACAGGGGAATTAGTCAAACCTTGCAACCAGTAGGTGCAATGTGGCTTTGGTCCTGGTTGTGGAACACAGGTCCACATCCTTGCCAGGGTACCTGAGGATGTCTATGTGTGTTTTTTGGACTTTGAAAAGGAACATTTAACAATAAACTAGAGTTAATCTGCAAGAAGGTATTTAAACGTTGTAAAATCCATCGTCCCAGTCCCCAAAAAAGCCTCCACCTCAGGACTCAATGACTACAGACCTGTGGCTCTGACATTTGTGGTAATGAAGTCCTTCGAATGACTGGTAGCCACCTGAAGGACATCCCGGGCCCCCTGCTGGACCCCCTGCAGATTGCCTACAGGGCAAACAGGTCGGTGGATGATGCCGTCAACATGGGACTGCACTACTCTAATGGCTGCACCTCAGGGGACCCTTCTGTGAAACTCCTGAAGTTTTCGGACGACACGACAGTCATCGGCCTCATTTGGGACGGCAAGGAGTCTGCCTACAGATGGAAGGTGGAGCAGCTGGTCCTCAGAACCACCTTGAGCTGAATCCCCTGAAGACTGTGGAGATGACGGTGGACTTCAGGAGAGTTCACCTTCCCTCCATATGTGACCTGTATTGATCTAGGGCCAGGAAGTGGGCAGGGACCATCACTGCAGACCCCTCACACCCTGGACGCAAACTGTTCAAACTCCTTCCCTCCGGTAGGCGCTACAGAGCACTGTATGCCAAAACAAGCAGGCAGTTTCTTCCCCCAGACTGTCACTCTGATCAACACTCAATGTTGACAAAAAAAACATTTTGAATGTAAATCCTGCTTCACTTAAATGTAAACACTGTACATTCTGTGTTTTGTTACAAATGCAAATCATGCCCTGGTTATTAATGACACACCCACTTACTTACTTGAATTGCAAAAAATGTCACAATTGTCCCTTTGCACATATTTTGCACATCTTTTGACTATTTATTAGTGTCTGTGTATATGTACAGTGAGAGCTATTATAACCAAGTCAAATTCCTTGTTTGCACAAGCATATTTGGTCAATAAAGCTGATTCTGATTCTGATTCTGTAAATGCACAGGCTGGTCAGTGTACGAAGTTCCGTTTCAAGAGTGTGATGTAAATAAAATTTTGTGTTGGATCTTAAACCTAAATTATTGCCAAATTTACTCCTAAGTTGCTCACACCTCGCTCAGACCACATGGAGGATACAAAAAACAGTGATAAAACACAAAATACAAGAATTAAATGAAACACTAAAAAAAATTGCCTAAGCACTTGCAAACGTTCAATTTCAATAAGTCGACTGCGTTGCGTAGTTATTGCTCTTGCTTTTCATCGTTTCATCCAGATCCTTTGACATGCTCAAAGATACTGTAGCTATCTGGCAGTTACACTATGAGTAATGTGATTTTTTTAAATTTCCGAACTACCATGAATGTAATGAGTTGAGTCCTGACTGTGTTCGTGTGGGTGCGGAAGGAAGGTTTCTCTGTGCAGGACAGTTTGCTGATGTTGTTTTGATGTGGTTGCTGCCAGCCGTATCCAACTTTGTTTAGAGATTGTTGCTCAATTGTCGTCCTGTCATCCTTACAACATTTGGGTAGACATTACAATACAATCTTTATCCTTTATGATGGTCATGAAAGTTCATTGTTGAGTGTTGTGTGTCTGCACATATATACTAAAAGTTTGTGTGTTTAAAAACACTTTCAAAATTGATAACATGTGCAATGCTGATCTACTAACAGGGTGCACCGAGGAGCAAAATAGTTTTCCTTCATGGATATGCAGAATTTATGCACAAAATACTATATTATATATACTCCTACTATACTATATAATATAGGAGGAGATGCAAGGTTTCACTGGCGATGCAAATGTACTAAATTTGTACCTCTAGTATGATCTATCAATACTGAAACCTGTTTGTGGTCTGTATTTTTGCGTGTTTTTAAGAACATTTGGAAGGCAGGTGTAAACTAGCACAACAACTTTGAGAGGGAATCTTCCATGCGCTTGTCTATATATTTAGACTGACAGTGATGGCCATTTATGGGCCCGCGACCAATTAAGGTGAATGAAAAAGATAATAACGTATAATCATGCTTGTGAACCGGTTTGTGGCCGTAATTACTTCAGTTATTATGGTTACTTGACATCACTGAAATTAAGCTAATCGGATAGTTTGTTTACTTACTGAAAAGAAAGAGAAATATGGTTTGCTCAGGAGTAACAAAAGTTGATAGAGAAAAGCGGATATTTAAATGTGAATATGTGTTCAATATGTGTTCATTCTTCTAGAATCCAGTGCCAAACCTCTGTGTCTCATATGCTCTGAAACTGAAGAGCTGGTCAAATGTGCAAATATGACGCGACATTGCCTGACAAAACAAATCATTGGAAGGGAAACAAGCCACCGAAGTCTGATGTGAGAGCGTGGAAAATAAATGTTGCGTATATAACACATTCATTTATACGTGCGGATGAGTGTTCACTGAGTATTGTATGGATATTGGAGCAAAACAAAAAATCTTTCACTGACAGGAGAGTTGTGCAGGAGTGCATCTGATGCAAAGGTAAACAAAAAGAGGAATTGTGAAAATCCCAATGTCAACTACAACAATAACAAGAACATCTGAAGCTTTAAGAGGATGGACTATTGCAGCTTTTCTTTTAATGAGACACTAAGTGTTACTGTGTAATATTTTTTTCAGAAACTGGTGCAGTTTAATTTAACTTAAAGAATATGCCTCTTGTGTTTGTTCATTGTTTGTAGAGTCAAGCCTTTTTTTTTATTTTTGTGAAATTTTTTGCGGTTTTCTTATAAATGCAATTTAGGTGCCAAAATAATTGTGTAGAAGAAACATTAAGGTGATGTGCAGGGTTTCATTACATTTTGATGCAGTTTTGATTGATGCAATTTGAGGAAAAAAATAATATTCAGATCAGATTTTCTGAATATCAGATTCAGATTTGCTGTGAAAAAATTGCGATCCTACTCAAATTTTAATTGAAGAGTAGGTACAGTTCAAATATTAATGAAAGTTATGTTAAGTCATAGTATTATGAAAATGAACAAAACAATAAATGAAGTTGTAGTTTTTGGATTGCAAAAAATTTTATAATGTTACATGTCTTTGAACTGAGATGGTAATAAGGTCACCGTTCTCTGAGACACCTCAAGATTAAGATCAAATCATCAACTGTAACAAAAGCTGTCATAAATAGTTAGATCAGCCTAAGCAGCTATATGGTGCACTTGAAATGCCAAGCAAGTCGCCAAACATAATTTGCAAATTTCCAATCTGGACATTAATAATGAATGAACGAGCTGAGAGATGCAAAGAAAAGTCACTGCCTGAAATTTCCCTCAACAACTCTTGAACTTTAGAGTTGCAGGAATTACACTGGAGTCTGGAATCCGGGGACATTTGTTCCATTTTAGCAGAGACTCGGGCTCCTCTGGAATGCATAAACCAATGCTTTGTGCAAATGAACACCTATCTATGATGACACGATTCATCAGCCAAACTTGGTAAAGTAAACACGTAGCAGTAAATAGAGAAAAAGACAGACCAGTCGGCAATGTCAGTTATTGCTTTTTAAAGTAGGCCTAAATTAAAACATTTTTTATAAGTGTTGCTACAGATTATTCACTATTTTCCCTGAAAATAAACTTAGATTACTAATTTATAATGTTGATAAGAATTTTGAATTCTGAATGATGGCATTGACTTTCATTGATTATCTGCAAATATATTAAAAATCATGATTTCAAACACCTTCTTCTCAACTCCTCACAAAACCCCCAAAAATGTATCCAATAGTGTATCTTATAATTAACCAAAACTAAGATGACTGTGTTTCTCTTGGGTTTTGGGAAAATCAGCACAATAAACATATTACACGCATTATGGTCTTCCTACAGTAATGCAGTTCAATCCAATTTCATTCACTAATGAAGCCATTATTTTGTATCAGATTTGGTAGTGTGTGGTTAATGGCTTCATTAGGCAACAAATCGCCACCCAGGGCCTGTGTAATGTGCTTTGCCTGCCCTGCCTTGACTATACTTCATCATTTGTAGCCTATGAATGTATTAAATAAGTACAAAATGGATTATCCCTCAGCAAAACGGAATGCTTTTATTGCAGTTTGCAGATTGCAGTTCTGTGCAACAATTTCTAGCAAAGCTGGGTCTGCATCAATAAATGATCACCCTATGGGGCAACATGCAAGTACATATACTGTATGTACACCAGTCTCAAAGGGACATTTTTAGATTTAAAGGCAGTAAAAAAATTATATTACTTGAATTTGGTTAAAACAACTTGTAAACACACCAGAGGCAAGAGGACTTTCTGTGGAAAAGTTATCCATCCTTTAATTGATTAAGTCAGTTTCTAAAAAGTAGGATTCCTTAATTATAAAGGAATATTTTCATAGCTGTAGCATATAAAAACATGTTTCTGACTTTCAAAATTCAATTTCTAACATTATTAGAGCCTTGTAGGAATGAAATACTACCCCTGTAGTCACCTTTATACTTGTATTACCCATATTGCATAACAACAGAAAATAAGCCATCAAAGAAATGTATAAGACTCGTGCTCATGTGTTTTGGTGCCAGGGGAGTGTGGGGAAAGGACAGAGTTCGGAGTTCAGAGTTGAGTTTTAGCTTGGATTGGGTTACAGCCACAACAGAGATTATTGTTTCTGTTGTGAGATAATTAAAACCTGCAATAAAAGCCTGTTGTTCCGGCAATGAAGTCTGGTGCGTGAACTTGAACCTTGTACTGTATATAAAGTAGTTGTTACAGACACCAGTTACAGTATGTGTAGTGCTGTTTATGCTTGTACTTTTGTGCTAGTGGCAGTAAAACTGCATTATAAACTATACTATACACGGTCTGTGGTAATGTTTTACTGTAGCAGATGGTCTTGAGGAATGTCAAATTAGGTACACACGTTAATTTTTGCACAACTTACGATAATGTTCAGCTTCAAGTATGATAATTTGTCAATTCCTATCTTGCGACATTGTCATTTATACACACACATTAAAATGTTACAGACTGCAGAAAGCTACAGTATCTCATCCATTTGACCAGCCATCTTGTACAATTGATTGTTAACTACTTAGATCTCCCATTTTCTTCCTAGTTAAGAAACAAAGGTGTGAGCTGCTTTCATTTTGTCTCTTCATTTTTCGATGGTACGGGGCCTGAGACCAGTTGTCTCACTGCATTTCCACAACAGTGTGGGCCAAATGGCTTGTTTGTCTATATGTGCCCTGCGATTCATTGACAACCAGTCCAGGGTGTACCCCGCCTCCTGCCTAAAGCCAGCTGGGATAGGCTCCAGCATACCCGTGACACTAATGAGGATAAGCAGCATAGAATATGGATGTATGAATGAATGTGTGCCAAATGGGAAGCTGAACCTGTGATATGCTTGTCCCAATAAGTGCTGGTCAACCATCCAACCAAAAGATACACTATTTAGCGTGTGGCTCTGTGTTGCAATAATGTTTAATTCATGTGTTTGACTCGCTCCATTCCAGGTGAGCTTGTGCCTAGAATGAAGCTGGTGGGGGTTCGGTGGCAATAAAAATGATAATGAAATAAGACACAGGCGCTACACTGCGCAAATAACTGTGAGAGTCAAAAGCCAAACAACTGCCTCAAGAAACAAGCTTGAGTCAATGGTCAAGTTGCCATCTTACGTTAAATAAAAGACTGCTATAAAACTGTGAGATGGACAAAATAACTTTTAAATCCCTCGCGCCAGGCAGGAAAACATAGCATTCTCTCAAGAAAACATTCCTGGACACACAGATCAGGCATGGGCAACTTTTCCAAATTACAGGGGGACATCAGGTAGCAAGCAAGCAAAGTTTATTTATATAGCACCTTTAACAGACAGAGAGTCACAACGTGCTTTACTACAATAAAAATAGCATACATTAAAATACACGTATAAAATACAAATACAGTAAAACAGCAATCCCCTGAACAACATTGCTCTCAAAAGGCAACACTAAATAAGTGCGTTTTGAGCTGGGATTTAAAAGGGTCAGCAGAGTCTAGTGAACGCAGAGCGAGCGGGAGATCAGTCCAGTGTCTAGGAGCAACAGCCTGGAAGGATCGGTCTCCTCTGGTCACAAAATGAGTGCGAGGGATCATCAAGAGGTTTAGGAGCTCAGACCTTAGAGAGCGACAGGGGGCATAAGATTGAAGCATGTCTCTGATATGAGTCGGAGCCTAACCATGCAAGGCTCTGAAAGTCAGCACCAAGATTTTAAACTGAAACTGGAAAGAGACTGGAAGCCAGTAAAGGGTTTTAAGTATTGGGGTTATACGGGCCCTTCTGTTTCGTGTGAGTAAGGATCCTCGCTGCAGAGTTTTGTACTAGTTGTAGACGGTACAGCTTCTTTTTGTTAAGACAAGTGAACAGACTGTTACAATAGTCTAAATGAGAGGACACAAAGGCATGAAAGGCCAGGGCATTTTGCAACACAACTTTCATTAGCTTGGAGATTTTCCGTAACTGAAAGCAATTTCGGCTCAACTGCTTACAATGGCGCTCTAGAGACATTTGTTTGTCAAAAATTACATAAAGGTTTCTAAGCTTGGTGCAGCACACTGACTAAGATCCCCCCAAAAATGGTTTATCTCTGGAATAAGGTCATCAGGAGCAATGACCAATGTTTTGTCAGCATTTAGCTGCAGAGAATTATTACTTAGCCATTGTTTAATTTTCTTCAGACAATTGACTAAGGAGTTCAGGGCTTAAATGTGCAGTATAGCTGTATATCGTCAGCAAACAGATGGTAAGAAACAAAAGTGAAATCCTGAATGACCTTCCTCAAAGGGATCAGATAAAGAGGGAATAAAATTGGGCACAAGACAGAGCCCTGGGGTAATCCCCACAATAAGTCAACTGACTCGGACATGATTTGATTTGTTGCCACACTAAAACTCTGTCCAGACAGGTAGGAGGAAAACCATTACAAAACTGACCCAGACATTCCAACTAAGTCCCTTAGCCTATTTAATAGGATGCAATGGTCTACAGTATCAAATGCCGAGGACAGATCTAACAGGACAAGAACCGTGCATTTGGCCTGATCAGCAGACATCATTATATCATTTGAAACTTTCAACAACGCTATTTCCGTAGAGTGATGTTTTCGGAAACCGGATAGACTCCAGCATACCCGCGACCCTAATGAGGATAAGCGGTATAGAAAATGAATGAATGAATGAAAGATTGGAATGAATCATGAATGGTGTGAAGCTTCGAGAAAAAAGTCAACTGTTCTGAGATCACCCTCTCTAAGATCTTGGACAAGTAAGGAAGATGGGCCTATAATTTTTGGGGTCGGTCTGGTCCAGGTTAGTTTTTTTAAGTAGCGGCTGAACTTTGGCATGTTTAAAGAAACACACCAGTTGTGAAGGAGAAATTCACAATTTCTGTGACCCATCAAGTACAATGAAAACTTTGAGGAAAAACTTGCCTGGCAAAGCATCGGATGACCACGAGGAGGGTATAATGTTGGACACCAAGGCTGAGATCTCCAGCCTAAAAGATGGCAATGTGTGTGAGACGGGCTCAGCAGCAACAGGACTATCACATACGGGGTGTGGCATTTTGTCCTTAATTGCCTTAATTTTGTCAGTGAAAACCCTAAGAAATTCGTTGCAGTCAGCTTTACAGAAAACGGGGGTAATTTGGGCAGCAGGACACACAATAGAATTTATAGTATCAAACAACACTTTGGTGTTTTCTTATTCATGGTGACCAGCTGGCAGAAGTAGTCAGATCTAGCATTTTCCATCATTTCATTAAGTGAGGAATTTAGATCTCTGAGATGTAACCTCTGGACTTCCAGCTTTGTTGATTTCCATAGGCGCTCCGTTTTACGGCAAAGTCTCTTCAAATTTTAGATATTCTCATTTATGCAGGGAAGAACATTTTTTTGTGCCAGATGGTTTTATTTTACAGGGGCGACTTGGTCCAAGATGGATTCACAGTGACCATTTAAGCACCGAAGTAAACCATCAACATCAACACAGTCCATAAAAAAGTCAGAATTGAACAATTGATAAAAACTCTCAGCAGTGTCGGCTGTGATGAACGGTTGAGGTCACTGGCTGGTAATGTGCTGTCATCAACATGAATATTAAAATCTCCAAATATTAAAACATTTTCCAACTTTATTACAGGATAAAAAGTCACTAAAATCCTTTAAAAACACAGTTGCTGGACCAGGAGGGCGATAGATCAAGACACAATAAAATGCATTTGATGAACCAACCTTTATCATCATTGATTCAAAGGAGGAAAAGGATTGGCCTTTGATGAATCTGCAGAGTACAAAGGATTTATTTCCAATAGAGTGGGCATTTATCAGGCCAAGCCGACACAACCATGACGTTGTCGTAGTCTCAGCTCCCCGCAGAGGGATTGGGCGGAGAAACGGCCCGCGGTCATGTGACTTCCAGCTGAACCTTGAGGGCACACGCGTGTCAGCCGGTGTAAACACAGAAGTGTCAGATAGCGATGCAACCCAGGGATCGAAGTTCCAGCACTGCGCAGACTTGGAGATACTGGCAGCACCCATGATGATCCCGGAGAGACGCTGCGAGGACAAGGGATCAGGTGTAGACACCTGGAACACTTTCCGTGGTGGCGAATGGATAAACTCGAGCGCGAGGCTTCTCTCCATGTAACTTGAGATCCAGATCGACAGCCTCTTTTCCGTGACTTCCTCCTTTTACCCGGAGCTCGAAGCGGCAGCAAGTACTCAGGTGAGTCCAGCGGACAGAACAAAGCGGGCAGAAAGGTTTGTTGTAGTTGTCCCATGAAACGAAATTGATTCTTTAATCCGAAAGAGAGAGCCACGGGAATAACTCAGTAGGGCTGAAACACACCCATTTGACTTAAGGGCTGCAATGATTGCATAAACTGTTGAAACGATCAACAACAATATGCATAGCAGCAGTCCAGCAATGGCGTGGCCCGACACACACAGGCGCCATCTTGATACATTGGTTAGTTAAAGCATTTTTCGGTTTACATCAAAAAATGTTGCCTCGGTTGGCATACAGTATGGCACACATCTTAACATGTGTGGCACACTCTCTCATTCCGACATATTTCACAAAACATTCCTGTTAGCACTGTTAGAATCCTAAGTTATTTGTGTCGCTGTGACTTAAGTTGTCATGAAGTACAAAACTTCTGGGAGAAGAGAGAACTTACCAGCGCACTGCAGGTATTGTTTTGTCATTTATACACTGGTACTTTGGCATAAAGTGTCCCAACTAACGAGTGTTTTTGTTTTGCTTTGAGCTGCTAGCTAAAATTTGGGCTAGGAGCTGCTAGCTACCGGCACGCAAGTTAATTGCATGTCAAAAAAATGTTGTGCCATTAAGGGAAACGTCCATTAATGCGTTCTTGAAGCATTAACTTTGTCAGCTCTAATATTCGTTCCAGCCATCCATTTTCTTTCGCTTATCCGGGTCCGGGTCGCTGGGGCAGCCGCCTCAGTAACGAAGGCGAACGGCAACATCTTCCAGCTTACAGGATGACCTCCAAGGCGTTCCCAAGCCAGCTGTGAGACCAAATTCTCCAGCTTGTTCTAGGTCTGCCCTGGGGCCTTATCCCGGCTCGGCATGCCCAGACCACCCCAGGGAGGCTCAAGGAGGCATCCGACTAGATACGCAAAACCACCTCAACTGGCTCCTCTCAATGGGAAGGAGCAGCGGCACCAAAGTGAGCTCCTCTCGGATGGCCGAGCTCCTCATCCTATCTCTTAGGGTGAGTCCAGCCACCCTACAGAAGAAACTCATTTCCGTCGCTTGTATCCGCGATCTCGTTCTTTCGGTCATGACCCATAACTCATGACCATAGGTGAGGGTGGGAACGTAGATCAACCAGTAAATTGAGAGCCTTGCCTCCGCACTCTCTTCACCACAATGGTCCGGTACGACCGCATTACTGCAGACGCTGTGTGGATCCGTCAACCTCACACTACAACTTTCCCTCTCTTGTGAACCCCGGATACTTCTCCACCTGGGTCCAGATCTTAATCCCAACCCGGAGTGTTATATTTACAGTATACGCACACTCACATACAGTATATGTATATGTATATGGTGATGGACTACTTGTCTGATAACAACACGGTACAAAGCACAAGTTAAATAAATAAATACGTACATAGCTTGAATAAATTATTAAATTATGTATTTATATACATTTATCCATCCATCCATCCGTCAGTTTTCTATGCCGCTTATCCTCATGAAAGTTCGCGGGGCTATGCTGGAGCCTATCCCAGCTGACTTTGGGGTACTCCCTGGACTGGTCGCCAGTCAATCGCAGGGCAGACAAACAATCATTCACGCTCACATTTATACCTATTGACAATTTAGAGTTGCCAATTAACCTAACATGCATGTAGTTCGGGGTTCATAAAATATCCGTCAATCTAATTAATCTAATTAATACATTAATTAAATGTATTGTATTGTTTATGTTATGATATGAAATACACTACTACTACAATTTACCAGACACATTAGGTGATGTTGCACAAAATATCGGTATCGGATGGGTACCAGCCTGACTTTTACTCAGTATAAGATAGGAAACAAAATCAGTGGTATTGCAAATATCATTTCATACTGTCTCCTGTCTGTTTTTGATGACATTATAATTGGTATTGACGTCTATAATATAATGTATTATAATAACTCATTTATTATTTATAAGTTAACCTTTTTTCCATTGACAAGATCATGGGGATGAATACCTGACCCGAATCTTTAATTTGAACTGAATTATTCAAAAATCGATGCAGACTACCTACCTATATATACCTGAGGAATATATAAAAGTAAATAATCACAATGTTTTTCACCTACAATGAAGTGCCAGCAGGTGATGGTTATAAAATACAGTACACAAGGATTATTATTGTAACCGGAATGAAAGCAGTGGCAGATGTGGAACTGATATTAGAACTTCCCCCCAGCACAAGCGTCATGATTAAAATTCCTGTGCCAACATGCACTAGCTTCACTCGAGGATTATGTCTTTTTACATTTTGCAGGACACACAACACAGAATCCAGTTAATGATTAGTGTATCTGGTGCAGAATTTAATTGGGAAGGATTATAGGTTTGCAACTGTAGTCCAAATTAGCGTGACAGAATGGTGTAACACAATGCTGGAGCCCCTTTTATAGTGGCTTTTATAGTGGCTTTGTGTAAAAGAGGCAGGATGAGACACAATTTAATTGTGTCATTACCGAATGAAGAGGAGGGTGCAGCTGATATGCTGCAGGTAAATGTGCTGAGAAAATTGAAGTTATTATAGGTATTATACTTTGTTGAAAAGTCTGCATTGTTTACCTTCAATGAATGCTAATAAATCTGTTTGTTCATTAAGACTTTAAAGTGTCACTATGAGTTTTGTATGTACAGTCGTCACTCAAACTCTCATTCTATTGTTTTTTATTATTAATGAATTATCGTTGCTTTATGGGTTTTTTGTCTTTGTATTAGTCCACAAATATGCATATTTAAGCTAATTGTATGCATTGTTGGCCTAAATTAAGCATTTTCAAGGAAAAAATGGCCTAAAGTATACCGTATAACCCATTAAAGGACATGTAGTATTTTACACTGGTCATTGGCGATCATCACGAGTAACACACGCACTAGACTTGATCGCTGATATAACAGGCTTTTTTTTGCAGGTTTAAATTATCTCGCGGGCCGCACGGTGGCTGAGTGGTTAGCACATTGGCCACACAGTCAGGAGATCTGGAAGACCTGGGTTCAAATCTCCGTTGGGCATCTCTGTGTGGAGTTTGCATGTTCTCCCCGTGCGTGTGTGGGTTTTCTCCGGGTACTCCGGTTTCCTCCCACATTCCAAAAACATGCATGTTAGGTTAATTGGCGATTCCAAAATTGTCCATCGGTATGAATGTGAGTGTGAATGGTTGTTTGTCTGTATGTGCCCTGCGATTGACTGGCGACCAGTCCAGGATGTACCCCGCCTCTCGCCCAAAGCCAGCTGGGATAGGCTCCAGCATCCCCGTGACCCTAATGAGGATAAGCGGTACAGAAAATGAATGAATGAATGAATAAATTATCTTGCAACAATCACAATAATACCATAATAATAATCATAATAAAAACATGTGCTACTGTTGTGGCCGTAATCCAGCTAAAACTAATACTGTGAACCTTCAACGTCACCTCCTGTCCACATGTCCGGAAGACACAACACAAGCATGAGTCTTTTTTATTTCTTAAATGGCATATTTCTCTGATTATGTCGACTATATTGGGTAAAACAAGTGTAATGATGACTATAGGGGTGTTATTTCATGTCAAGATGGTTTAATAATGGTAAAAAATGTATTTAGGAAGTTGCAAACCGGTTTTCTTCACTCCAAATTTTACAAATGTTCAAAATTGGTGGAACACATACTGTTATTTTCGTGAACTAAAGTAGTTGTGAACGCACCAAGAATGCGGCACAACCTTCAGGCAAACAATCCATATCAAGGCATATTAACTTTTTTACCACCTTTAGGACCAAGTCGGAGGGAATTCTCTGTAGCATCTTGGAGCTTCCTTGTGAATTTCTGTTAATACCTAATGATAATGTCCAAAGTGTTATCTTCTAGTCAACAATTGCCTCGCCCACACTGTCTGTGCTTTCTTTTTCTAGATCAGCCCTTCGTTCTGCTTTTTCCTTATTCTCTTTCTGTAGCTAAGGGGAAAAGACAGGCTTACTTTACTTTTCTGTAAGAGAAGAGAGCTTCTTCTCTTGAGTTCAACTGATTATAGGTCCTTTGCAAGTAGAAGTATTACTAAAGCTGGGGTCATACCTGCTATTGCGTGGCATCACACGGGACAAAACAGAACCAAATAATGACACAACTTCTTCGTGGATGTGGGAAGTGGTGATGACAATGCATGCACATGCAGGAACAATGTGTGTGCCACGTACGATCTCATACACTAGATGTAAACAGTACTTGACTTGTAAGTCATGTGGGAGGGAGTGCGCAAACAATGCCATCTAAATAGTACGCATTGCCACAGCGAGTTGCAATGCATAAGCAAAATGTGCGCAAGAGTAAACACTGCTTTTGGTTTTAAAATAATTTATGCGAGTTCATTTATGGCAGTTGTGAACATGATGCATGGCAAACTTACATTTTGCAACCTACATTATTTGGAAAAATGTATCTCCATTGAATGGGTAATAGCCTTTTTTATATATTATATAAATACACACACATATACAGAATATATATTTATATACAGCATAACACAGGGTGACCCAAAAAAATTTGAATTTTTGAATGAGTGTATTGGCAGACATGAGCAAGTAGCAGCACTGCGAGACAGTGACCTTGAGTAAGTAAACACACCCCCATTTTAGTAACCAAGGATCAATGGAACAGGCAACAGCGTGCGTTAGCAATAAAAATGTATAAAAACGGTGATAGTTTGCGGGGCTATCTCAAGAATAAAGTGTACACGACAACTCTGAATGAGTTAAAACAGAGAATTCAGGATGAAATTCACAGTATCCCAGCTGAGATGTTGGAGCGGTCAACGAGGAGTCACAACAGCAGATTTCGAGAATGCATTCGTACAGGAGGACGCCATCTACAGGAAGTAATTTAAAAAAAAGAAGAAAATTCCATCATTGTTTTTTAAATGCCATGTTTTAAGTTTTCAATTATATATAAATTAAATATTTTTCGTCTGTCACTCTTGGTTTTGTTGGATTGTTAGAAAGTTCTAGTTTTTTGTGTAATATACATATATGTACTGTAAATGGCCCCTGCATCCTTTAATTTTTTTAGTATGTGGCCTTTGGTGTAGTTCCTATACTCTCAGGTGAACAAAGTGCAAAGGACCCACTCATGACAAACAGCTGCAGAACACCAATAAAAGCCAGATCCACTGCAAGCATCAAAATCAATCATCAACTTTATATACCGTCAAGCTGTAAAGGTAAATGATTCATCTCGGCCACAATTAGCACATGTTGATACAGTTAGTCATCACCCTATTTGGCATTTCCATTAGGATTTCTGTTCGTGCCTCCAAATAATGATGTCCTCGGAGGACAAGATATGACTGGAGACAGGCGATTAGAGAGAAAAAGCTACAATCGATGGATAATGAATGCCAATGAATCTCTTGTGAGAAAGGTGCAGGACTGTGGCGGCAGAGAGAGCTTTCTAAGACTCAGGCATTGCTTTGATTAATGCTAGGTCTCGGATTTCATGGTAACCAGCAATCCCATCATGCATTGCAGACCACTATCATGAGATTTGAGGCTTCTATCCCCCCTCAACCCCTCACTATGTGCACATAGCTTTTCGTAATGTCTTCCATCTGACCAAGGCTATAATGGGACCATTAACAGTTTTGCCATGGTCATTAATCACCCACCCTGATGGAGTCAAATCTTATTGTGTTGTCTAAAATAAATTAGAACACTAGGTTTTCACTCATACTTTCTGTGTAGCTCTTGAGCACAACCATATTAAAACACTACACTCCGCTCACTCTCAGAAACAGTACTCTCCTACGTACCAGCCTAAATTACATATACAGTATTGTTTGTCCTTATGTATGAGGTAATCCCGTTTTGCCCTCAAGCACCTAAAATGGTTAAATATACGACTGTAGAAATTGGGATAATAGATCTTTTCAAGTGGTCCTCATTGCCCTGACGTTGCTCTTCAGAGGTCACAACAAGTGCACATAAGCTGTGCCTGGATTCATGGGTAATGGCTGGCATCAATATGACTGTAATGTCATTTTGTGAAGCATTCTGGTCGTTACTGGGCTAGCAAGGAGTGGTCCCCCACTCACTGTAATGACTGGGATGTCAGGGAAACAAATGGTATTAGACTGCACTATTAGATATAGTTGTTATTGCTGTGACAGAAGTTGCAGAAGCGAGGAGTCAACAGATCTCTAATATAGTCTTTCCGCCGGATGAAAGCAACAGTGAGCGGCGCATTGCTTACAGTAACCCCTCAATTGGCCTGAAAATGTACAACTTGTCAGAATCAGAATCAGAAAAACTGCCATGGTAAGTGAACAATTCACGAACTAGGAACTTTCTTTGGCGACTCAGTGCAAAGTAGAACTCTAAGTAAACAAAGTAGAATTCTAAGTAATGTGCAGGTTACATAGCTTTTGTTGGTCTCCATGAATGCATTTCATTGATTTGAATTCAGACTGGTGTCTTCATCTTGCTTGTCAGTAACAGTTGGGCTGAAAATATCCAAATAAAACACCTACAATTCCTCAAGAACAAGTAAAGTAGTTGTGACACAATCTTTGTAACTTGAGAAATACATAGAAATAAGTAAACCACCTTGTTTTGGCGAATGAGCTACGGTATCGGTTAATTTAAGCACAAAAAAGCAACAAAAATGTTACAACACCTCAGATGGGTCAAAATCAGTGACGTGTGGCAAAGTTCATGGCTGCAGAGGCAGCGACTCTTAAGGAGTTTTTTTAATCTTAGAACTCATTTAGAGGATGACAAGAAAAGGAAGAGAATACAACACTTTTGTTCTCAAACACGTGTTTTCAAATACAGTACTTCTTCATCACACTTATTTATTTATTATTATCTTATAATTTTGTATATTTTTATTATTTTTTATGTATCTTTTATTTGTATATTTGTCCAAAGCCATAACCTTTGTGAGGGAAGAGGACAAAGCTTGCAAGACCATCACGTCGGACAAGAACCCACATTTTATCAAACATTGTGCCTTCAACTGGGAGATGAATGTGGACCTGAAGAGGAGGCTTGTCTTCCCACAGTGAGCCCACTTCGACCAGACATGGTCCTGTTGTCCAGCAGCACAAAAAGCATCATAGTCGCGAGCCAGCTCAAGATGGCTGTTCTCAGCAATGTGGTGCTCCAAGGAATACCATATTGGAAGATCTGCATCACCATACGCAGTGTAGTTCCTGCAGTTGCAGCTTGTGTGCAAAGCAGCCCGATGTTTACTTTGGCATATCAAGTACAAGTATGCCATATGTGTCTCCAGGAAAGGTTCTGATACTTTGTTGCAAAAGTCTGATTACCTTCTGGTAAATTGGCTCTATAATCCTCTCTGATGGATTTGATGCTCTAATGCAAATTCCAAAAGGGGGCATTTTGTGTTGTTGCGGGAGAGGAGGCCTATGAAAACTTCAAACCTTACTCTCACAGACGCCGTCTGATGGTTACGGGACTGCACTCGGCACCGGTAGCAACCTTCATTTGGGCCGAGGGGTCAGGGCAAGTGACATTTTTTTGGGTCTATCACTTAACCTTTCTTCCATAACCCTCAGGATCTTTCAGATGTTTCAATTGACTGACTTACCGAATTTGACCACAACAGCAATGGCACGCTGAGAGAGGCCTTGCTCATGCAGCGCAAGCTTTTTTTTCTTTTACCTTTGCCATTGAGAGATCATGATGATGAGAAGACCTAAAAGAAAATGACATCCACATTTTGGCTTTTGGTCAGCAGATGAACAGGCTACCTTACTATACTGCTAGTTTGCAATAAACAGCGTACTGATTTTTTTTTGGCTAACTCCCATTTGTTTTTGTTTTTGTTTTTTTGCATTTTGAAGCTCTACATAGAACCACCTTAAGACCCAGTAGAGCAAAATGAAAATTCTTGTAGTTTTTAAACTGGTCCTAAAATCTTGATCAGCAGCATATTTACAATCCAAAGGCAAAAAAATCTGGAGTCAGAGATACTGAGCTAGAAAGCTTATCACTTTGTGGTGCACATTAAATGACCCAAATGAAAATGTCTACCATTTGCACGAGCGGAGGAGTGTTCCTTCGTTTTTTGCTCCTGTTTTACAGGGAGATTTTTCAAGATGTTGATCAAGAAGATCAAGGCCATATTCATCAGGTTCACATAGTGAGTGGTTAAGGGAGCATGAAACAGTAGTTTCACACATGGATTCACCTCAACAATGTCCAAACCTTAACCATGCACCCTTTAGTCCATTTTCAATCCTCATCCTTTTCAGGCTCACTGGGTG
Organism: Oostethus manadensis; assembly: GCA_024372805.1. Lineage (NCBI taxonomy): Eukaryota > Metazoa > Chordata > Actinopteri > Syngnathiformes > Syngnathidae > Oostethus > Oostethus manadensis. The sequence goes on along the minus strand of QODF01000169.1, from coordinate 317,124 downwards.
GCTGGACCTTGTCCGTGCTGACAAAAATATTTATAAATATTTTCAATGCAGGATTAAGGTCGGGTCTGGACCAATGTCATTCGAATAGCCAAGCTTCTGTTCAAAAAATTATGATTTTAATGAAGGTATAAATATAAATTTCAGCATTTACCGGAGAATGTCACTGACTATACTTTGGTCACTTTGGAAAAGAAGTATCTGGTGAACTCCATTCACAACCTGTACCATCATTTCATTGAGCTACAATGGAATTTTTTTTATATACTCCACAGAAACAGCCGCGCACCGTAGGGAGCTTCACCTTATGTTAGCAGTACAGAAGACAAAATCCGTATCCAAAGGATATAATCAGACAGCTAGGGAATGGTGAGCAAAGTCAATAGACCTCTGTGGTTTCTGTGTGGTCTGCACTATATCATGTGCAGCAAAAAATCTGCTTGCCTCAAACTTTGACTCAACTTTTTGGGACAGACTTCACCATAACTCAAAGAAATATCCTTGGGGGAAAAAAAAGTTTTTGCTAATTTACTTGGTTTTCTTTATTATATTTAGGGTTGCAATCATCTGCTGCTTTTATGATTCAACTTGTGGCTTCTCAGATTACTGTATATGGGGATTAATAAAAGATGATGTAATATTGAATTCACAATGTACCAGTTTGTACAGTTTAACATTTGGTCCCAGTATTGACCTTTGAGATACACCACAAAATATGCCATATCATTCTAATTCGACCAGTCCAGGGTGTACCCCGTCTCTCACCTGGGATAGACTCCAGCATACCCCCGTAGCCCTAATGAGGATAAGCGGCATAGAAAATAGATGGATGAAGGGCATTCTGATTTGCAAACCAAGATAATTAAATGGATCGAATGTTTTGTTAGACCAAACTTTTTCCACTAAGGGCCATATAGTGAAAAATGACAGGATGCAGGCACCACTTTGATATTTTGTAATCCAACACATGTAGATATGGTATTTTAGCTATACATTTTTTTTATTTTTCAGTAGATTTTTTCACGTTCTTCTTAATAAGCTCCATAAATTTTTTTCTCATAGTAAAATGTATTTGTTCCCATACAATTACAGCTGGTTTTTCCATTTCTGTTTACTGCTTTTTTAATTAAATTTTCCAGCTACAGTATTTCCGATTAATACCCTCAATGTTTTTACTTCATTCTAAGTTTATAACTTTTCCCACAACCAAATTTACCAAAATGTTTGTTTTGTTTGTGATTCGATTACAACTTTTTTTCCCTTTAAGATTTCAGCTTCATGCTACCAAAATTATATTTTCATAAACTCCCACGGGCAGATGAAAAACCGTCCGGGGGCCCACAAAGGGTCCCCAAGTCCCACTTTGGTCACCCGCGTGTTAGATCCAAAAATACTACTCAGCTCATGAGACGAGACGATAGACGATATTGGGTTCACTTGTACAAAAATTACAATGACAAAATATTGTTCATTCAACTGAGTCACAAAACAATGAAGGTACATTTTGACATGTTTTACTACTTTGCATGCATGACCTAAGTATGATTCTTTTTGTTGAGATGTGCTCTCATTTCATTTCGTTTTTTTATTATCACACACATTTGAAGTAAGGTGAAAGCAAGAAATATGCTGTAATTTTGTTTTAGTTTTGGTTTGGTTTAGTAATGCTTCTGTTTGTGTTTGTTTTTTTTGCCACTACTGAAGTCCAAGTCATGTGACCCTAATGAGGGAATTGTCTGCACCTGTGAAATGTAATCAATAAAACAGGTGAGCCTGGTGCGCTCACTCAAAATGGAAGAACGTTTGCTGTGTGCCACGTTTAACGCTGTGTAAAAGATACTTTGCTTGTACTTCTTTCCACAAATTGAAACTAAAACTGAACTAAGAAAATTATAAACGTTACAACAATGACGACAGTTGTAGCTGCAACTACCAATCAATTAAGTCGACGTGTAGTTATGTAAAGTCAAACTATATTGAAGATTGCAGTAGTTCACTGCGCTTCCCATGATGCTTATCATGCAGAACCAGAAAGTGAAGTGAAGTGAATTTCCAAAATAGTATCACATGTTTTATGCAGCGATCAAGTTTTGATCTGACTAATTTTAAGTATGTTTGATCAAATGTAGAATTAGTACACTTTCTACTTGGACATGAACACCATGGCACTTGTTTAAACTCCGATTAAAAAAGGAATACTGAATGCAGGTTGGACCACAAGGTTTATAGTGTGCATATGGCAGTTAATGTCCAGTACTATAATGCCTCCCAAAATGCCAATTTTTGCCATATGTATATTATCATTCTTTCTAGCGATGCCACAGTTCACAGTCTGATTGGCTTCTGGCTGACTTGTTCTCACAAGACAACATCTTTTCTCTTAAATAGGAAATAATAATGTGGTATACAGCATTAGTAATTTCCTCAGTTATTTTAATTAGTTTACTTTAATTGAACAATTACCTTATTGAATCATTTTTAATGATTTTGGAAAACTGGAAATAAGGGTACTAGCCGAACAACTGGCACACACACAGCATTCTTGGTTTTATTGTGATAACACCAGAAAGCTGTGTGGAACGTCATTATTTGACATTGAAGGATGAGAACTCTACTGAGTGCCCTTCTACTAAATGCGTGTACCTGTCTGCTTTCCCATCCCTTCCACAGCTTTTTACTAATGGTACTTTTATTTGCGCCGACATGTACCGCCTAAGGTCAGGCATCATGCTTCTCCCGACTATCATCCATCATGTATGGGGTACTTTTCTGGCTATTTAAAAATGATTTCACAACATTTTATTCAAGTAAATCCTTCTAAGAACACTGAAGGATTTGCAAAATGGTGGTGTCCTTTTACTTCAACCCCTCCTCAATCAATGCTGGGGGAAGCTGGATCTTGTGGTGGAAAGAGAAGCTTGGAAGTGACATGAAAGGTGAGTAAATCTGTCTTCACTTCTCTGTGCTGCTTCACATTAAGGAAAAACAGTATTGTTGGCACTAGGTTAGAACACTGTCCATTACTGTCTAGAGCAATGGTCTACAAGCATCCAAGAAAAAAATTGTCAAAAGGAGATAGCTTTATTGATTATTTTGAGCCACACAATAAACACAAAGTGTACATGATGTACAAACTGCACCCACACTGGGTAAAAAAACAAAAAGTGTATATACAGTATATGTATGTATTGGTTGGTGTATGGTTAATTTACACCCACCCCCTATAAGTAACACTAAAGCCATCAATATACAGCATGTTATACATTATAACACACAAACAATGTAATACACGTGCACACACATATGCAATATATATTATTATTATTTCCTTATACACAGTACACCTTAGCAATACTAATATGTCATTACTCATTATCATAACATCATCATATATCAACATATTAATCATGTAAAATGACAAATTCTTGGAATTCTTGGAAATATGGGTTTGCAGTTCTGCTATTTACGTGACAGAAACATTTTTCAGCCATGCCAGTCGCAGCTCAGACCCGGGCAGTTCTCTTTGAGTTTAGTTTTGCGAAGAGCAATGTTGTGGCTCACTAAATTACTAATGTCTTTGCTGCTACTCGCGACTGGGTAATTTTCAATGAAGTGGCGGGCTAAACTTGAGCTGCTTTAGTGGTAAGCAAACTTCTTACTTAGCAGGCATATCACGCAGGATGTTTTTGAAAATGTCTTTCCACAAAACTACTTAATGACTACATTTTCATTCATTCATTCATTTTCTATGCCGCTTATCCTCATTAGGGTCACGGGTATGCTGGAGCCTATCCCAGCCGGCTTCAGGCGAGAGACGGGGTACACCCTAGACTGGTCACCAGTCACTGACTACATTTTGTCAGATAAAATTACTTTGTTAGACGCAATTTTACAGATGTAAAAAAAAAAGCATTCATTTTCTTCCAAAATATAATCCTACGGACTGAAGTACCACTGTATGTACTCTGTAAATTTACCAAAAAAAAGATGTCAGAGAATCATATAGAACGGGTATCTGACCAACTTTTGGATTACAACTCACAACTCCTTTTTTTAGTAGAAAGGTTAATTATCAAACATTCTTAACTCGTAAAAACAGCTTAAGCGGTCAGTCCCATTTGCTCGCTATCCTTACTTATCAAACCATTATGTCCCAGTTTAGAGTAAGAGCCTGAACTCCTTAAGGGTAATGCATCACAAATATTCCCAACAGCTTAGTGTGCCTCCAATGCAATCCATCCTTATTTGTTTCCATCCAATTAACTGATATTTTACACATTCCCCTAGCAGCAGTTCTATTTCTTCATGACTTTTTAAAATAGCACTAAATCTCTAAAGCCCTAAAGAACATTTTCAATAATTTCCAAAGTGTACCTTGCACCGGCAGAAATCCGGAGTCTGCAAGAGAAAACAAAATGGGTGAGAAAATGAACAGGAACACAGTCAGGAGGATCATTAGATTTTTGCTGTGCTGTCCTTGCGGCTAATTACACATAGGAAGAAACCTCAAAGGGAGTTGGGGTGTTTCTGCATGTCATACCTGTGTTGGTCGTTTTTCTTTTTCCCTTTTTTGTTGATGAGGTGGATAATGAGACACCCACCTAAGCGCTGTCCTGCAATATTTCACTCACAGTGTTTCATCTTTTGGAGAACAGGGAATAAAACGCTGAGTGGCGTGAAGGCGGCTCAAAGAAGGAACATCATTTTCTGTTCAAACTACTGTGTAGACTTCTCAGGGGAACACACACAATACTAGTTACCGGCTTGGCTTGTGCACATTTCAGATTGGATGTCGAATTTTGAGGTCCCACAGTACTTTGCTGTATACGGTAGGCAAATGTAATGCTGTTGCAAAATGTATTTATTTTTAAGTAATCATTACAATAAGAAGGTGCAAAACACAACACAGCAGACCCTTAACAGTGCATAAAACAGAAGTGGGACATGCGAATAAAAAGCTTCTCCATCAAATGCGTGAAGTGAATCCTTGAGGGAAACTAAACATTCATTTATCTTTCCTCCACCATTGATGGTAGCTTCACGTTGATGACCAGTGTATGCAGGTTCCTATCATCAGTCAGAGCAGATAGCAGTGAGCACACTCTGACCAAGGCCGTGTCCACACATACACAGATGTATCCATCCATTTTGTGCGCCACATATCCTGGCTAGGGTCTGCTTAACAACTACATAGATACAGTATGTTACTGTATAATATTTCAAAAATATTTTGCTATGTAGTTTAGCCTTTCGTCCTTAAAGACATAGCTTTGGAAAACCAGTGCAAAGACCTTCCCGTACTGTACACAGCATTCACGCGGCAAGTAGGAAAAAGATCTTTTTGGCTTGACTTAGTAGAAAATGTGTGACGTGTTTAAGTTACCGCCAGACTGTACTGTGACTTTTGACTGGAGATGTCCCATAATATCTGATATCATTGGCCAATTTTGGCATGAAAATGAAATATAATAAAATATATTAAAGATCAGTATGTTTTTTTCTGCCGTTAATGGCAATGATAATGTTCCACACAGAAACAAGCTTGCAAGCTCAGTATGTCCACGATCTGGAATCCACATTTCCAGATTTTCCTCCTTGGTTTGTAAATATTTTCATTTTCCAATGATTGTAAAGCGCTGCGAATGGGGGGTAAGCAGTCTTTCTTTTAGGACTTCTACTCTAATGTCACACTTCAGAGTCACGTGCAAATATAATGTTTTAGTAATCCAATTAAATATTTTTTTCTAATGGTATTTATTCCATTAAAACTGCCTAAGGTAAGGAAAGTCAAATATTGTAAGTGTCAACAACTACAAGTTATGGTGTAATTGAATATTTTGTATTATTCATGGTGAAGGGGTATGATTAAAAATAAGTTAATCTTCCTTTTCAGAAATGTTGAATTGTGCAATTGTAGACATGTCGCTTAATTCTCATTAGGGTTGCAGCGTGATTTTGGGCGAGAGGCAGGGTACTCTCTGGATTGGTTACTAGCCAGTCCCAGGGTTGTTACACATGTCTTAAACAAACAAGCATACCTGCAGAAAAATAATAAGTGACAGGAGATGTAATGCATGGGCCCAGTTCATAATTTCACTTTATAATAATAGGTTGTTTAAAATTAGTATTTTACATTGTATTAGTCCACAATTTCACACTTTACACTTTGTTGTGTTGCGGGCCTTTGTGCCACAGAGAAACTTGCAGCAGAGCAAATTGTATTGTTGCCAGCATATCTAATTGGATTCTTATTTGGGAATTTATTATACTGTCTTGCATGTTGATAGTAGGTAACATGTTATTTTAGCTGACTACAGGTCATGATTGTAGGTCATGATTACTTTGTTGAGAGAAAATGTTTAAAATAAATATCGCTATTATGTGACTAAATTCTAATCTCGTGACATCTCCTATACTTTGAATATGTATTGTGGAAAAGCCTGTTTGTAAGATCACAACAGCAAAAAAGGAAAACAACAGCAGGAAACAAGCAAAAATCCCAGAGAAATCTTTTGCTGCTAACCCTGTCTCTCTAGCTGAGTGGAGCCGGTATGCACACCCTGCAGCAACAAAAAGCACAGCTGATACAAAAATCAAATGCACAACATTGTTTGATTTTGATTATTCAATAAACACCACATATATACCAGCATGACTGCAAAGCCAGTTATGTTAACTGGAACCATCATCATATCTCACCAGTATTAGCCTAACTGCACTGGTTACCTGTACAATTTCGAATTCAGTATAAAATTCTCCTTCTTGCATCTAAAGCACTACGCGGTCAGGCACCAGTATCTCTTGAAGAGCTCCTAGAACCCTATCAACCCAGTGGAACGCTGCACTCACGGAATGTACAATTACTTGTCACTCCTTTAGAATCTTTAGAAGTAGAATGAGAGGTAGATCCTTTAGTTCCACGCTCCTCTGTTATGGAACGATACATCGATAAATAGAAATACAGACACAATAAATCATATGAAATAAAATAAATCTTGTTGCTCTCTGTCCATCTACTGACTCACTGCTGAAAAAGAGGCACCTGAATGCGGTCTTCTTCGTTTGTTTATTGCGGGTCGCAACCAACGTTGAGGTGCATAGATCAACTTGTATTTCAAAGGAATTAGGGTATTGCCCGGTCGTGGCAAGTAGCTACAGTTCCAGCAGGGCTTCTTGCAGCATTGGTCTGCTGTTCAGTTCTGACATAGAAGTGTAAGACTTTAGACTGGTTTTAGTTCTCATGAGAACGGTGATGAATTGCTTTTCTAGTAGGTTATTGTTTTAAATGTTACATGCATTATTGGCCATTGTTGAACTAGCTGTGAACTGTTGTAAAAGCTGTGTTGCTGTCTGCCAAAAAACAACAACAACCTAAAATTGATTTTTTTAAAAGCTCTTCCTGTGCACTAAAATATCTTATATTCATATCTCATAAGTGCACACCTGCGGCTCATGCACCGGTATGGCATATATAAGAACAAACCTGGTTTTTACCCTAAATTTAGTGGGTTCATCTTATACATTGGACATTACGGTCAATTCATCACATTTTAATACTGGTGAAAGTGGATTCTTCGCTTACATGTGGTAACTACTTAGTTATATCAGTCTTTAAATGTTGCTTCCCAACTGTCAGAGTTGCTGTGCAGACAATATTCAAGCATCCTTTCAACCTCAGAGGAGTTCCAGAGAAAGGGGGAAAGCTGTGGCCGCTGATATACAAAATGCTAATGTGAACTTTTCGGAGTGCCCAACTTTGATGCTTGAGTCTCCTTAGTTAGGAGAGAGAGAACAATAGAGCCTGCTGATGTGCTTCCATGTCTGACAAAGGACCTATTTGCGGCTCCAGCGGGTGGTTAACCGGAGCGCCGTGACGGATGTACCTGAAGATGGTGGTGGTAACAAAATGGTCATAATAGTGTATAATAATAGCTCTTTATTATACACTTTTCAGTTCAACAAAGACACATTCTTCCCATTGTAAAATGGTAAAAGCTCAGAATCTGCAAACAATATATGTATAAATACTGTGGAATTTATTTCTTTAATACAACAAATACAAGAAGGTACAGCCATTTGTTTTCACAGAGCACGATCATAACAATGCCGTGGGAGGAGCACAGAAAATACAGAGATGCTTGTTTTTCGTCTTCCTACTGATATCTGATATCCCAATACTGTTTAGCACTTCATTACCATCACCAATATGTCACGATCCGGGTGTTGTTCCCGTGACGGTTTTTGTTCGAGTGGGTTTTTTCCTGTGTTGTTTTTCCTAGTTTCATGTTTTGTCTCTGTTAATTACACGCACCTGTTCCTCATTTGTTCACCCCGCTATTTATGTTCAGGTGTGTGCGCCATTCATTTGTCGGGTCATTGTCGTGTGTGCTTCGTATTCCTGCGGACCTGTTGTTGTTCCTGCCACTGCCTCGCAGCTTGATTATTAAAGACGCTTTTTTCCCAAACTTACCTGCCTGACGTCCAGCTCTCTGCATCATCGGGGTCGCTACACCATCCGGAGCCGAGTTGAACGTGACACAATATCGGCTAACTACTGGCTAACTACTGTAATGTCATTCTCATGTAGGTAATAACTATAGTGTGTTTCTTTTACTTTGGTTTCATAAATAAAATAAGGCAAATGCTGCAATATGCAAAACAACATATAGAAAAAGTGCCATTTTAAATTTAGTTTTAATGAAATAGTCATTGATCAATAATGACCAATAGTTAACAAAAATAACATGTTCTCCTACTGAGAGCAAAAAGGAGGAAAGTTTAGTCTTAATAAATTCACAAATGAGAAGCCAATGAAATAATACGGGTAACGATACTATTTGCAAAGATGCACATTTCAAACATATATTTTAAAAGAAAGTGCAAAGTATGTAAATCTGGACTAATAGTGAAATCATAAACTGCGTTCAGTCAGCTTGTCACCATCGGTCACATATTACTTTGCTGCAAGAATACAACATGAACGAAACATTTAGAATTACAAATTAAGTACAAGTTATGCCAAAATAAAATATGCCATGCATTTTATTGCATTATTAATACACTGTTGACTTCAACTGTGTTCTTAATGTATTTTTATCACAAAACACCTATACAAGCAGTCAATCAATACATGGAAGTCAGCCCGTCTATGATGTCATCAGCGGCTGACTGCAATTCTTTGCTAAATAACACAGTTATGTCACAAGTCTAAAAAATGTTAACAAAAAGATTTAATTTTTGCAATTATAGTTTTACATGCACCAATCAATTGTGTATAAATTAATAAGGTGGATCTATTTATCTGTACTGTACAGACTATATTTGAAACTGAAACCAGGAAAATGCAGCAAAACGGCAAACTGTGAAGCATACACGAGTATTCATGACTCAAATTGCACGTTGAGTATGATAAATTTGGACATGTCCGGTAGGTTTACACTAACATTGAAAGTACTTCCTGCTTCTCCAGGCCCGTACTGACAGTTCACCACGGCACCCCCGGAGGCCCTGCCCCACTATTTGAGAAGCACTGTCGTACTCCCTTCTTGCTCTTTCATTGCAATCATATATTTCTATTTCTAAATTGGAAATAATTCCAGGGCGCAGATATACTGACCTAGTAAGTCAGTATTTTTAAAGTCTTAAATTTTGCTGTTTTGTTTTTCTTTTCTATCAGAATTGTTGATTCTGCTTTCTCAACACTGACACGAGAAGGGATGAAAACAATACACACGGTAAAAATACTTAGTTTGAATTGCTTTTTTCCCTGCTAGGGGTTTATCTGGAAGCTCCCAGGCTGCCATTGAAAGTCTGTGTAAACAGCTTTTATCAGCTGTTGCAACAAGGCTGCTTTGCTGTTTCTTTACATGAGCTTCACATCTGTGTTGCAAATGTTTTGCCTTGCAGCTCGTTAATAGCTTCTCTTTTGCTCTTCCTTGCCTTCCCTTCACTCATGATATCTGTATTCCAAGAGAGCATTCGTTCTGCATTGCTTGCACGTCAGCTTGTACTGTCATCCTAAGTTATATAGTGTCATAACTGGCTTTCAGGGCACTGAGGGTGGGAGGGAAAGAAGCATAAATTTAGCCTATTATATTCAGTGTGCCATTAAAATGATTTTGAAGCTGTTAGTTTAAGTTAACAAAGTTATGTAGTTTCTCTTCTGGCTGTTACAGTCAGGACAATGTTCTGGATGAATAAATGACTGCATTTCCACTTACTTAAATTAAAAGCTGCGTGTGAGTAAAATATGTAGGTACAATTAAACCGTTAAGATCTTAATACTAGTCTTAATGCTGGTTGACCTCCGATTTGTTCTAATTTTGAAAACATTCTTCCCTGGCTTTGGCGAGGCTGCCTGGCAAGACAATGTGCTGACATCTTTGAGTGAAACTATCTGCCGCTGCTCTCCGGCTGATTTAATTGCTCATTAAACCATTTTTTTACCGTGTTGCTTGGCAAAACAGACTTATATTATTTTCAAATCATGTTTTAAAACCCACTTTAACTGTACTATCCATATTCAATAGTTTATATTTTAATAATTATTATTGTCTAATTTTTCTCAAAGAATGTGTCTTGTCTCTCATCTGTTTTGGAGAAAATAGCACATTTTTCCGTGACGTTTTGTAGTAGTAACAGTAGTAATAGTTCAGAGAAAGAATTCAGGGTCAAACTGGCATGATAAAATATTTTACTGTGTCTGTGCAGGTAGTTTTTTTGTCATACTGTCTAAAAATGTCAAGTAAAAAAAAAAATAGCATTGGTAATATAGTCTATATTTCCAAATAAATATTTTAACAACATTACTGTCACGGTTTGCTCTTCGCGGCATGGTGTAACAACCCCGAGGATGCAGAGAGTTGGACGTCCGGCAGGTAAGTAAGAGGAATCTTTATTAAAGATGCTGCGAAGCAGCAACAGGAACATATGAGCGACACGTTACAAGGAAAAAACAACAATGAGCCGACAACACTGGTACGCACATCTGAACATAAATAGCCAGGAACTAAATGAGGAACAGGTGCCCGTAATTAACAAAGTGACAAAACTAAGAAACGGCCCAGAAAACACATGAAACCATGAAAATAACAACAACACAAGGAAACTAACCAAAACTGTCACGAGTAAGAAATATAGAACGTGACAGTACCCCCCCCCCTCCAAGGACAGATCCTAAAAGTCCAAAAGTCATGAGGAGACGGGAAGGGCGGTGGGAGGACTGGCCCGGATGGAGACCCGAGCATGACCGGCGAGACCCCTCCGGGGGTCGGCCGGGACGACGACGCAGGCAAGTCCGGCGAGACTCCTCCGGGGGTTGGCCGGGACGATGATGCAGGCGAGGCCGGGGAGACCTCTTCGGGGGTCGGCCGGGTGACGCCTAGGCAGGAATGGAAGCCGGTGGAAACTGCCGAGGATGAGGATTAGGTGGAGTCCTGCAGCGAGGTGCGGCTATCGGCAGCGTCTGAGCTGCCGAAGCCGGCGAAAACTGCCTCGGACGTGGAGTGGGCCGAGTCTCCTTGCACGGCGCGGCTTCCGCTATCCGGCCGGACACCCTAGCACCCCCTCCAGCAGGCGAATCCCAGACGCCGTCCTCAACCGCCCCAGGAAGCAGGGAAGGGTGGAGGGAGGCTTGGAGGAGGGCACGCGACTCACCACGTCAACGTCCCCAGGTCGGCACCGCCGGGTTTCTCAGACGCCGACGGGCCGGCGTGTGTGTGGAAGGTCCTGGCAACACCCACGCCATGGGGACCAGCGTGCCGTCTTTCCCCCACACCATGTTCTCCAATTCTTCCGCCGTGAATCTCGCCGTCTCCTCCTCCATGGCCTTGTAGATCTGCAAGGTCCAAAAATCGCTCTCCACGAGGTCAAATTTGTCTGGTCGGCTAATTCTGTCACGGTTTGGTCTTCGCGGCATGGTGTAACGACTCCGATGATGCAGAGAGCTGGACGTCCGGGAGGTAAGTAAGAGAAATCTTTAATAAAGATGCTGCGAAGCAGCGGCGGGAACATATGAGCGACACGTAGGAAAAAACAACAATGAGCCGACAACACTGGCACGCACACCTGAACATAAATACCCAGGAACTCATTGAGGAACAGATGCCCGTAATTAACTAAGTGACAAAACTAAGAAACGGCCCAGAAAATAACAACAACACAAGGAAACTAACCAAAACTGTCACAAGCAAGAAATATAGAACGTGACAAATACACTATTGGTAATAACCAGTGCAACCATCTGGAATGTCTCAAAGAAGAAAGAAATCTTTGGTGTACGAAGTAGCAAATTTTGAACAGGTAGACCAATGAATACATCCGTTTTTTTCCCTGACAAAAACATGTAACAAACAAAGATGTAAAGATAACCCCTAAAACAACTGTTAGTGACACCAGCAATAACCAGCAATGAATCCAGGATGGAAGCCCTGCAGCAGGTGAGAAGTTACATAGCGGAAAACGGGAGGCCAAACACGGAACTATCTGTGGGCACGACCAACGGAGAATAATCCAGGAACTACTGGCAGCAATTGAGGTGGTAATAAACTTGACTAATGGGCGACAGCTGCAGGGCTCCAGTAGTTCCGCCCAGCTCAGGGTGTGTCAGTATCTGTAGGGCAGTAACAAAGAAGTGTGAGGAACATGGACTGCAGCACCATGATAGGGAAAGTATAAACACAAAACTAACCTGAGTCACAGTCGAGCGTGACAGCACCCACCTCCTCCCTCCACCCAACTCAACGGACACCTCAGTTTCTCCGGAACTTACGGTAAAATTCTGAAATGAGCCGAGGGTCGAGAATAAGAGACCGAAGGATCCACGAACGGTCCTCGGGACCGTAACCCTCCCAGTCGATAAGATACTGAACACCCCTTCTGCGTCTCCTTGCGTCCAGTATGGCTTTGGCGGTGAAGGCGGGTGACCCTTAATCAATCGTGGGAAAGGAGGCACTGGCGGAGGATTGAGGTCGCAGGAGGTGACAGGTTTGAGACGGGACACATGGTACACAGGATAGGACTTGAGAGAGCGAGGAATTCTCAACTTGCCTGACACCGGGTTCACCATCCGCTCAACCGCAAATGGTCCTACATACTTAGGCGGCAACTTCCTTGAATCCACCGCCAGGGGAAGGTCCCGCGATGACAACCACACTTTCTGACCAGATGTATAGTCTGGGGCTGGCGTCCGATGGCGGTTGGCCAATCTTTCATTGCGCCGGGCTTTGTGGACCAGGGCGGCTTTGGTGTCTCTCCACACACGATTGATACAGCGGAGATGGGCGGCCACTGACGGAACAGAGCATCCTGACTCCTGGGAGAAAAATACAGGGGGCTGGAAGCCATAAACCACATAAAAGGGAGACACGCCAGTGGAAGAACACACCAAGGAGAAGAAGGCGCATAAGTGCAGCCGTTGGTCCGAGCTGGAGCACTGGGAGAGCACATCCCCCATTCCCGTGTCGGACGCGTCAACCTCAACAACAAAAGGAAGGGAGGGATTAGGATGGATAAGAACTGGAGCGGAAGTGAAACGCACCTTAAGGCGTCGAAAAGCTCAGTCGGCCTCCTGTGTCCATGTGAATGGAACCTTCAGGGATGTCAGCTTGTTCAAAGGCTCGGCAACTTTACTAAAATCCTGAATAAAGCGCCGGTAAAAGTTGGAAAACCCCAGGAACCTCTGCTATAGCTTTCTGGATGTAAGAGTGGGCCAGTCGACCACAGCCTGGATCTTAGCTGGCTCGGGTTTAACCTGCCCCTTCTCCACGATAAAACCCAAAAAAGGCACAGAAGATACGTGAAATAAACACTTTTGAATCTTGACATATAACAGGCTCTCTAACAATCTCTGAAAAACGAGCTGAATGTGATGACGGTGTTGTTGCAATGAGGAGGAAAAAATAAGGATGTCATCTAAATCAACAAACACAAACCGACCTATTCTATTGCAGTCTATTGCAGGGGGTAGTGACATGGCGCGATCGATTCGAAACACCTCACGGAGTGAATGATACTCTCTCGGGACCCAAGAAATATCTGGGGTGTCAAATGAGGACCTGTCGGAAGGGGTGACGGAAGGTGAAGCAGACCGGAGGCAGTGTGAGTAACAGAATGCGCTCTAGTTATCTATCTTAAGAGCAACCCAGTCGATGAGCGGGCTGTGACGTCGAAGCCAGGGAAGATCTAACATGACAGGAGCAGAACGTGATGACATAATAAAAAATGAAATAGACTCATGGTGGTTGCCGGAGAGTAAGAGAGAAGCGGAGCGTGTTTGGTGTTGGCTGGCTCCAGGCTGCATAGGCACCACGTCCTCGGCAGCCTCCGGAGAAGAACCCGGCGGCGGAAACGGAGCTAGCAGAGAGGCTGACAGGTCCTCGTAGACTGACGGCAGGGGTAAGTTCGAGGCTTGTGTAGGCTCCAGCCTACGCTGTCGGTTGCGTTCATGCATGCGGTTGTCCAGCCTTATAGAGAGAGAGATGCGCTCCTCCAAAGTCTGAATCTCGTCCCTGACAGCCAGCTCATCTTGCAGGCGGGAGTTGAGGCTGGATAGGAAGGTGCTCCGCAGGGCCTTCTCATCCCACCCGCTCTCCGCTGCCAGAATGCTGAAGGAAATTGAATGGTCCGCCACCGAACAGGTCTCTTGGCGTAGAGCCGCTAGACGGGAGCCTGCCTCTCGCTCTCTTACTGGGTGATCAAACACACTTTTGAGCTTTTTACAAATAGGTTAGTGGTTGTTGCTCTAAAATGAGTGAGCACTGATGTATAAATAGCTGCCAACTCCCAAAGCCTCCCTCATATCTTGCCGGGTGAGGCAAGTTAGGCTCCCAAGGCAGATGGCTGGCAGACAAGAGGGCTGGTGGGGCCACAGTCACGGGTTGAGCAGGGTCAGCTGATGTCATCCGGGTGTGCATGTCCTTCAGCAGGACAGTTAGGTCCTCTAAAGTCTGTTTATGACGGCCGAGAATCTGACCCTGGGCCTTTAAGGCAAATTTAATATGCTCATGCTTTGCGGGGTCCATCTAAATAAATAGCTGGATTATTCTGTCACGTTTAAGTTACTAAGCAATTAGTGGATGGACCCCGAGGATGCAGAGGCAAAGTCAGCTCCAGCAGGACAAGAACTTAATGTCACAAAACAGACCAAACAAGAATGGAAGGCGACGGTGCAAAAAATACGGGAGACATCGTGGGAAAAGACACAAAAGGGAAAAAACTGAATAGCAGAAAGACACTCACTACCAGGTGAGCCGGACGGAAGTACTGGGCTGGGGAGATGAATCCAGGATGGAAGCCCTGCAACAGGTGAGAAGTTACATAGCGGAAAACGGGAGACCAAACACGGAACTATCTGTGGGCACGACCAACGGAGAATAATCCAGCAACTACTGGCAGCAGCTGAGGTGGTAATAAGCTTGACTAATGGGCGACAACTGCATTGGCTAAAGTAGCTCTGCCCAGCTCAGGGGGTGTCAGCATCTGCAGGGCAGTAACATAGAAGTGTGAGGAACATGGACTGCAGCGCCATGATAGGGAAAGTATAAACACAAAACTAACCTGAGTCACAGTGGAGCGTGACAAACACTTCACTTCAGTGTGAATCTATATGGAGAGCAAATAACTGTGGTTTTGTAATGAAGCAGCTCAATCATTCAGTGTAGGTTTTATACAAGGTGGATGTAAGGGATGTGTGAGATAAGCTGGCAGAAATGGCACACCAAATTTGATTTTGAAATAATAAAATCGACAATAATAAGTTAGGAATCTGCATAAATAACTGAAAATAATACATGGGAGGCTGTAAGCAGCCATCTATTTAGATATTTCCAAAAATGTTTTGGATACACTCCACCCCGCCATAGACAGAAACAAGGGAAATATAACCATGAACTAAGATGCAATGACTTGAGTTATTACAATAAATGTGGGACTTAATATAAAATGTCTACAGTATATTCAGTTTAATAAGCGAACTCCTAGTTGTTTAGCAGCTACCATTACCTGTGTATCGGCTTGGTCAACCAGTCATCTTGTCCTACCGATTCATCTAAGTGCGTGTATAAGAGAGCAAATATTGTGATAATACTGCCAAGGTTGCAAATCCTGGTCTTTTGCTAGAAAATAAGGTGGAAAAGCGTACAAAAGGTGGCAGTTTATGGATGCCAAAGATGTGTTCTATTAAACATAATAGAACACATAATAGAACACACATTGTTTGTCATCAGAGGGCTGAGGAATGTGGGGTGGGTCAGAATGTATACCTGTGCTATTTTCTGAGAATCCATTGGCCTAGCTCATTGAAGGGGAAGTTTGCTTGTTTAGTTGTAGGATAGCCTTACTCTTCTCTGATATTAGCCTGGCTGCTTTATTTTCAATAGTTTTAATTGCAAAAAGTCCAAATAATGCACGAGTGTTTTCTACCAGACAACCTTGTCTCCAGCAAAAAAAAATCATTCCCGGTTTCACACTCTGATCTCATTTTCTGTCCTTCTTGTTGTGCGGAGGGAGGTTTTGGGCAGCGAAGGGAGTATAGTCTTTACCAGTTCATGGTTGACCTACAGTAAACAACATTAGAATTAAATGACAAGCTGAAGCTGTATTTACTTCATAGTCTGCAGAGACCTGGGAGCCTCGGTAACTTGCCTCCCACCCAAACAAGAGATAGTATTGGAAGATTTGGGGCTTTTTGGTTCTGAGAGCAAATACATCAGTCTTCCAGATGCAAATTCCAGGTTTCTGAGTAGGAGCCCTGTAAGAACATTTTAACTTTTGTTGCATCCCAGACAACTAGCTTCTGTAGCCAAGGCCTCCGCCTCCGGCCGCCACCCAGCTCACTTAGGACCCGACCCCTTTGGCCCGTCCTACGAGTGGTGAGCTCATGGGAGGGGGGACCCACGTCACTTTTTCAGGCTGTGCCCAACCGGGCCCCAAGGGTGCAGGTCTGGCCACCAGACGCTCGCCAACGTGCCCTACTTCCAGGCCTGGCTTCAGAAGGGGACCTCGGTGACCCACGTCCGAGCGCGGGAAAACAAAGTCCAATTTTGTAATCATCATCAGGGTCTTTTGAGCCACTCTCTGTCTGGTCCCTCCCCTCGGACCTGTTTGTCATGGGTGACCCTACCAGGGGCATGACAGCCCCCGACAACTTGGCTCCTAGGGTCATTGGGACACGCAAACTCCTCCACCACGATAAGGTGGTGGCTCTGGGGAGGAGTTTGCTGGATCAGTTCGCAGCTGAGTGTGAAGTGGCTGGGATGAGAATCAGCACCTCCAAATCTGAGTCCATGGTTCTCCCCCGGAAAAGGGTGGAGTGCCATCTCGGGCATGAGGTCCTGCCTCAAGTGGAGGAGATTAAATACCCCGGGGTCTCGTTCACGAGTGAAGGAAGGATGGAACGTGAGATGGACAGGGGGATTGGTGCGGCGCCTGCAGTGATGCGTGATGTGATGAGTTTTCTCCGCAGGGTGGCTGGGCTCTCCCTTAGAGATAGGGTGAAAAGCACTGTCATTCTGCTGCCCCCGCGACCTGACCTCGGATAAGCGGAATAAAATGGATGGTTGGATGGATGCATCCCAGACACATGCATTATTAAAACACCTTTTTGTATGGTGCCAGTCATTTTCTCCATCAGCCCATTTGTCTGCAGATGATAATTGGAACAAAGGCTTCTTGTGTTCTCCAGTTGGTCACGGAAGCCATAATTGACCTGAAATAAAAGCATGCACCATTAATAAAAAAACAAGCACCTGTTTAAACCAAACAACATGTCATCCACAAACCTCATTAGAGCAATCAAAAGGATTTTTGGTACTCCGAAAAGTCTAGAATGCACTCTGTTATCTCTTTGGCCTTCTTTTGGCCAAAGAGGATAGCGATCAATGCGCTTTGTAAACTATCACACAGATGCACTAGAGGTTCCTTTTTGGTGGGTTTCAGTTTTCCAATGAAGTCAACTTAATTAAGTTCTTAAATGACTCTGTAATGTTTTTTATGTTAATACCGCTAACTGTTAAGTCTTGAAATCCTATGTTAGTCTGTGCAATAGATACAGTATCACTGGGCATTGAAAAATAGCAGTTTCAAATGAAAATCAAAATGAACAAACACTGAATCAATCAATCTTAACATCATAATAAAGATGATTAAAGGACTGCCCAGGTGGAATCTAACTAGTCTCAACTCACAGAACGGCCATCCATTCTTCAGACTGAGTGGCCAATGGATGGATGCTTAGTGTGGACTCTCAACTAGTGCAGTGCAGTGTTTTAGTGATGTGTCGCTCGCAAATAAATCGGCTTTAAGAGTCGGCGCTTGGAAATGAACGACAGGAGCCAGCTTGCGTTGTTGGGAGCCATTAATTTTTTTGTTAAAATGTGACACAATAGGATCGGGGTTAAACACACAACACACAGGAGTTTTTGAATGCCAATCTTGTGCCAATCTTAACTGTTACCAGGACCTGGATGCTGTTTTTCTTTTTGTTTTGTGCTTCTTAATGTATGTTTTGTTGTGTGGTTGTTTTGTTGATGTTGTGTTGTTTGATTGTAAATAGTTAGGAATTTGCATGCGAATATTTGACCTTGTCTATTGAGATGAGTCTTGCATTATGGAATTTATTGTAATATACTTTTGTAGTTGTTCATTGAGGATTTGAATAAATATATTTAAGTAATAAACATTTTATATTTTTAGTACTCATTTTGACACAAGACATTGGATTTGGTAAGAAATTAATTTACGACAACAAAAAATCTAAGGAGCCCCTTGGAAGCTGAAAGAGCTGGCTTTTTTCAGTGAACAGTGCTAAAAGAACCGGCTCCTAAAAAAAAAGATGAATGGAGGTCATCTTAACCAAAACCGCTGGACTGCACTGTCTTCAGCATCTACATCTTCACGTTTGCCTGTGGCTACCAGCGATCAATTCTTCTGCAAGCTACTTTTAAAATGACCAAGTCTCAAAGAACGGCCTCCTACTATAAACATGAACAGACTGACAAAACACAAATAAGATGGTCAGGAAAACAATCACCATTGATTTACTCGATTGACCTGAAAGTAGGGTAGCATGGCATCATTAATTACCATTGGAGTAATCCATTGATTACTATTCCACTAAGTTGATTTAAAAAATCAGGTAATTTATTTGAAAAATTACAAATTTGGTCTTTAAGGGCTGAACAGTGTGCCAACGACATCTTCACAAGGCATTTTTAGATTCTGTTTACCATTGCTTACCATGGCAACCAAACCTGTGCAGGGCATACGACGGAAGTAGAAGTCGAGTAGCCAGTCTTTCTACCTAGCGTCTTTGTTGCAAACATACAGCCAATGTTACAGTATATTAGGTTCAATATTTAATTACGTTAGTTAAGATAAAAAAGTGTGCAGGAGTAGGGGGTACAAGGCTTTGCGTCAAATGTCTGAGGGGGTACACCACTGTAAAACATTAGGGGACCACTGGTTTAGTATTATTGGCGTCACACAGGCGCTGACAAACGACCACGATTGGCCAAATGCATCGACAACGCAAAGCAAAGCTGCACATGGGAGGCGACAAGCGGGTGTGGCCAGCTACACCAGCTCACATCCCGAGTGATTATGAGTCTCCCTTTTTGATTGGCTGTCAGAGTTGGAGGGAATGTTGATGTGCCAAACTAGTTCAGAGGAAAAGCGTTGTTGATTGAATACTCTTGCTAGTACCAGATCATGCTAGTATTGAGAGTTTTGAGTGTCACTTGGTTGGATGGTGACTTGCAATAATTGCAGGTTCCATTGAAAATGAATGGATTGGTGTTGTGTGGACCGCATAAGTCTTAGTCTTCTGGCCGAAAATTGTTTAGTTATTTTTTCTTGACAAACTCAAAAGGTTTGAGTAAAAGAAAAAAAAGGAAAGCAAAACAAAAGGGACCATCCAAAATGTTCCAAACATAAGTAAAACACACAGTCTAATGAATTGACTTTAGCAAACATAGCTAAGCTCGCTAGCTAGCAGCCCATTTGCACCAGGAGTTATGTCAAATATGCTTAATATGAAAATTTATTATGAAATCGATCACAAGTCGATTGTTGAATAACATGTTAACAGGACTTGTTGTAACTAGGATGGGAGAGTACGCCACTATCTGTATCTGTTTACCCATCTAAAGTTTCTTTACCCATCTGTACCCGGAGTGGGCGGGGCATAAGCCCGAAGTGGGCATGGTTTGCCCAATGGTTGGGGCTTAAATTGTTGGTGAGTATGAAATTGTCATGGATTGATCAGAAGTTGTTATATTTATTGTTTTTGTAAACTATTTATCAAAGAGCCTCAGAATTTAGACTCAAACTGTTTGTGTGTGTAAGCAATCTGTAAGACATTATTTATTATTTATTATTTATTTATTATTTTTTGAATGATTTGTGTGAAGTTGGTGATGGATGCAAGCTTCCAGTGATGGCAAACATGGAAATAATCTGTCAGCCTTGTCCAACTGACTTTATATGACCAGATAAATTAAAAGCAAGCGGACATATAAAAAAAGAACACAATGTAATGCAATGACCAACGCAACACAAGCCATATACAGCTCTGTCCTGTCAAATGCAGTGCGGTCGTTACAAAACAAAGTAACTTTAGGTCGGGAAAACCTAAAAAAAAAACTTGTCCGCAGTGGTGGCAGTGACCGACAACTCTGTTTTCAACTCTGTCCTGTCAAATGCTTCATGTACGTTTAGCAACTAACTTTAAATATCATGCAAACCAACCAAACTTGCCTTCAAATGAACATTGGTGTGGTGCGCATTCAGGTGATACACCACTGACTAACATTTTTGTCTTGGTGTGATTTAGTCATCAAAGAACCATGTTAGCTTGTTATCGTCATGAAAAAAGGGGACGTCAAAAAAACAAAAACTTTGTCGTTGTTTATTACTGTATGTGATGCAAATGAAAAAATATTCCAACGTGAAATCAACAGTGAGTAGATGTGAGAGCTGATGCAGGGCATTGTTCATCCATTCGTTAGACATTTTCTTTTTATTTGAAGTGTTGTGTTTCACGGAACAATATAATATGGCAATTTACAGTGTTAGGCCAAGGAACCATTTTCACTGGCTCTTATTTTCTATTCAGCCACTGACATTTTTTAGATTAGACGTCATGTCCTTGGTTAGGTTTCCTACAACAAGTAGAAATGATTAAATGTGTGGGTAGAAATGCCAAGGCTTTTCCTATCATATTCCTTGTGACTTGTCTGTTTTTTTTACACAAATAAAAATAATTAGACATGAAGTGTCTTTAAACTAGAGCTTTCTTGAAAATATCACATGCTGGTTTATTTCATGGCAGCAGGACACTGCTTACTGAAGTATCAATTTTAATAAAAAAAAATCATAGTCATAATTTATTACTTACTTTTAAAAAAAAAATGCTTGATTTGGATTTTGTAAGTGAAAATAAATTAGTCTCAAGTCAAAGGTTTTGAAAAAAACAATTTTAACATTTTGATATGTGTGTCTTAAATTTTCTGTGCAATTAACACTTTCTAAAAGTTGCTCTGTGCGTACACATAAACAGCAATGGAAAAATTACATTATGCACTCGATTTATTGCAATTTATGATGTTTTTTTTCCACAATTTACCATTTTTGGTGTTTATGGGCTGACCAGGACATAACGTAATGGCAACGTATATTTTACGTAACAAAATTAACAGAGCTAGTGAACCCTGCTTTAAACTCTGTGCGAAACAAAACAGTTTCCTTCAAAGCATTATTAAATAGATAGATAGAAAACAGATCAGTAGAAAACCAGATTATTACATTTATCATGGGCATGATGCCAGTGTTGTGATTTTGAATCGGTGTCAATATTGTCTGAATTTATTGTAGGAATTTTGACTAAAAAAACTTGAGAAATAACCTGGAACTACTCCAAAGATCATATTGGGTGTCAATGCAGAGGTCAGCTCATTTGCATACACGATCATCCCTTGTTTATCGCGGGTAACTGGTTCCAGACCGGACAATGGCAAATTCCTAATTCATTTCTAAACTTAAAAAGTGTTCCAAAAGGAGTGGGAAAGAAAGACAAAGTCAAAAGCCAAAAACCTACCACTTCCACACGCAATAGGATAATTTTTTTTTTTTACTCAATCATGTTGGACATGCCATGGATGACTACATGCAGTAATGTAATCTCATGATACAAAATTAATTTGTTCTGGAGGGGATTTTGTGTCTTTGGATTTTTGTATTATGAGATTTACTTTTACATATAAATGGCATAATTCATTCCAGCCCCCTCAAAAACTGTCGTATAAAGTGCAAATATTGTACCCACCCGAGAGAAATATGTTAATTAATAACAACATAATCATTTACATATGCATGAATGTTAAAAAAAACAATGCAATGAAAAATGTTATTAAATGTTGTTAGGAAAAATTACACTTGACTATCTTTCGGGAACGAGCAAGGTGAACTTGATGACAGAGGAGGAGGTGGGAACAGAGTTTGGACAGATGGCAGTAATCATACGTAAGTTTACTTACTGTAACTTCATTTAGTGTAATACACTACATTCCATACAATGGACAGCAGCTGAGCAAAATGATGCCGTGACATAGCACCATTCTGGGAGGAAAAGGAGATAACCAATGTGAGGACAGCTTCTTCTTCTTCAGTTTCATGGCGGTTGGCATCCATTACTTTGGTGCATTACTGCCACATGAAAGGGCAGCTTGTATGGTGTTGCAGTACATTCAAGAATCTGGGCAGCACTTTCGATTTTAATTTTCATACTTTGAATATTTTTTTGTTAAATGCGACGGAAATATCTTCAAAACTCAACTTGTATTCTGAATTTTTCTTTTAATGAGGTTTTAATAGCAGTCTCATCAATGCTTTGTGTCATTAGTGACGTTTAGTGGCCAGAATACTACATTTACATTTATTATATAATAAAAAATATTTCTATATTTTTGAAATAATAATGAGCTATGGTCAACCATGAATCAGCATGGGAGACTCTTTAGCGCTTTTCCACCTGTTGAGTTTTCAACCTTTTTGATTTTTAGGCCACTCACAGGTCAGCATTCTAACAGGGGGCCAATAAAGTCTACTGCATATACTGTATGTCACTCCCATCATCTACACAGAGGCATCACCAAAACGAGAGTCTGAAAAAGGGCAAAACGAACTCTGTGACTTTCATTTGCTCCTGCTAAGACACAGAGACTCTTAATGAAATGCTAGGGAAGGAGAGCAGTGCCCCAAAGCAGCCAAATGTGGTCAAGGCCTGATATTATAATTAAAAAAATTCTAACCACTAATAGGCTATTTCTCTTGCTCTACTGGTCTCCCCGATAACATGCCCCTGGCTTTGTTGTTGCCAGCTGCAGGTGCCAGTTCTCAATTAGCCCATATTGACTGTGATATTTACATGTTTGTACAGTCATTGTCCAGGTTTTGTCTTTCAGTTTGTATTGGCTCTTTTTCTCTTGGATATGTGGGGGAAAATCACCAGAATCATTCTATTCCTGTGTTTTTAATAGCAGAACACGGTATGCGCCTCTCTTCCCCTGCAGAGGGTGCAGTGGCTCTTTCATTGCTGCTTTCTATTGCCTGTTAATTCGTTTCAACTCTGTGAATCACACTAAATGTAATAGCTTATCTTTTAAACTGAATCCAATATGCCAAGATTCAAGGTAAGAAATCTCTGTATGACGTTGGAAAATACATCCAAAAGGATATGTCTGGTATGAGGAAATGGACTGGAATTCTGGAATTCAAAGCAATAGTTTCAATTGAAATGTTTGTCATTTCAGGGGGTTATACTTTCAAACCACCTGAGGTGACAGTAAAAACGTTTAAAAATGTTCGTTCACCTGCGATCGACTGGCGACCAGTTCAGGGTATACCCCGCCTCCCATCTGAAGTCAGCTGGGATAGGCTCCAGCATACCCCCACCACCCCAATGAGGATAAGTGGCATAGAAAATGGATGGATGTTCATTGACGGGTTGTATTTCCCAGCACTTTGCAGTTAGCGCAACTGCACCCAAAATACACACACACACACACACACACACAGACACACACACGCAGGAGCACTCACCTTTTCACTAATGCATATCCATTTGTCTGTGTAAACGCAAGGTGAACAATGCAACTGGAACTCAAAGTGCTTTGTTGTGCTGAGGGACTTGTGTTTCCACCTTACAAGACATATTTCCCCATAAGGACATTAACTGAATAGCTATTTCATTCAGTTTCCATGGCCCTTTTTCCCATGACGTCCGTTTTTTACCCTTGGGAGGCACAAAAATAAAGAAAGTGCTCTCTGGTCTGTTTTCCCTTTTGTGGCAAGAACACACAGAGGGCCATATGCAATTTTAAATCCAACTCTTTTCTTGAGTCATATGAAACAAAACCCACAAATGATGAAATTTTAATTATAGTAGGAAAATGTCAGCTATAACAGCCACACAGGAAGACACACCAGGCTTCGCATATATAATTTATGATTCTTGTATTATTTTACTGGTTATACTATACTATTATACTACATTGCCATTTTCAGTGGTGTTTACACACACAGTACGCTAGATGTACTGTAGATAAGCATTTATCATCATTTATCAACTTATCCTCAAGAGCAAAATGGGGGGAGATGGGACACCTTATTGCTGACATAAGCAAAAAGGATATTAACTCACTATCCACAAAATTAGGCAGTCCTACTCATGCTATCGTTGTCATGATTCTGTTTCTCACCTGCATCCATCTTTTCTGCTTTCTGTCTTTGGGCCCAATTTTGGAGTGTTTTGGGGCAAAACCACCTGAACACACCTGATAGCACTCGGCAGAATCAGAATCAGAATCAGAAAAACTTTATTGCCATTGTAAGTGAACAATTCACAAACTAGGAACTTTCTTTGGCGACTCAGTGCAACGTAGAATTCTAAGTAAACATAGAGTATTAAATAAACATAGAACTAACTAAACATAGAACCTGAGTAAAAAGTTGAAATCACTGATAAGTCAGGCCTTCATAAGCCAAGCGGCTGGAAGAAGCTGGACTGTACCATTGTCTTTGCCACAAAGGTGCTAACTTATTTAATTTTTGCTGGGGTTTTCAAGATAATGCCATAAGTCAATTTTTGGTCTGCAGTTTAAAAGCTAAAGCAATTTTTCCAATAACAAATGCAAATCCAATCCGTTCCAGACACCCATAGTACTAAGGGGTTGTTGTGAACCTTGGTTTGAGCCCAGGGCAGGAATCGAGACTGGGTGTACCAAGCGGGTTACATTGGTACTGTGACCTGGATGAGAATGAGATGTAGCAAGCCAGTGTTGCTGTGCTGGATGTCGAGTTGTCAGTCCAGCCTTTTAGCTCGACTGCTATTGCTCTCGACTGTCATACTGCCAGCCCGGGCCAGAACGAGCAGCTGGCTGAACAAGGCATGCTACCTAAAAACTGAGGCAACATTTTTGTGAATTTTTTTGTGAAAAAACGAATTATACAAAAACTTTGGTGTTTGAAAACCGTATTGTGAAATTCATATTCATATCGTATTGTGAGGACATATAAATAGTAAAGAAATTCTATCCCAAAATTTCTGATATAGTTTATAATCTCATAACATTGTGCAGGTTTCCCTCCAGTTGTGTGTACAGTAGTAGTAGTAGTGAGTGTATATAGCGTTTTTTTTTTACTTAATCATGCATATTACAATTTAAATTTTGATATTTGTAAAGAGAACGGACGATGTGTAATCAGATTGCTGCATCTGCTAAAACAATCACGACTTTGAATCAAGTGCAAGCCTCTAGCTACAGCTAATTTAGTTACAGCAACGTCAACCTTAGTCCCTCATGTGGAGAAGGTGGGAGCTGATCAGTGTCCTGACAAGAGTAACTTATCAGGGCTGTTAGTCTTTGAATGACTAACTCTCCAATCTCTACTGTCTGCGGTGCACATGCAGCCTGAGGGTGTGGTGGGGTGGACCTCCTGTCAATGTTGACGCTTCCGCCCTTGGTTCAGGGTTCTAAACGCATCCATGCATGGATATCTTGATTGCTGTGAATTGTTAATACACACACACATACACACGCACACACACACACACACTGTGTATGTGTGTGTGTGTGCGTGTGTGTGCGTATTTACTGAAGGAGGTTTTCTCATACCTGTTTTCGATCCCTTTTATACATCTTTAATCTTTCCATGGGCATATGAAGGTCAGGTGAAGGCAATGCAGGGGATTATGGGAGCTCAGTGAATAGTCTCTCTGTCGACTGCGGAAGGGTGATGTTAATAGCTTAGAGAATAGTGGGAGGTCTCCAATCTTTTGGCCGCAGTCCGTGAAAACGGATGCCTTTTATTGCAGATTGACCCTCGCAAACTGTAGCTGAAGGCCTCGCTGCTGGAGGAAGACCTGGGAGGAGGGTTGGGTGTAGGGGATGCGAGGGGGCTTCCAGGATTTGCAGTTAATGTACCGATGTTAATGAAGTCGCTATGGTCGGGCGGATATGTCTATCCCCTTGTTGATAGCTGTGGGTCTGCTGTGAGTCTATTGTGGGTCGTAAGTGGCTACTGAATTGTGGCTTCCCCAACCCTCAGGTGACTTTGGGTTTGATGGTCAGTGGATGGAAGTGTAAGATGAAGGTGAGGGCATCTAGAGGACAACTTATTTCTATTATGCCCCAGTAATTCCTATCACAAGACTTAGTAGATTTTGTTTTGAAGAGTGATTTGTAAGCAAGACAATGAAATTAGTTTAATAAGACAAGAGTAAAATGCAATTGAATTGCCAACAGGGGCAAATTGTGTGGTTACTTTCTTTTTTTAAATTTTATAAAGTCATTGCCCAAAATAAAAAAAAGTTGAACAAGTTAGATTTGGTTACGGCGGTGTATTCCGTTGTATTTCAAAAGGTATAAATTGTAATTAGACCTTCACTTGTGTAACACTTTTAGGTGCTCAAATCGCTTTGACTCTGTTGCATTTACCGACCTAAATTAGACACAGCAACAGATGCAACTGGGGATTCGTGGTATCTTGCCCAAGGATACTTCAAAACGACAACAGGAGGACGTAGGATCGACCCAGCAACCTTCAGGTTGGGAGATAACTGCTCTAGCCTGCCGCTCCACACAAACTGAATGACTTGCATATACCCAATTTTTTGTTGGCCTGTTGATTGTCTTTCTAGCAACAAATGGCCAATGACAAAGAAAAAATGTCTGTACAATTCTGTTGCTCTATAAACAGGAATTTCATCTCTTTTAAGGGTGCTGGTTCTTTTGTTTTGGCTCCTTAAAAAAGAGCAGGTTCTTTAAACTGTAAAATGGCTCATCAAATGTGTTTTTGTTGCTTGAATTGATTAAATGCTTCTAATATGGCATAATGTAAATGCTCGACATAGAACATTTTGCTACAGAAAATTGATGAAACACAAAAACAGACACATATCAATTCTACAAAAAGGTAAATTTGATAGTGAGTACTTGCCTGTTTCAAACTATTTAGAGTGAAACAACACATTAACAACACATTACAAAATGTAAATTCAAATCTGCAAAACAAAAAGAAAAAGAAGCATCCAGGTAAGATTTTGCTTATCTTTAGTGAAGACTGCTAATCAGAAACACAAAGTCCCTCAGCTTTTGTTTCCCGCTTCTCATCTTTCCGGCTTGCACTTGCGCTTGTGTGTGTGTGTAACCTCACTCACCCCTTCTGCTTTTCGTATGGCACCAAACACATTAACCAATCTCATGCGGCTTTAACAGAAAAAACTAACAGAAAAGAAACCGCAAATGCTCACTTCAAAAGCAGCTCTAAGAACAGTTTTGTTCACAACTGACATGTCACGTGCTCAACAGGTAAAACTTGGAAGTTGTTAAACTTTTTAATTGTTAAATTGAAATGTCAATGGAAAAGTACACTAACAAACATTAGAATACTTATATAGTTAAAAGTTTTTCCTGGTATGTAAATTACCTCAGTGGTCAATTATCTTCATTCTTTTCGTACAAAAACATGGCTGTTGCAAGAGCAGTGTTTCTTCTAAACTGCACGCACGCCCAATTGCGTTTTCGGTGCACAGCAAATCCATGTTGCGCACATGGGACTTCCATGTTGGATAATTGTAACCATATGTTAATAGGTTGCCCTAAGAAATCTTTAAAGACCGTACAGTAAGTCCAAAATTTTGCCGCGCGAGTCTTAACTAGAATCAAAACTAGAGATCATATCTTGCCCGTATCAGCCTCACTGCAATGGTTAGATGTACAATTTTAAACCGAGTATAAAATTGTCCTTCATAAATATAAAGCACTATACGGGCAGGCACCAGTATATCTTAAAGAGCTCCCAGAACCAAGAGCTTCCCAGAATCAACTCCAGTAGAACACTGTGCTCACAGAATGTACTTGTCACTCCTGGAATTTTTAGAAGTAGAATGGGAGACTTTAGTTACCAGGCTCCTGTGTTATTGAACCATATTCATATACCATATACATATATACATATACCAGGGGGTAGACACCCTCTCTTTATTTAAAAGTCAACTCCAAACCTACTTCTTTGCTTAAGCATATAGTTAGAACCCTTGATATGCCGATACTGTATGTGTCAGAGACATTTCTCCATGTTCCTTAGTCTAAGACTAAGACTTCTGGCTTGATCTACCATAGTAACGTATCTATCTATCTATGTATCTACTATGTTTATATCTGAGCCCAGCCGGTCGAGACAGACGGCTGCCATACAGCGCCTGGGTTCTATCCAATGTTTTTTTCTTCTGTCGCCAAGTGCTTGCTCACGTGGGGGTTCAGTTGGTTTTCATGTGTAAAGTTCCTTGAGATGACTGCTGTTGTGATTCGGCACAATACAATTAAAACTGAAGTAAATTGAAAAAGCAATCCAACCTGAATTGTAAATGAAATAAACACATACCAATTTATTACCATGTTGCAATGCAATTCAGTGATCCCATCTTGTGATATATTGTATACTTCAGAACTACTACTAATCGTCTATGTATGTATTTTGGAAACGCTATTATGAAACTTGTTGCAAAACCAAAGTTCCAAGCCAGATTTTGGAGTGAAAATTGTGGACTGAATATGTGGCATAACGATGGATGTTTTACTGCTGTGCTTATATTTTGATGGATGGATATACTGGATACAGGAAGTGTTACGCCGGATACTCCTTTTAGACGAGCATCCATTACGGATAATGCATTTTTGTAGAGTACCAGGGGGAAACGAGTACAGCTTGTCATTATCTGTAGTCATGATGAAGGGAAATCCCCATTCGGTAAATACTTATGTATTCACTCTTTCACGCTCCGTGATTGACCAGCTACAGTGACACCCACTCGCTTACCACTTGCAAGGTGCATTAATGTCGGCTACGCAATGTGAGCAGTCGCCGTAAGTCCACGGAGGTAGGAACCATACGAAGGTAAGAACCATACGCATGTTGGGTCGGTCACTGCATGTGGTATTTTTCCGTCTGCTTGCCTCTAATTTGACTGGTGATATAAAGTCAGTTGGAAAACCTTGCTCGTAGTACTGAACTGCTTTTGAGAAAAATACAGTGAAAAAGGTTGACAGATTATGTTCTTGTTTGCCATCACTGGATGTTTGCATGAATCACAAACGTCACACAGATGATTAAACAAATAATTAAATAATAAAGTCTTACAGATCACTTTTTGATCACACAAACACGATTTGAATCTCAAATTTGGGGATCTTCTTTAAATACTTTTCAAAAAACAATGAATATAGCAACTTCTGATCAATCCATGTCATTTTCATAATTAAAATATTGTACCAATTTAGAGCCCGCACATTTCTGGTTAAACAACGCCCACTTCCGGTTTATAACCCACCCACTCCGAGTACAGTTACAGATACAGATCATTTAGATGAGTGAAGAGATAGAGACCCAGATACAAATAGTGGTGTACTCGCTCATCCCTATGTTATGCTGTGTTTGTGTTGCTGAAGGGATGGGAAACTCTGTTCATTTTAATATTTTTTATTTTAGACATAAGTAAATGTAGCGCTCTCTGAACCTTTGTAGCAACAGAGAGCTCCAGGTTCATCAATGTACTGAACTTAATAGATTCAATTCCCACAGTCTATTTTTATTCCCCTTTTTATTTGCATTTTTTTTTCTTTTGGGATAATACTCTAATCACAAATATTCTCAGACCATGACTTTATGTACATTAATTGCAAAAGTGCTTGACATTTATTACAAAACCAATAATGTGTGGTTGATAACGATACATAAATTTAGATGATACGGAAGAAAAATTATAAAATTAAAGCACAATAAGTCACCAAAATTATATTACAAGAAAAAATGTTAACCGGGCTCAGCCACTAACAAGGGAGTGTCTGTGACAAAAAGTTACCCCAATAAACCAAAATCAAAAATCAACTGTGTTTTGCCCTCAAATGCAATATTAGTTTAAGCTACAAACACATGTTCACGTTTTACCGTTTTTGTGGGCCCACAAACGTACGCGCACACACCGGCCGGCACACACAACAACTTAAGTTTATGAGTAATAAACCCCGTTGCAGGCCTGGTCAAAGATTGGGAACATTGTGGCCAAAAACTAATAGCCGCTTCGCTCTATAGAGCTGAAAAGAAAAGGTGAGTACTCACAGTTTAATCGGCAACCATGGCGGACCTCCAACTGAAGTAACGCCAAACTTCCTGAGGACGGACCAGATGACGGAGGATGTTGTCTTCCTCGGTTACGATGCTGAGCTCAACTTTCTCCTTCTAAGTCCACTCCAGCCCGCTCCTCACCGGGAGAAAAAATGGCCAACCTCCTCCCCGAAAACAAAACAAAACAATCAATTGCAGTGCAAATAAACCAAGTAATTAAAAATTAATTTTACAGAAGTCACATTTACTTAAATGAGTCAGTGTGAGTTAAGATTTCTGTCTCTTTGTGGCTATCGGGGTCAAAGCTAATGTTTATAACCAAACCTCTATGAACAATAGTGACTGGTCTATCATTGGGCTCTGCCAATTTGTCATAGCTGAGGCGTAGGACAGGTTTTATTCCCCGCCTTGGTCGAGGTGTTTGGGACGACTCAGCAACTAAAGTTGGGGAGTTATAGGTTGTGATTTCTCCCTGATCTAGCTCTGTGTTTACTCCGGGGTTTTTACAGAGTGGCAAAAGTTCTTCCTCCTCCAGTGCTATGGGTACTTCCTCTGCTTGATCTTCAGGTAAGTCATCTGCACTAGAGCAGCTACTAGCAGCTACATTGGATGTAATTACTACATCTCTCGGTTCAACATTCTGACTTTGAGCTGTAGGACCCCTGGAGGTAAATAATATTCATTCTCCTCTTCCGAGTCTTAAGTCAGCTGCGCTTGACACACCTGATCAGGGACTAGAGGTTGACTATCACGTGCAACTTTTGCAGTCTGTGCTCGGGTCACTGGCCTTCGAGGTTGCGATTTCTTCGCTGTTTCAAAAGGCATTCTTACCAAGTAGCCAATGGGCAGCAGGTGATCCCTGTTCCTGCCGGTTCCTCTCTCTGGTTTCACCCGATACACAGGGAGATTAGGCAATTTGGCTACCACCATATAGGGCAATGAATTCCATTTATCTTGTAGTTTATGTTTGCCTGTGATGCCAAGATTACGCACCAGGACACAATCACCTTCCTGCAGTTTCTAATCTCTTACTCTTGCATCATTATGAGTTTTGGAAGCTGCTTCCGTTGCAAGCTGGTAGGCAGTCTGTAATTCTTTTTTCACCGTAGCAATGTACCGGTCATGTTTGAGTCCATTCTCATCATCTGAGCCAATACTAAAGCACACATCTACTGGAAGTTGCACCTCCCTTTAAAACATTAAGTAGTAAGGTGAGTAGCCTGTAGCATCATTTCTGGTACTATTATAAGCATGTACTAACTGTCTTATATGCTGGCTCCATTTTGGTTTGCGAAACGGGTGGAGGGTACCTAACATGGATAGCAACGTGCGATTAAACCTCTCAGGCTGAGGGTCGCCCTGAGGGTGATAAGGTGAAGTTCTGGACTTCCGGATACCGAGCAAGGTCAGGAGGTCTTTTATGATCCTGCTTTCAAAATCACGACCCTGATCCGAGTCAATGCGGGCTGGCAGACCGTAGTGCACAAAGAACTTCTCAAAGAGCACTTTAGCAACTGTCGGAGCTCTCTGATCTTTGGTGTGGAATCCCTGAGCATACCGGGTGTAATGACCAGTCACTACCAAAACATTGGCAATGCCTTTGGAAAAGTCTATGCAGAGCAGGTCCAATGGACAACTGCTGCTGATCTGGTGTAGTGGAGCAGCTTTCCTCAAAGGAGTCTACCTGGCTATACACCTTCCACCTTCCACAACTCTGAAGGTAGGCTGCCACTTTAGAGGCCATTTTAGGCCAGTAAAATCGGTCTTTCACAAGTTCTGTCGTCCTCTCAATGCCCAGATGACCCATGTCATTATGCATGGACTTCAAAACCATAGCTTTATATTGATTAGGTAAGACAAGCTGACTCTTGCCCAGAGGGTTTTTAAGTGGCTCGATAGAACTTTCTCTCAGCAACCATGCGACATCAGGTTTGGCATGTTTATGACTTAAGTCACACAGACTTTGTTTATAAGCAATTTTACAACACCTATCACAGGATGAGAAGTCTGTGCTTATACCAACTCTTTAAGGGTTAATTGTTCTTCAAGCTCATTCCCCTCAATCTGAGTGAGGAAAGCATAAGGGGAGGGAATGGCACTAGAAGAAGCACCCAGTTAATCGACAAATCTGGTGGGGCTCTTATGGGGACTACTTGTAATAACTCTGTGGCACAAAAGCCTGCATCCCAAAAGCAGAGACACTCACCCACCCTTCCTCTAGCTCCTGGTGATTTCTAGAAAGCAAGTCAGCATCAGTGTTTTCACGACCAGGCTTATACTGAATGCTAAAATCATAGGTGGATAGCGCTGCCAACCACCGGTGGACTGTGGCGTTCAGCCTGGCAGTTGTCAGAACATAAGGGGATTATTATCCGTCCTCACTGTGAATTTAGCACCATACAAGTAGTCGTCGAACTTATCGACCGCTGCCCATTTAAAAGCCAGAAATTAAAGCTGATGGATAGGATAGTTTTGTTCTGACTGACTTAATTTTCGACTGGCAAAAGGAACAGGGCGGAGCCCTTCGGGATACTCTTGATTCAACACAGCCCCTAAACCATTCAAGCTTGCATCTACATGTAGTATGTAGGGTCTTTTTGGATCTGCAAAGGCCAGTACAGGGGCATGCGTGAGCTTGTGTATAATAGAGTGAAAGGCGTTGTCACAATCAGACGTCCACCTCTGTGCAAAAGGCTCAGAGACCTTAGAGTAGCTCTGTTGCCTGTCTCTACCTGTAGTTTTCTTTGCCTTCTGAAGAGGTGCATATCCTTTGGTTAGGTCTGTCAGAGGATGAACAATGGTGGAGTAATTTTGAATGAATCGCCAATAATATCCGCAGAATGGAGACCTTAAGGCCACATTCTTCCAACAAATCCAACATTTTGAGGAGACGTTGCTCATGCTCCTCTAGTGTTCTTCCAAACACAATCAGGTCATCTAAGTATACCAGGACTTGAATCCAATTCACAAATGAAGGCCCTCTTTTCTTTGTCCTCCTCAGACATCTCCACCTGGTAATAGCCACTTCTCAAATCCAGCACAGAAAACCCATTTGCTACCAGTTAGACAATCTAGTGCATCATCTATGCAAGGCATAGTGTATTGGTTTGGGATAGTTCTGGAGTTCAGTAAACGATAGTCAATGCACATCCTGACCTTGTCGTTCTTTTTTCGCACTACCACAATCGGGGATGCATACGGACTTCGCGACTCTTTAATTATCTTAGCAGCCAAGAGTCCTTGCAGATGACGCCGGACATCTTCAATGTCAGCAGGAGCAATTCTACGTGAACTCTCTCTGAATGGTTCAGAGTCTCTGAGCCTTATGTTGTGGGTTACCCCTCTAGCCAGGCCCACATCCCATTCTTCTAGGGAGAAAACCTTAACCCTCTCAGCTAGCTTACTGGCCAGCCGATTCTTCCAAGCCGGTGGAATGGGTGATTCCCCAAAATTAAAAAGCTCAGGGTCAATGGATGTGGTCTGGGACGAGTTATTCAGCTCAGCAACAGTGTCTACTAGATGCATTTGGGCCAACACTGATCCTATTGAGAGAGCAGTCTCCTTCTGAGATTCATTTGCCAACAGAAGCAGGAAACCATTGGTATTAATGGCAGTGGGTGGCAGCACCACTGGTGGGGCAAAAACACCCAAAGGGAGGTTGGTATT
The DNA here is from genome assembly GCA_024372805.1 of Oostethus manadensis. Lineage (NCBI taxonomy): Eukaryota > Metazoa > Chordata > Actinopteri > Syngnathiformes > Syngnathidae > Oostethus > Oostethus manadensis. The sequence goes on along the minus strand of QODF01000169.1, from coordinate 282,783 downwards.
TTTGTCAGACTCCACCATGAGGATACTCTTATGCATCGGCTGCTGTTGCTCAACTTTGCAAATAGCATAGTATTCACCCCCTGGGGGAATCTTAAGAGTCCCAGGACCCTGCCACTTCACTTGCCCAGCTACACTCATTGAGTTGTTGTGTGATGGGGATGGTTCACAAGAAGCAGCACAAATTATTGTAGATTGAAGTTCTTTGCTCTCCCGAAGTTCAAGACACTGGTGAAGCAACCGGTGCAGTTTGTCTGAGTTGGTGGCGATTATGACAGGGACAGGATCGGTGCATGGCGTGTCAGGGCATACTAATGCTAACACGGGAACTGTTTCTTTAACTGACTTAGCAGGCAACCCCAGTTCAACTGCTACATAGCCTCTGTATGTGGAGTTAGAATTACTCAAACCCCATATGGCCAGATCTATGAGTGGTTGAAGAGGCACATCAGGAATGAAATGGGTATACCAGCTTTCAAATATAATGGTAACTCTCGAGCCACTGTCCAAAATAGCTTGACATGGCTGTTCCTCAATTGTCACAGCAATGGTTATTGATGGACCAACTAATCCCCGCTGGTTGGTCTCTAGGCCATAAAGAGTGTACAGAACCATTCCTGACCGAACCCACCCCTGGAGGATCAACAGGGTTACTGGTTGACGACTTGTTCTCCTTAAGTCCGCGCAAAGCACTCAATAGTTTCTGAATTACTCTGGCACTGTTGTCAGGGTATCTGCACTGAGTGGCGATATGCCCATCTGCTCCGCATTTGTAGCAAAAATAGCTTTCTGGGTCTCTAGAAAACTTGGGATTAATCTTAGTTTTTTGGTAAAAGATCATAAAGGAAAAGATCAGAGGCCTGTGTGATACAGACATCACTGTCAACTGCTATTGCAACTGCTGCACTTGTTGCTTTCGCATCTGAACCTCTCGTTCCATTCCAGTATCAGTAGTTTTGCAGGTTGGTTTAGTTTTCTGTTCAACCTGGACATCTTGATATTTTTCCCTCAGCTTAAGAAGATCGTTGCGGAGTTCTTTGAGTTCTGCTTTTAAATCTTGAACTTCTGAAGTTTTGGTTGCCGTCTCTTCCTTAATTTTTACTCGTCTCACTGTGGTATTCAGTCTACGTCGTGCATTCTCATGTTCCTCCTCTTTAAGAATTTCCCTCAACAGGTCTGAAAAGGTAGGTGGACTCTCTTTTCTTTCTCTCAGTCTTAACTGTAATAACATCATATCTGATTCCGAAGCACCTTTAATAAGGTGATCAAGTCTGGCATACTATGACTAGGGAGACCCCCTAGTTGCACTACTTTAGTCAATGAGTGTTCCAATCTTCTCAAGAATTCTGCAATTAAACCACACACCGAGAAAGAGAAAAAAACCCACCAACATTTGGTATAAATGTAGAATATAGAATAGGTTACCTTTTGAACACATTCATGAAACTACAAATATTATAGTAAAATGAACACCCTCAGTATTCAACTGGCTAGGGCTACATAAACATATGCACAAATATGGCATCAATCAAATAAATTTGCAGGATAGAATAGTGCCACAACAGGCTGCTTTAAAACAGAAAGTGAATGTCAAATATGGAAATGAAAATGTACCTAATAAAAAATATCAATGGCAAACAAGAAAAGAAATGGAAATTGAAATGAGCTAGGGGTTTTCTACAAGATTCAGGCGGTTAATTGAATAAGACTATGGCTTGTTATGTCTGAGGTTCAGAATACAGGAAGCTACATTGTGGAATCCTTCTTGCCATCTGTTTGAAACCAGTCACATACAAAATATGACTGAATGGAAGTTCTCAGGTTTTGGACAGGTGCGATACTACAGTGTACACTTCTGATGCTTCTCACGGAGGTCCAAGGAATGCCTAGGTTGTTTTTGTGTCTGCTCATATACTAAACACATTGATGGAAACACGGGAAACATTGATGGTAAGTGTGGGACATGTAGTATTTTTACATGACAACCGGCATTTGCCACTAGTGATATAGCAGAGGTAGGCTTCTTTACACTGTCTAAATGATTGTATATCTAGGATGTTGGATGCAAACATTCATCTTTCACATTGCTAATTGGAGCGGAACATAGTCTGCATGTCTTGTTGCTAGACACATGGGGCCATCTGGTCTTGATTGACAATTCCATTTATGCACACAGGTAGAGTGAAGTGAAATACCTGGTGGGACTGATCCAAACAGTTGCATTCATGCTTGATTCATACACGTACACTGGTCGCTAAAGGAGAAGGTGCCTTGAGCTCAGATCAGTCAGCTTAGCTCAGTCATGTGCTCAATTTTCTTCAATAGGTTAAATCCCAGAACTGGATTTTATTATTTTTTTTCACAGTGCAGGGGGATATGAGAAAATGTATTGACTGTCATTTGGGTCCAAAAGTAACAACAGCTTTTTTTTTTGACTTGGCAATGAAATTACTGTTTTAGTTTGACAGCTAGTTTGTTTACCATCTAGCTCCATGTAGACATTCTACATTGAAAAAAATCGGAAGTAACATTTACTTAAAAAAAAGCTCAGTGACTTTCATCACGTAGACAATGTAAGTACAAATTACAAGTGTCATTTTCATGTAAACTATACATCATTCTTAAGTACGCTCTACTTGCTTTAAAGAATTATTAAAAAAAAAAAAACATCTTAAGTAGACGAACAGAAGGTGTAATGTGGTTTTCGTCCCAGTTGTGGAACACCAGACCAGCTCTAGACCCTTGCAAGGGTACTGCAGGGTATGTGAGAGTTTGCCCGACCGGTCTACATGTGTTTTGTAGACTTGGAAAAGGCATTTGACTGTGTCCCTTGGCACTATGTGCCTTTGTGGCATGTGTCGCTATGGGTCCTTGTGCTTGTGCGCAGTAAATCGAGCCTGTTTATAGTGAACGATAAAGGCTACCCTCTGTCACCGATTCTGTTCATAACGTCCATGGACAGAATTTGTAGGCGCAGCCAGAGTGTTGAGGAAGTAAAGTGTGGGGGCCTTAGGAACTTGTCTCTGGTATTCGCAGACAATGTGGTCCTGATGGCCTCATCGGGCTGTGATCTTCACAGTTTACTGGAGTTTATAGCTGAGTGCGAAACTTCGGGGATGAGACTCAGCACTTCCAAATCTGAGGTCGTGATTCTCAGTCGGAAAAGGGTGGAGGTCTTGCCCCATTCAAGAGTGAGAGAAGGTTGGAGCATGAGGTCGATAGACGGATTGACGCAGCGTCTGCAGTAATGCGGTCGCTAGAGAGAGAGCTGAGCCAGAAGGCAAAACTCTCAATTTACCGGCCGTTCTATGTTCCCACCCTCACCTATGGTCATGAGCTTTGGGTCATGACCGAAAGAACGAGATTGCGGATACAAGCAGGTGGAAGAGTTTTCAATCTTGGCTCACCCTAAGAGATAAGGTGAGGAGCTTGTTCTTTCGGGAGGGGTTCATCTAGTCCGGATGCCTCCCAGACGTCTCCCTGATGAGGTGTTCCTGGCATGCCCAGCCAGGAGAGGTCCCTGGGGCAGACCTAGGACACGCTGGAGGGATTATGTCCGGCAGCTGGCTTGGGAGCGTCTTTGTGTCCTCTCGGTGGAACTGGAAGAGGTCGCTGCGGAGTGGGAAGTCTGGACTTCCCTACTTAAACAGCTGCCCCCACGACCTGGATAGGCGGAAGAAAATGAATGGATGAATGGATCTTAAGTAACATTTATAAGTGTATAGTGTATTGCTTTACCTCAAAAAACATCCTTCAAAAATATATAGTTATTTTTTATAAACTTGGACTGTGCTTGCAAATTATTTACATTTTTTCACGTAATCCCTACATGCTTAATAAAAACGTCCTACAAAATGTCTTAAACTTTGAATAGCGGTGCAGCTAATTTATGTCCAGTAAAAATCTTTTGGGCAGAGTATTGTCATGTATCTTGAGGGACAGCCAATCGAATCCTCCAGGCTAGAGGTCTTGCTTATGCAGCTCGACAATTCCAACCATGTTGAAAGGGATCGTGACAGTGTGAATACCTAGGAAGAGTTTGGCTTTTTTAAAGGCTATGGTATGCAGTATGGTCTTAAACTTTTCATCAGCCGAGGAACAGTTAATGAGTGTTTGCAATAAATAGCTGACTCAAAAAATAAAATGTTTTGTCTCACTCCTTTTTCTTCTTTTTGTATTTTGAAGCTCTACTTAGAACCTCCTTAAGATCCAATGCTGCAAAATGTCAATTCTTGCTACTGGTCTCAAAATTTTGATCAGAGGTGTATTTCTGAATCCACCACTGAACAGTTGAAGACAACGATGTCATGTGGCTTGCTGTGGTGCATGCATATTGGTATGCTGGTAATTTTTGTGTACAGGAACTGAACTAGAGTGTGGACGCACAAAGTTTATAAAAATGTCAACCGATTAAGACCTGAAAAGGTTATCTGTAAGAGTGAAAGCATGCCAAGCCAGTGCTAAACAGCGGACTGGGCCCACCTTAACTCACTTTAATTCCCAAATCAAGTGTGGCATCTCATTGCATGGTTGTCGTAGAGAAAGACTGAAGAGTGAAAACAGAGGACTGAATTGAGTGTCAGGCCTCGCTGGGCAGTTGTAATGGCTTCAAGAGGTCATTGAAATATTAAATAGCTTGGCCTCTACCGTTTGTCTGTGTACTCTTAGGTTTATCACACTGCTGTATAATAGTTCCAACTGCAGACGTTCATGCCAAATTGGATTACAAGATGATCAAGCAAGGGAATAACTTGTCTGTGTTTTTGTTTATTTGCTTGTCAGTTAATTCACTGAGGATGGAAACTTGGTGTTTTGTGTTATTCATTTGGTAGGAAGCCAATGTGGGATTAGTTCAGGATTATTTTCATTAAGAAGTCTGTGGGATTTCCTGTATCATTTCATTTAGAATGTTGTCATCACCACATGTTGACTTTGTATAATCATTGTTTTTTGGCAGTTTGTCACCTGTCACAAACTAAGCATTAAACTTATACAATCTCTTTGACTGGACACACCTTAATGCCACAGTATTACACATATTTAAAGAGGTGATACTCAAAGCACTAAAGCCTGAGGGTGATGCATAATAAAACTCTCTGCCAAACGCCATCATGTGATGCTGAGTCTTCACTTTCTGAGCCAGGATACAATTGCAGAAGATAACAAAATTTAATTTATGTGTTATGATGCTAGATGTGATATCAAATTGACCTCACTCTTGTAGTGGCAGTAATAATCTGGGAGCTACATCCCGCATCCTGCACCTCATAGGCTAGCTGGCCATTGGGCATACCGGGAGTTTTCCCAGTGGGCCGTTTGATGACATGTTTACAGAATTTATTTGTGCTGCGACTTGCCCTGGTAACTCCAGTTACTAATAGTCTCAGCCTGGCCTGGGAACATGATTCTGCAGACACAACAAAACAGAGGGGCAGAATACTTGGTAGCAAGGGCTTCCCTCCTGCAGCACACTCAATGTGCATAAGGCCTTATGCATTGGGGTGCTCATTATTCATCCAATTTTGTCAAGCTGAACTACAAAGTCCAGGAAAAAACTGTTGCCTCAGTCCCCAAACTGTTGGCTTATCAAACAAGTCGACGTTAGACTTTTTTCATTTCACAAGGGTATTGATGGTATACTGTATAATTTAAAACAATTTATTTAAAAAAGCATACCTCAAGTTTGGTTCACGTTTCATGTTCCATATATTTTAAAACTTGACTTCTCACTTACTGTAAATAGCAAATAATTATGGCAAAATGTTATGTATATGACATGTTCCCCAAACTGTTGACAAAAATCTGAAAAGGGAGTAAAAATTTAAAGATGAGGTGCACTCAAAACTTTGTTATTATTTGAACTGTTCCAAAAGTTCATGAAAAATGGTAGCAAATAAATGTATGTCGTTAATAACAATCGTGATGATTGGACACCTCATGAGTTTAAGATATCCAGAGAAAATTAACTCTTTAACTATTCATGTATTGGTAATTTGGCCCCATAAGTATAGGCAAGATTTTTTGCTTTGCTTTTAGTGTTTGTAGGAAGTAGGAAGGCGTTCAAGGCTCTAATTAATGAGCATGAGGGCACAAAAGGTAGCGATAGTTATTGGCTTTCCAAAGTTCTTGCACATCATCATTTGTGTAGCAGAAATTGTGTGCGTATTTTGCACATCAATAATGATTTCATTGCAAGTCGTTTTACAGGTTTCTTTTGAAGTTCATAGCAACAAAACCGTGATATTGCTCTCAGGTTTTTGTGTCCCTGTTTTTTTGTAATATTTAGGGTTAAGTCATCAGTCAAGAAAAAAACAAATGTTATCAAATATTCATTTTATCATCACTATACCTCAATGTAATAATTACCATAACTTCCAGTGGATAAGTCGCTGCTTTGAACCCTGTGGCTTCTACAGTTAAGCGACTAATTTATGGCTAAAAACAAAATTTCCCATGATGCTTAGAGCGCAGTTTCAGGAAGTAGTGACATGGACAGGTAAAGTGAAAGTTAATATCACGTTTTGAAGTTTTGTGACACATCTCAAGTAAGTCTGATCAAGTGTAGAGTTACTCCAGCTTCTTTCTGGAACCCTCAACTGCACACTGTCCACTATCACCAACCACTTTTGAAAGGCTGGACTGAATAGCTTTATTTGCCCCGAAACAACAAAGTGTAACAACAAGAGGGAGACGAAGTGTGAGACTGTGTGACGAAGGAATTGTGAGGCGTAGGCCTGTTACAATAGCAAATTTTGCTTAACAATAATTATCCTACAAATTATTGTCAATAATGGATATTATTGACAACATTTTTTGAGCTACATTTTTCATTACTTATATGACACAATAATGACAGTACATCATATCAAAATCAATAAACTTGTAATTGTGATTATGTAATGTCAAAAACATTTAAATAAATTAAACAAACAAAAAAAGACAAATAAAACTCAATAAAAATAAAAAAAACTCTGTCTCTTTCAGCAAAAATTGCATTTGGATAAAATAAATAGGCCCCTGTCCAATAACAAAACACAAACATAGTTATATAATGTATTGTTAAAACTATTGTAGGAGTTCATATTTCAGCTGAGAGATAGAGAGCTTAGACGAGGAAATCAAACACATATGAATGTCAATTTATCAAGACCGGCAAAATTATCAACTTTTTTTTTTTAATTTTGCGATTAATCGATTTTTTGATTATACTGACAGGCCTATTGAAGCCGTTAAAGATGACTTGAGTAGATTTAGTTCCCAGGAGGAGGTGAATGATGAGGACGGCAATGAAATACCTTTCTGTAAGGCTACTGTTTGACTAGTCATCTTGCACTCACTGTTTGGAAAAAAAACATTTATTTAATCAAAAGTTTAAAAAAATCGTTCTATGTTCTACATATCCCGTCTTACGACAGGCCTCTACATGTAGAAATCTTTTTTTTTATATACATTTAGTGGGTGAGGCTTACATACGCTCTGCAGTCTGGAAATTACTGTACAACTTTTCATTTCACTTACGACTATTTCAAAATATATCTCATAATTCGGAGAATGTGTCATATGAGGAAATTATATAGCCAAATTCCAACTTATGCAACAGATTCAATTCAATGTGTGTTCAAATCAAAGGCTGAACAGCCTCCATTTTTTGTGTTTGAGTTCACAGGGTCGACTTCCTTTTTGTTGCATGATATTCCTTGATTGCAAGCAAGCCTTGTGGCATGAACAGCGAAAAATATAAACACAGGCTCAATCACTGTCACCTCCTGGGTAAACGCAACACGTTACTTGGCTCCAAATTAATGTATGCATCTGAATTCTGGTCACACAGCTTGCACATGCATGAATGATATCACTACGCGCGCACATATATGTACATTTCAATTTACGCATGGAAGCAACTTTCATAACACCATTCGCGTCCATCATCTTTTCCTCCTTTGGTATGTCGACTGTGTTTGGCGTCAGGGATTCTGATGTGGGCATCCTTTTAGCAATCCGGCTTTTCATCACTTTGTAAACATGCCTTGATGCATTGGTGTTCTCGATGTCGTGGCTTTACCAGATAACCTCAGCTAAGCCTTCAGTTGCCAAGAGTGCTGTCAAAACATGTCAAGGTAATCTGTGTTTAGAGATTAATTCTGCATCTGAATATGTCTCAAATGGATACGAATGATCAAAGAAAAGTCTCCCATGTTAAAGAAGCTTTTTGTCTGCTTCCCCTCTCATCAAACAAACGCCATTCCTTGCAGTGCATCCACACAAGCATGTGAGGACAGCTTTACATACAGTTTGTGATACTCGTTCAACACCGTTTTACACCATGTTTGGTATCAAAAGTCAATACCTTAAACGTTACCATTTAAAAAACAACAACCTGTTAGTTCTAGTTTAGTATGAATTTCACAGAAAGGACAAATGTCAGTTAAAAAAAAATAAGTTTAACTCTGTAATGCCATACAGCGGAACCTGTTTAAGATAACCAACCAAATTCCAGCTCAAGGTGCCCAGTTACCTGACATTGGCTTACATGGTTGACCAATTTTGCAAACAACGAATTTGAGACCCAAATGGGTCATTTCTATGAAAAAGGTGTTGAAGTATGGCCAACTTAATCATTATTGCTAAACAGTATAAATTGAAGCGGCTCAGATGTCTTAAAAAAAGGGTAGGAGAGGCAACAGGAGAGCAACTTGCATTTACTGTCAAAGCTTTGGCATAAGACCAAAGGTCCTTTCTTCATACCGCCTCAGTTTTTCACTGGGAGAGTCAAGAATGTTGCCATTTATTTCCACCACCTTCACGTTTTAATCGTTTTCCATATTTTGACTTTCATGAAACTTTAAACCAGGGGTCTCAAACTTGCAGCGCACGCGCCCTTTGCGGCCAGTGAGACGATATTTTGTGGTCCCCACCTTTATATGAAAGTTTAACGTTAGTGCGGCCCTTAAGTTTTATATTGTTGCGCTCACGAGGCAGCGCAGAAGGGGTAACTATTTATTCATGAGAAAAGTAACGCAGAATCGCAGGATGTCAATACTTAACAAGACGGTCACACTAAGGGTGTCTTAGACAGTGCCAAATCAATCAATCAAACTTTATTTATAAAGCACTTTTCATGCATAGGTGCAACACAAAGTGCTTTACAGATTAAAATCATTCCCACCCAAACCACCCTCCTAACCCTCCCATCCCTAGTATACATGTGGTCACTCACGCACACGCATCATCATTTGCAGTTAGTCGAACCTCGGTTACAGGAGGTGCAATATGGTTTTCGTCCCAGTCGCAGAACATTGGACCAGCTCTTCACCCTTGCAAGGCTACTGTAGGGTATGTGGGAGTTTGCCCAACTGGTCTACATGTGCTTTGTAGTCTTGAAAAAGGCATTCAACCGTGTCCCTCGTGGTGTCCTGTGGGGGGTGCTTGGATTGGAGCAGGAGCCTAGTTCTCATTGCCAGCAGTCGAGCTTGTTTCCAGTGAACGTTGGCCTCCGCCAAGGCTGCCCTTTGTCACCGATTATGTTCATAATCTTCATGGACAGAATTTCTACGTGCAGCCAAGGCGTTGAGGGAGTCCAGCTTGGTGACCTTAGGATCTCGTCTCTGCTGTTTCCAGTTCAGAGGCCATGGTTCTCAGTCGGAAACGGTGGCTTGTACCCTCCGGGTTGGAAGTGAGGTCTGGCCCCAGGTGGAAGAGTTCAAGTATCTCGGGGTCTTGTTCTCGAGTGAGGGATGGTTGGAGCGTGAGACCGACAGACGAATCTGCGATCACCTATGGTCATGAGTTATGGGTCATGACCGAAAGAACGAGATCGTGGCTACAAGCGGCGGAAATGAGTTTCCTCCGTAGGGTGGCTGGACTCACCCTAAAGGATAGGGTGAGGAGCTCAGCCATCCGGGAGAAGCTCAGAGTAGAGCTGCTACTCTGCAGCTCTGAACTGCTCCTTCATATCGAGAGGAGCCATCTGGACTAGATCCCCGAGCCAGATGCCTCCCGGGCGCCTCCCTGGTGAGGTGTTCCGGGCAAGCCCAGCCGGGAGAAGGCTCCGGGGAACACCTAGGACATGCTGGAGGGACTATGACTCACAGATGGCCTGGAAACGCCTTAGTGACCTCCCGGTGAAGGTGGAAGAGGTCGCCGTAGACCAGGGAGTCTGGACTTCCCTACTGAAACTGCTGCCCCCTTGACCCGGACCTGGATAAGCGGAGAAAAATGGAAGGGAATGGGAATAATTTTCTCCTTTGATCAGCAGGTAAACAATGGTATATGTGAAAAGAAGAGGGAAAAAAAGATACATTACGTTACACAAAGATTGCATCTATCTGGGCTGGTGATACTGTACAGACATGTGATATCAAATTGAAAAACTTTACTTCTTCATGGTCAGTTAGTGTATTTAAATGATCAATACAGCCAGTGTGTGACTTCCCTGTTGCATTATACTGTAGTTATCAAGTGACAGTCTAGATGCATGACTTGTAGTCAGTCGGATATTTCAAAACAAAAATGCGCATTTCCTCTACTTCAGGGTTTAAAAAATCACTGCACTTGGCAAAAGGAGCCGCAACAAAAATGCTGAAGAGCATCATGCCCTAGTCTAATATTTGATGCTGTTTAATGTATTTGTCGTTGTTTGGAATCTATCAACGAGGACATAGCACAAAAAATATTATATATTATAAAAATATAAGCCCCCGGAAGGGACCCCCTACCCTACTCTAACCACCCCTGCTGCCCCTTATACACACATAATTTAGCATTCAAAGGGTCAACAAAGTTTTTTTCTTTTAAGAGCTGTTTGAAAATCAATATGAAAATGGTCACGAGCTACTAATTTTTATAACTTTATCTCAGTGTTTTATCCATCCATCCATCCATTTTCTATACCGCTTATCCTCATTAGGGTCACGGGTATGCTGTTGCCTATCCCAGCTGGCTTTGGGCGTGAGGCGGGGTACACCCTGGACTGGTCGCCAGTCAATCACAGGGCACATATAGACAAACAAACATTCACACTCACATTCATACCTATGGACAATTTAGATTTGTCATTTAACCTAACATGCATGTTTTTGGAATGTGGGAGGAAACCGGAGTTTCCGGAGAAAACCCACGCACGCACGGGGAGAACATGCAAACTCCACACAGAGATGCCCAACATGGTGACCTCTGCTCTAGATCCCATAAGTTGTTTTACAATGGTTTGTGTATTGTGTTCCAGCTCAAAAATGTTTTTCTTAATAATTTATTTTCATGTTTTTATGATTTTACTAAAAGGATAAAGACCCTAAATCCAACCTTCCTACAGAATTGAGTCATATATGCTCCTGAATGGACAGTGCCATCCTAATATGAATGTTTGCTAGTGCCCCTGCGAGTGCAAGACGGTTTGTCCCTAAAAGCTGTTGTTAATTAACTCAACTGCAAGGGCTCCCAACAACCCCCACTGGTGCAGCAAATCCACAGGCATCCATCCCAGAGGAAGCTGAGTGCCCAGCTCACCAGGGGACCCACAATTAAATGTAGGAGTTGCACCACCCACTGAGTGGCAGGCTCTTAGAGGGAGCACAATAGCCTCCTTGTAGCCACGAAATGTGGTGACAAACAGGCCCATGGACCAGCAACACTTTATTCAGAGAAAAGCACAAACCTCCAGTGGCAGTCCACCGTGCACCAGAGAGGCAGAATCTACTGCAACCACACATTGTAGGTTTATATAATGCTGCTGCTACTGCTGTCTGCCGCCATGCTCATATTGCGGGTCGGACTTTGCCCTACCTCGTTTTAACCCAGTATACAGTGCATGGTTTTGGTTTGTGGCAGGATGTTGAAAGAATCGTCATAAACACAGGGATATGGAGCATTCCATATCACAAAACCACTGTCCTGCTACTTGTACAACCTCCATTTTATCCACGAATTACAGATTAATTCGCCCTAATGGCTTTACCCTATCCAAGTGGAAATACTGCGCCCTCTATTTTCAGAGTTGGCGGAGTTGTTCAAAGGTGACACAGAGAATGAGGAATTTAATGGATTTGGTGGTAATTTGGAGTCAGAAGGAGAGGTTGGAAAATTAGTTATTTTATATTATTTAGGGCAGGTTACAGTATATAGTACTTATCTGAATAACTGTTAATACAGTATGTTACATTAACATACCACATTTTCACGTTACATAATCAGACACATATTTAGCCTGTTGTTCACAATTGTATTGTTACTATAACTTGCCTTTCAAGATGAAGTGACTGTTCTTGGTCTTTGATTTTATGAAATTAATTACCCAGTGCGACTTATTTGGTGCTGGTGTGACTTATACTCCTAAGTGACTTATAGTCTGGAAAATACGGTAATGTTTATGCAGCGCTCTGTACAAGACAATTGTTTTGGAGACTGGTGTACACATACTTTCTAGTTGGAGGCTGTCTTATAAATGCTGTACACCGTACACGGCTTCATTAACATTGTCAGTTTATCAGAGCGGCTGTACTGGAGTTCATTTAAATACTTTGACTTTTGTACAATCTGAATGCAATGTTACTGACAATTAAAAACATAATTTCTAATCATCACATTAGAAAATGTTCATGTGGTCATTTGCATGTTATGTGATACAAGCTGAGAAAGTGCATATCTGCTTACTGTACACATTAAGCAGACATTTTTTAGTGGGGACCAGTGACAGTATAACCAAAAAATTGACAACTATTGTCACAATTTGGATGTTAATGAAAAACAAATGGGAACCCATGTTTTTGGTGTCTTAAACTTGTGATTGAACTTGAGTGTAGGTGTCTTTGGGAGATTGGCAGTTATTTCACACTACATTACCTCCTAACCCGTCCTTATTAGCAGGTGTAGGTGATGGTCCTCGAGCCACAAAGGTGCTCACAGTTATCTGGATTTTGGCAACTCACTCGGCAGACCAGATGGGGCGAATGCGTGTGTATCATTTTGTTTATACTAATAGACCCCCCATTTTGGCATAAGCTACACATGTTTTTCTATACAGCTCAAAACAATTGTGACATATTTAGTATAATCAGAGCAACAGATTTTTTACTCTAACCAAGTGTCTGAACACAGAAAGGTCAAAAATCATAATGTCGTCATATTGGTGGTGACAAGATGTTGACAGTGTTGGAAACGGAGAAAGAACACACTAAAAACGGACACATCCTTATCCGGCCACAACACCTGTCTGATTTAATTTGGTGATACAATTGTGAATCTCCTTCAAAAGCATCACACCTTACACTTTTTCTCATGTGTTGTAAGACCTACCTACCTATCTACCTACCTTATATGTTCTGCCAGTTAGAAGAAACAAATATGCACCCCCTGTGAAAAAACATTTTTGATTCATAATTATTTCAAGACACACTGCAAGCATTGACCTTACCTCCGTCACACCTCCTGGGAATCAATTTTGGCCCGTCTCGTGTCTGGTGCTGCGAGTGGTCTACACAGCACCGTGTAGCAGCTCTGAGGACAGCTGTCATCTAGGATCAATGAGCACACCTGCCCATTGAAGTGTCGCCATACCACACAAGAGAGGGAGATTTTGACTGAATAGAGGATTTGAAAAGCTTTTATGAATGATACTGATGTACACTGACGTAATTTTTTGGAAGGGTGGGGTCCCTTGGGTCCCCACGGTCCTCAGCAGTTTTGGTCCCCAGCAATTTAACCAAATGAAAATGTATTTTAAATGTCATGAACCTCAAAGTCATGGTTTATCCTATATCTCGTCTCTCTTTCTCTCTACACGGGAGTCTGGTCATTTCAGTTGATAATTGAGTTAACTGCTTGCCTGCTTTGCTGGTAAACGCGTAACCAATGCAGTCAGGCTCCAAGTTTAACTCATCACACTTAAGAGTAGAGGGAAGTAACATTCACAAGTGGGTAACCAACAAATTCAGAGGACAACAAATCAGGATAGGGCGCATCGCCAAGGGACTCCAAGCCAAGTGGGGAGATTGAAGTGAACTGATTTAACTGATTGAAGCAGAGCAAGGACTAGTGTAATTTTGCTTTATACAAATCTAAATAAATCTAAAATAGTGAGTTTTTCATTCATTCATTCATTTTCTATACCGCTTGTCCTCATTAGGGTCGCGGGGATGCTGGAGCCTACCCCAGCTGACATTAGGCGGGAGGCGGGGTACACCCTGGACTGGTCGCCAGCCATTCACAGGGCAGACATACAAACATTCACACTCTAATGGACAACTTAGAGTTGCCAATTAACCTAACATGCATGTTTTTGGAATGTGGGAGGAAACCGGGGTACCCGAAGAAAACCCATACACGCATGGGGAGAACATGCAAACTCCACACAGCCACCCTGGTATCAATTCATCTTGTATTAAAAGTCTTATTGCCTGTCGGTGTTATAATGACCCAGGTCGGTGAAACAATTGAACGTGAAATGCTTCGTACAGATAAGACAACAGAAGCTAGGATGTTTTCATCATTTAAAAAGTGATTAGTGCTGTCACTGCTGTTGTGCATTTCAGTTGCCTGTCTTTGTTCTGTTTGACAAGAAGCGTTGAGTAAAAATGTTACTTTCATGCACTAGCCAGTGCCTGACTAAACATATGATTATTTTATTTATTAAGTGACAGTGTTTTATGAACTGTGTTATTTTTTAGCATTTTACATTACCTTAGTGTTTTTCAAACTGGGGGGCGCGCCACCTAGGGGGGCCCTGGCATTGAGACAGGGCTACCCTGCACACTTTTCTTTATCTCCGTATTGTGACCGTGGAGGTGGGGGGAGGCTTAAAACAACTTTATTTCCAATAGGGGGGCGCAGCACAAAAAATTTGAGAACCACTGCCTTAGATGTTCATTTTATTTCATCCTTGTGTTACATTTTATGATGAATTCCTTCCATACCACGATGTGTTACACATTTTCATCTATCATTAACATTGAAAGTGTTTTTAACATTAGAATGCTTAACATCTGCATATACTTACATTAAACGACAACACTTTACCATAGACCAGAACATTTTATGGTAAATATGATTGAAGTGTTTTTTTAAAGTCAACCAAATCGTTTGTGGTCGACTTTTAAGGCACTATAGTATATATATAGTGGTGTATTTGCCATCTTCCCGATATCTTGTTTTTGGCATGCTTGTCAAAATAAATGTTTCAGGTCATCAAACAATATAAACAATATTAGTCAATGCCAACACAACTGAATGCAAAAAACAGTTTTTAAATTAAACTTTCTATTATTAAGAGATTGAAAAAATCCAAACCTACGTGGCCTTATGTGAAAAAGTGATTGCCACCCCCTGTTAAAACATAACTTAACTGAGATTAATTGAGATCTACCAATGGAAAAAATATGGAAGATTGGTAAACATTCCCAGGAGTTGCCGACCAACAAAGATTACCCCGAAAGTGCAGTGACAACTTATCCAAATGGTCACGAAAGACCCCACAACAACATCCAAAGAACTGCAACTTTCAGTTGCCTCTGTTAAGGACAGTGTTTATGATTCCACCATAAGAAAGACAAGGCCTGCATGGCAGAGTTCCAAGACATAAAACACTGCTGAACAAAAATAGCATTAAAGCTCGTCTTAGTTTTGCCAGAAAAAATCTTGATGATCCCCAAGACCTTTTGGAAAATACTTTGCGTGTCCCATTACATCTGCCGTAAAAGTAAGGAAAAGAACATCTTACCAAGAGTAAAATACGGTGGTGGTGGTGTGAAGGTCTGGGGCTGTTTTGCCGCTTCAGGACCTGGAATATTTGTTGTGATAAACTGAACCATTAATTCTGCTGTCTAACAAAAATCCTGAATCAGAATGTCCGGTCATTTGTTGGTGACCTCAGGCATGCTGAAATGGACTTGGCTTCTGCAGCAAGCTCAGCAACCACAGTTTTACACAACACACAATAGACAAGCTAAACCAACAATCAAGAATTCAATGAATTAATTGATGTGAAATGAAATCGAGAGCATCATAAACTTGCTTACTGGTCACTTGCCTGTTGGATTCTGGTTATAGACACTGGTAATGTTAATTTAGCCTATTAAGCCTCTCACTTATGTTCTTTATGCAATAGTGTAGCTGAATAACTGTTAATGTGTCTAAAATGTTAACATACCAGACACTTCCTGTTCTGTGTGCTATTGTGTAGTTGTATAGCTTGCCTTTCCAGATTAAATGTATGTTCTTGGTCTGGAGTTCTGTGAAATACATTTCTAAATAAATTACATTTCTAATCCAGAGCAACATATGTTTTTGTCCCTTTCATGATGCATTTTTTGAGTGATGCTAGCTAATACCAGTCTGGAAAATATGGTACTGTAAAATGTGTGCTTATCACCAATGCGATCTATGGTCCAAGAAAAAAATGAATATTCACCAGCCATATGTCAGTGTCTTCCATCTTTGAGTATGAAATTGTATTTGGAGTGGAAATCTGCTTGCAGTGTCACATGTCAGCCTGTTTCAACTTGCAACTCTTCACTTCCTGTCAAAATGTCTGCAGAAAACTAACAAAAAAATGCTTGATTATTTTACTTCAGTGGTTCAGCTGCCTTCATTTCTAATCAGTACAATGCGACTGAGGGCTGCTAAGTGCATTTTGAGTTTGCGGCTCACAAGGACTTACAGGTATGTGTGATTGCTTTTAAATAACCAATACAGTTTCCGCCCCTTCCCTGCATACCAACACTCCCAGCACAGTTTCAGGCTGATTATGGCTTCATGCATTTGTAAATTGAATATTTATTGGGCACTCCGTCAACTTTTGCAGTATCCACCCTTCATTTGCACATTGATGTGGAGGCCAAAAGGGCAAAGAGATTTGGAATAAATATAGTGTTTATTTCCACAGAGCTAAAATTAGTGTGGACCTTTTAGCCATTGCTCTTGGAAACAAATTCCTCTTTTGAATTGGTCATGAGGGATTATGAGTACCCTGGAATAGCAATACAGAATCAAATTTATGCAAAATTGCCATCTTGGAGGTAGACTAGTATAATGTCTATGGGATCATTTTAATATTTAATTAGAAGAAATTACCTCATATTGTGGTACTGCAGTTAATTAAATTTATTCTTTTAAGAATGGTGGCACATTCTCTTCAACAAGTTGGACACCTATTCTGTAAGATTGTGAGTTCTCATGTAGCATTTTTAAATTTAAAATATCACACTGATTATAATTCTTTGAGAGAAAATACGGTTTACCGTGGCCGGGGAAATAGTCAATTTAAATAAGATGCCAATATCGCCACCTGGTAGAGGGACCAGCACCCAATTTTAATAGGTTTGCTACCCAGGGGTGAGCAGGAATAAAAAGCAGAAAATTAGACATGACAAAGAATATATTACAAAAATAATACAAGCAAATTATTTATTAAAATTATAAAATATTCTAAAAGTCAGTTAAAAATGAGAAGCTATTAAGCAAGTATAGTAAAAAGTAGTGGAGGCATGGGAGGCATGATCAGTCCAGGAACTCCAGCTCGTGGCCTCAACCCTGGAAAGGCCGTCGTCCACAATCGCCTCGTCACTGTACGGCACGGGGCCGCTCCATCCGCGCTCCTCCTCCGCTCATCTCCGTGGCGACTCGCTGCCCTGTCAGGCAGAGGGAATCTGCCAGTGGGGAGATAACTCTGCTCACTCTACTGTAGAACTCCAATACATACAAAAATACACAAACACAAATAAGGTAATGTCAAACAAACATGCAATAAAAATTAAATTCACACAAAACAGGGAGTAAAAGAACATAAGAAAAAGTTATATTGCATGTTGCACACCACACAGATCCATTGTCACACGTGCAGCATGAGCGGACATGCAAACGGTGTCTGTGCCCCTGAACTGAAACCAGGGAGCTCTGTCCCTTGCTCAAGGGAAGAAAGCCTAATAGCATCTCTCAACATCTACTTGCAATCCAGTTTTCTTCGCAGTGGGGCTCAAACTGTGGTTCAGAATCCCAGGTCCAAACACATGGAGCTCCTGCTGCTGCTTCTTTGCTGTTATTGCTGTGAGATAAAGTGTTCCTTTTAATTGTCACAGCTATTCCCTGTTACTGACGTGCATTTTGCCCTGAATAAAAAGTAGGCCAAGATGGAGCTGCAGTGAGTTGTGAAAACTACTCTCACCAGCAACTGCTTTGTGTTCAGCTTGAGTCAGATTCTATTGACAAGTAAGATGAGGATTTTACAACTTAAAGACCACTGAGGAAAAAAAAAATCATAATCCAGACTTGGAAGGAAAACGGAGCTCAATGTCAAGTAACTGACTATTGAGATGATAAAATATCACCTCTCAAGAAGAAGATTGATGAAAAGGAATACCGTGTTGCACAAATAACATGTAGAATGAATGAGGAAAGGCTTCGTATTAGACCCACATCTTATACCAGGGTTGTCAAGAACAGAAGAACCAAATGAAATGGGTGTATTAACCAGCAGCTAACTTTCAAAGGAGGGTACAGTGGCTGCAAACCACACACTTGCTGTATATGAAACAACACCTCTCGTCATCATTAAAGTTAACTAAAAAGAAATACAAAGTAGTGCTGCTGAAGCATGGATGTAAACTAAAAAAATTATCTGACTAAAAGTAATGATGCCTTTTCTAAGAAAGTATGAGACTTAAGGAAGCAGATCACACTTGGACCACATACTGTAAAACCTACCTAAAGTGAAATGGATACCTACTACAGCCCCTCGCCACTTCTCCATTCGAACATCGCTCCTTCACTCTCACGATTCTTCGAAAAATAATGTTTCATTGTTGACTATGACCTATTATTAGTCAACAATATTGAAATACAAGTCATAAGTAGTATTCTGGTCACTGGAATGTTACATTGATGTGCTTTACATTATATTATAAGTTGCACTGCATGGAGTCAGTCATGGATGTAGAGACATTCCGTGTGGAAGTAGTATGTTTATTGCTTTTTACTTTGTTCTTCTTCCCCACTTAGTTTCAAACACGTTTTAAGCTTAGAGTAAAAAAGAAAGCTAGAAATAGTGCCGCAGTGTCCATTATTTTACAAATGTAAGTGTATGCCAGATGGATCAGACTGTCCGACCAGCATATCAGTAAAGTGATAAACATTATAGTGACTATGGATAGGATGACGTCTATCTTTTGTTTTTTAATGCCATGTGATTGACCCACTTTACGTTCAAGATATGACAACAAAGAACTTTCGCAGTCATTATCCCTTATCATGGTGAGTGTAACGGTGACTGTGCGCTAATAATGATAAAAGAAACACATTTAGAAGGTCATGAACTTAAGGAGCGCCAAAAATTGCATGGCGAAAAACATGTACGTCCCAACCTAGGCTTAATGAGCCCTCCATAGCTATTTTGACTGGCATATTACTGAGGTTGTGTACACAACTATTTAGGAACTACAGTATGTTTAATTATTTTCATTGCCGTAATGATTTGAAATGTGAATTATGAACAATATCAACTATTATGACTATTATGATTTCCGGTAAACTTTACTTTGAAACTGTGAATATGAAATACTAGACTGGTTACACACACACACACACACATACACACACATATATACCGTATTTTTCATACTATAAGCCGCTACTTTCTTCCTACATTTTGAACCCTGCGACTTATGACACTATGCGGCTAAAATATAGCTTTTTGTACGATGGCGTATTAGGGTCATATAAAAAAATGCTTCAATCGTAGTATTAAGAGATTTAAAGTTGTAAATTTACAAGATTAAAAGTAATGCATTTACGAGAAAAAAAAACGAGACAAGCTTTTATTTATATTGAGACAGAAAAACAAAGCAGTTGGGCACAAAATGCTTGAGTTAGCATCATCTCACCGTTACCCTCACGTACCCTACCCCCTTTACATAAAGCTAGCAATTCATAGCTTTCTCAGGCAAGGAATTTATATATATATATATATATAAATATAATTTATCTATTTCTGAAGATACTCAAATTCTCTCTGTTCATTGTAGGAGGAAGATTTTTGGGACCTGGTCATTTTAAAAGTATCTCGCAGGCTAAAAATGCACTCCTACACTAACGATGTGTGACTTTCAATTTTGGCACTTTAAACTTAAAGAAATGTCATGCGAAGGCTGAGATATCGCTTTATTTAGCCCCTGGAATACAGCTGCACTATGTCGTGGCTGAATAAAGCCTACATTGTGTGCTATGATGATAAGCTTTTTGGAGGACCATTTATCAGTGTTTTTTCATTAATTATTCAACAAATGTCCCTTTTGTAATTACACAAAGCCCCCCCCCCACTACAATTCCATCAGTTTTTGGGAAAACTCCTGCAAAATCGGGCATTTAAGGCTGCAGGAACCTCAAAAAAGGCCCACTTAATCCTGCGAGGACTACATAATCGGTGAAATCTCTCACCGCCATTTCAGTTTAATTTCCTAACTCATTCATTCTTAGATGTTTTCTTTCCACAAAAAAACCTTATTGTCTAACAGCCTGTTGCACAAATAAAACTAGCCATGGAGAAGCAGTCTGCTCAAGAGACGAGATCTGAAAAATATCTCATTATTTGGTTGTGTCACTATGAAATGTGACAATATGTAAACTGTTGATAGAACTTTTAAAAGTTCACACAACACTGGTGTTTGACCGAAATTATTCTTTTTTTTTTACTTAAACACTGGATTTAAACTGTACATTCTGCAAATTGAATCCTAATTCAAAATTGTGGGGGATATGATGAGACCCAAATTGGGATCACTCCAGATACAATTTTGTATATTTTTTTATATGAACCATGTAAGACTATGTAAAATCACAAGTTGTCCCAGACTTCTATGAGGTAGGCTGCAAACTGAAATACTGGGAGCAAGCAACTGACATCAACATTCTGCTCCACATCACAGGATGCCTGGAGTCCCTTTTGAATTTGATGCAAAGAGACAGGGATGTTTGAGGCTGCGAGTGGAAACTGAGAGAGCTTTATATAAATGAACACGCTTTGGCACTACAGGACTTTCCCCGACATGGAGGTTAACAGTGAAGCTGCCTGACCAGGGAGGATGTGATATCATGATCGGTACACAGTACACATCAGTACACATCACTATGCATTTTTTGTACATAGCACGCTTTTTGATTCTTGAATTTTTGATTAGTCAGCTTGTAGTACGTTATTTCCTACGTAATCATGATTATAACACAACAATTTCATCACATTGCGTAGGCCACGGTATCACTACATGGACATAAGAGGCGGCCGTTGCTAGCACAGCAAGCTACCGAGCTCTCCAATTTACCTATTCTAAACTTAACAAGGTGTGTCAAACAAAGTGGGGAAGATAGACAAAGAGGATCAAAAACTTACCACTTCCACACTGTATCAGCTATCACGTCAACTTGGTTCTGTTGTCCCAGTAGCCAGACTCTATAACTTGTCTTTCAATTTTTTTTTTAATAAAAGGCCATAGTTAACTTTGAAACAGTAATAATTTATTCATAATTTTAAAACAATGCAATATAGTGAGGTAACTGTGTATGCAAACAATAAACATAAACATGTGACCGGATATCTGGTTGGAATGGAATGGAATTAAGTGACAATATCAAGGGAAAAGAGTTAACTTAAGAAGAAAAAGTTGTAATTGTATGAGAATATGAGAATAAAGTCATATTATTGTGAGGAAAAAATAGTCATTTTAGTAGGAAAAAGCTGCAATATTACAGAATAAAATTCTGTTTTTGTATTATATATATATATATGTGTGTGTGTGTGTGTGTATATATTACAAAATATTAAACTAAAAATTATGCATCCTTTCATTTTTCAGCCCTGGAAAGGTTTGGACAACCTTGATCTAAAGTTTGGAACATCTCTGAATTTTACAAGAAGAATGTAAAACTCTAAGTACACTGACAACAAATGTTGACTAGCGAAACCAGCAGACCAGTAGAGACAAATATTGTACTCTTTTTTTCTTAGGCTGCTGCTTACCTTTTTTTTGCAACTTGGTTGTCCGTCGCTACATCGTGGTTCAAACAGCGCGCCTTTACTTTACAAAAATGAACTAAAAAAATACAAATACAAGTCAGCAGCCTGAATCTTCATTTATTGGCCCTTATACCAGGACCAAAAGTGATCGACAGAAAAGGCATTTATAGTTGGTTTAAATGATCTCACAACAGGCACAATAAAAATAACACAGACTACTGTTGGGAGCAAAACTCAACTGAACCTCGGACATCACTTCTTGTCCCCGACTAAAGTCCGCAAGGGCACATATTTACTGTGACACGTACACACCTGCAGGAATTTTATTTACATCGTAAATGGCTTATTTACTCTTATGTCTACTTTTTTGGGTAATGCAAGTGTGAAACCATTTAACGCCACCATTACATTACACTAATGTGACAATGGCCACCACCGGAGGTACAACAAGCGACTGCTGATGTGTGAGTCTGTTATCTTATATTATCTATCTTATCGTGTGTCTCTAATATGTGTTATTTTCTCAGATTTTATCTACTATATTATATAATAAAAATGTTATAAATCGTTAATAAAGGTATTTAGAAGATACACGAAAATATTCAATTTATTAAAATAGAATCCTACTGCACAGAAATTCACTTAAACTATTACAGTTGAGTCTAGAAATAATAAATAGAAAATAATGCTGTTTATTAGGGATGTCCCATAATATCGGCCCACCAATAAAATCGGCTCAATATTATAATCACTGATATATTAATATCAGTAGCCATCTGTATTGATTTTTTCCCTATAATGAAAACCATTTTTTTTAAAAGGCAGTATACAGGCCTATGGGTTCCTGTATTTTCCGGCGCACAAATGATGACCTCATCAAACTGCATCTGAAACATGCAGTAACCATCGTAACATGCTTGCTCACTCTGTACCTGACTAACGTTATGTCTGTGGTGTCTCTGGATATTAAACTTGCAATTTGCAATGACTGTAAGGCGTTGGTTATGCAAGGCAGAGAACCAAGACTTCTTCCTTTGATACTAATTATTGATTCGACTAAAGGCGAAGAGTGTTTTTTTATCAATATATTTTATATTGTTCCCATGAAACAAAATGTTATTCATTCAGCAAGTATTTTCTCCGCCCTCTTTTGTAAATACAAACAGCATGCTTAAGACATGATCAGGTTTACACATTTGAAAATACTGTAAGAATGTCACTTTTACAGAATCGGCTTATTTATTTTCATAACATAAGATTGTCTACATTAACATATCGTATTGTATCCACTGGCCGATCATCTATTTGTTGTTTGCTGACATCTTTATTTATCATTGTCTAAACATAGAATTATGGTTGCTACTCTATTCCCAGCTGGTGACCATTACCAAAAGTCAATATTTCTATTTCCCTTCCAGTTTTGCAACTACAGTGACTTGAATTGATGTCATTTGTTAGCCAAACTCCATATTGACAGTCAACGTGTGCATGAAATACTAATAGGAACGCTACAGTAAAAAAATGGTCCCACAATATCTGTTTTGATGCTATGTCAATATAGATTAGATTCCTCTTTATTAGAGGTGACATTTTCATGGATAGATTACCTCTGATGCATCAGATGTCCTTTGATTTGATCATCTGAGATGGCTCATTTTCTTGCTATTTAATGCACCTTTTCATTTCCATTCTTTATGCAAACATCTACTAACCAATGGGTGGACATCATGCTGGCTTTGTCAACATCTGTAATACCTGTGGCTTTTGTCCATTAAATAACTATACTTAGCATGAATACTGAATTCTACAACCGTTGGTCATTTTTAATTATCTCATAAGACTTTGACTCGGACACTTCAAAGTCTTAATTTTGTTTTTCGTCAGCCATTTTGACCAATAAGCCATTTAAAATATAAAACTTGTGGTCTTATATTTGCAATTTGGTTCATTTAGCCGTTTCTATTCTTCTATATTTCTAGATTTTTCTATAATTCTGAATTTAGGCAAATACATAACAGTTGCTTAAATATACATAATGGTATGATAATTATTTTGTTACATGTACTGTATATAGTACATGTTACAATGGAATACTGTAATATTACAACATAACATTTACTGTGTTTGTTGAATACTCCAAGCCCAACAATGCTTTACATTTGATTTTAGTATAAATTGTGCTTGTGGTTGCTCACTGTAAACTGGAGCGTGTGCATGCATACCTGTTGACGAGAGCGACAGGGATATGAAACGCCGAGAAAGGTGGCTTTATTGTGTTTTTTGGTTGTTTCTTGAACTTGTTTTGCCGTTATGATGGACATATTTAAACGATTATTAGTGGAAGTTCTGAAGTATACATGTGTGGCAGAATGGGGAGGTATAACGTCCACGACACAGTCCCTCCTAGCCGATGCTGGGTAGGGCAAAACAGCAGCGTCTGAAGTGACAAAATGGAGGACAATTTATTTGACGACAATATTAAAACTTCTGCAGCAACGACAGGCATGACTTACCATTCTGAGCTGCAATACAGCTCCTGAAAGAGCGAGAAGCTCGACTAGCTCGACTAGGGCTACTAGCCCTGAGTCCGCAAAACAATCTTACCCACGTCGTCCTAACGGGAGGCGGCGGTCTGCATTTTAGTGCGTGATTGTCCGTGCTATGAATACAAGTTATATTTAGCGTTCAAGCACTGGTCTTTCAAACAGCCCAAAGCGTGGCCTCTTACCTGCTGTGAGGCGAAGTCGAACACGGAAATGTAATGCCAGTAGGAGGGCAGATGCGTGAGGTCAAAGGTCAAACGTCCAAAAGAATGGCACTTTTAAGAGACTCGTTGGCCACGCGATGACCGATGAGAGTTCAGCCCTTAATTGGAAGGCCCGCCTCCAACTGCGTAATGCCACACATGCATCACAGGGTTCAAAGTTTGAGAAAAAAGTAGCGGCTTATAATGCCAAAATTACAGTATTATTTTGTTAAAATCATTTTAAAACTATAGAATCTTGTTTTGAGTATCTGTGTTAGTAAGCAAAGAACTACAGTCCTAACTTTTTCCAACGAATGTTGGATACTGAAAAGTCAAAAGATGCGGGGGCCACTTTGATATTCGTATGTGTTTTGTTTTTATATTGGTTTGCAAATGTTAGAGGCAACAGCTTGCTAAAATACAAGTGACTTACTGACTTGCATTTCAAATAATAAAGAAGTGGAAATGTGTTGCTCCTTCTCACGATGACAGCATTTCACTCACATTGTATCAGTTTTGCAAGATTCTGCATGTAACAGTAAATTCCGCTAATGCGCCAATCATAGAGCCCTACGCATAGCACTCGCTTGCTGTCTTGCATCTCATTGGTTGAACCATTTCTGCTTAACCTCTAAAATTTTTATTCTGTGATTGCATTCTTTGTAGAGACCCTGCCTTGTTCAAGACAGAAGCCCCGTCTCTTTTTGAACTAAAAATTAAAAACAGTCAAGTACGTATTATATGCGGGCCATCGTCTGTTATATTTGTAGTCTTCGACCTGGGCCAGTTAAAATGCAGACCGCAGGCAGTGGTTCCAACAACCCTGAACATAAAGTCTCCATCCATCCATCCATTTTCTATGCCGCTTATCCTCATTAGGGTCACGGAGATGCTGGAGCCTATCCCAGCAGACTTTGGGCGAGAGGCGGGGTACACCCTGGACTGGTCGCCAGTCAATCGCAGGGCACATATAGACAAACAACCAGTCACACTCACATTCATACCTATGAACAATTTAGAGTCACCAATTAACCTAACATGCATGTTTTTGGAATGTGGGAGGAAACCGGAGTACCCGGAGAAAACCCACACACGCACGGGGAGAACATGCAAACTCCACACAGAGATGCCCAACGGAGATTTGAACCCGGTCTTCCAGATCTCCTGACTGTGTGGGCAATGTGCTAACCACTCAGCCACCGTGCGGCCCAACATAAAGTCTCTGCTCCTAAAAGTACACCAATTAAAACTAGAGTGTGAGTTATTGATTATTTAAAGCAGTAATATTGTTTAGACATCTGTTCTTGCAAGAACAGGATGCATAAGGATATTTTCTCAATGTAATTGCAACTATAAGTCATTGTCATGCTCACACTGCTGGGAGTGCCAGCTGTTGGCGCCTTTTAAAAATGACATGCAGACAAAACAGATGAATGCACATGATGAGTTTAAAGCTGATCTTCAACATCTGTAAAAGTTGTGAAAACTGTGGAGAACGTCAGTGGTTGGAAATAAGTATTGGATCCCCTTCTGTTTTTGTAAGTTAACAGCTTGCAAAGTCATGGAAAAAGAAGGGAAAATAAGGTACATGTCTGTATTCCACCAGCAATATATTTCTGTTATGAATTGTCTCGTTTATCAGTAAATAATCATCAAGGTTCGGTCATTTTGTGACTCGGCTACACTGCTTGCGTGCATGTACATGTGCAACGAATTGTGCCGCGCACGAGACCACCTCTTCCAATTCTATCACCTGTGCACGATTGCACTTATACAAGTCAACAGTTCCATGTTTTGTGTGGTAAGTGGGCCCCGGCATGGGAAGATTACCCTAGGGCAGTACCTGAGTGAAGTTGGCCGCCCCCCAACCTGCTCAAAACTCGGCTCAAATAGTCTCGTTTGTTTGTGCTGCGTTTGAGCTGTTTTGAGCAATTAAAATTAGCGTTTGTGCTACTTTTGTTTTTGAGTTATTACAGTTTCTTTTATAGGTCAACCAAGGGTCATGCAGCCCCTCATTTTCTCCAAATGAAACCAAAATAATCCCATTTGTTTGTGCTGTGTTTGTGCTGTTTTGTGCAGTTAAAATGAACAATTGTGCTACTTTTGTTTTAGAGATATTAACAATTAAAGTTTTGAGCTATTACATAATCGGTCTGTCAACAAGCTCTGAATGAAACCAAAATAGTCTCATTTTGACCGTCCTTGTTTGTGCTATTGGGTTCAGTTAAAATCGAATTTCGCGCTGCTTTCGTTTTGGAGATATTGCGCGTTTCTTTAAGGTCACTCAAAAGTCACAAAGCCCCCCAACATGCTCCGAATGAAACCAAATTAGTCTCATTTTTTTCGTCTCGTTGAGTGGAGTTTTGTGCTGTTAAAATAAAGATTTGTGTATCGTTTGTTTTGGAGTTATTACACAAATATAAAAAGGTCACCTGAGATCGCTCACTTATATAAGCAAGCTCCGAATGAAACACGAGTGGTCTCATTTTGACCGTCCTCGTTTGTGCTAATAGGTTCAGTTGAAACCATCATTTTTGTTGCTTTCGTTTTGGAGTTATTAACCATCAAAGGTGTGTGACAGGTGTGAAGGTGGCCCCCCAACCTGTGCAGAACTCTGCTCAAATGGTCTCATTTTTTTCGTCCCGTTGAGTGGAGTTTTGTGCTGTTAAAATAAAGATTTGTGCTACTAAGTTCAGTTGAAACAATCATTTGTGCAGCGTTCGTTTTGGAGTTATTACACATTTAATAAAGGTCAACTGAGGTCACTCAATCCATTAACATGCTCAGATTTAAACCAGAATAGTCTCATTTTTTTCTGTATTGTTTTGTGCGAATAAAATGAACATTTGTGCTGCCGTACTTTTTGAGTTATTAAACATTTAATAGTCCAGTGATTACATTATCAGTTGATGTCATCGTTCCAGACATGCTCAGAATAAAACCCAAATAGTCTCATTCTTTTATTCTTCATCTGTGCTTTGTTGTGCAAACAACATGTCCCTTAACTTGTGCTTGAAAATATTTCTCCGACGACGCCGCCACATCCTACTGTACGACCCGGAAGTGATCCTGATGTTTTGCCGGGGCTTGTCTGTGAGTAGCTTCGTTGTCGTATACTTTCTAAAAGTTTAAACTTGTCTTATTGTAGTGTGGCTGGCACAAAAAGAAGGTCAGGTCAAAAAGTTACCGTGTAAAATCATGAATATTGCATGACAGTTTTAGTAACAGCAGTGTTAATGTGCGAATACTAATCAAAGTGTCATATACATACAAGCTACTGACAAATCGTTCTTTAACGTGACACTAAAATGACGTATGTTTCGTAATCATTGATACAAGTATGACTGTTACGTTCACTTGCGTTGCTCTCTGTGTTTTCTCCCTTGCCTTCTCCTGCGGGTGTGCTTTGGGTTCCAGGAGCTGCCATGGCAACTGGAGGCGGGGCCACAGGACGCACCTGCACGTAATCTGCGGACACCCTTGGTAAGCAGAGGGCTCGCACCTGGGAGACGTTGGATTATTCTCTTCCACTCAGTAAGGCTCACGAATGGGCTCGCACGTTGTTTTTCTTCCCAAACCAACTCTCTTGTTCCTGCAGTTTTAGACTTCACTCCAGCCTCGATCCAGCGTCTCCCCGACGGTCCGTCCCGTGGCCCAACTAACCAGGTTGGCAATCAGGGGGCTCGCCCATGTCCTACGGTTCTGGGGGCTCATTCCCCAGTCCTGCGTGACAGCACCATCGCTTTCTGTTTCTTCTGTGAACATTAAATACCTGTACACCGACCCTAACCTTCCTCTTCTGTCCACGTCCGAGGGTTCGCTCCTGCGAAGCCCGTAACAGAATAATCCAGCCAGAAGTATGGACCCTGCGGAAGTGGACACCAGCAGGCTCGCGCTCCGTCATTTGGCGCAACGCCTCAGCAGACAGAAGGAGCAGTTTGGCGCCTTGGGACAAGGTATCAGAGACATGGCATAACCCCAGGACTGTCGTTTGGAGTCTCTCGAGGGTCAGATCCAGACTTTGCTGTCGGCGTTGCAGCTGCACACTTCTCCGACGGCCCTACCGCTACTAAGGTTACCCCCCCGGACCAAGCCGCCCCCCACCCCCGCCTCCCATAGACAGTTGTTCCACCGCTAGCCTGCAGCTGTCCCGGCCAGAGAGGTTCTCGGGCGACGGTGACGTACGCGCGTTCCTAACCCAGTGCGCACTACATTTTGAACTACTGCCAACCGCCTTCCCCTCGGAGCGAGCGAAGGTGGCGTTTGTGGTTTCTCACCTGTCCGGACGAGCGGGAGTGTGGGCCACTGCGGAGTGGCACCGTTGTTCGGCCACGTGCTCCTCCTACGCCGCCTTTGCTTCAGCGTTGGAACAGATCTTCCAGCGTACCCTTCCGGGTCGGGAGCGGCACGCACACTTCTCAGACTGCGTCAGGGACCGCGTAGCGTTTCGGACTACGCGATTGAGTTCCGGCGTCAACGTTTGCGCCTCAGCCTTTACTGTGGCCCGGCGGGCCATTCCATCGTCAACTGCTTATCCCGTCGGGACCGCCGGATTCCACGAGCGCCGCAGCTGATGGGTGCAGGCTCACCGGAGGACTCGTCTCGTCAAAGCCGCTCGTCGTCGGAGCCCACAACCAGTCGACTTCAGCTGACCTTTACCCTCTCGTGGGATAACCAGAACATTGCCTTTTGGGCTTTTATTGACTCAGGGGTGGACTGTTGTTTTTTAGATGATGGGTTAGTCAAGCGAAGTTGCCGGCCCCCAAGCTCGTCAGCTCCTTGGACGGGCGCCCCCTGGCCGGTATCACTCACCAGACCTGCCCTCTTACTCTCCGCTTGTCCGGTAATCATACAAAGTTCATTTTTTTTTTTGTTATCCCCTCTCGTTCTGCGCCCGTGGTTTTAGGCCTTAAGTGGCTCCACAAACACAATCCTCATATTGACTGTACCCGCGCTAGTATTTCAAGTTGGAGCGTATTCTGCCATATTCACTCTCTCGGGCCGGCGAGTCCCCACCACTCGTCCGGCCGGGTTAAGCCACAGAGGTAAAAGATATGGCTCCGGTTCCCGCTGTCTATCACGACCTTCGCGAGGTTTTTAGTAAGGAACAGGCCCAGTCACTTCCGCTTCATCGCCCCTACGACTGCGGCATAGACCTCATTCCAGACTCGGTACTACCTTCCTCCTGCCTCTATAACATCTCCCGGCCGGAGAGGGAGGCTCTCGAGGAATACATCTCCTCCTCCCTCGCCTCCGGTCTCATTCGGGCAGCTTCGTCTCCTTTGGCCGCGGGGTTTTTCTTGGTAAAGAAGAAGGACAACTCGCTGCGTCCGTGTATTGACTACCGTGCTCTGCAGGCTGTGGCTGAGTGGCCCAGTCCTACATCAAGGAATCTGCTTCAGCGGTTCCTTGGGTTCGCAAACTTCTACCGACGGTTTATCCGTGACTTTAATGAGGTGGTGGAACCGCTGACGAGGCTCACATCCAGCAAGGTATGTTTTACATGGACTCCGGAGGCCGATACCGCCTTTGCCACGCTTAAGACGTTATTTACCAGTGCCCCTGTTCTTCGTCACCCTGATCTGTCTCCGCAATTTTTTGTAGAGGTGGACACCTCCGACACCGGCGTGGGGGCTGTCCTTTCCCAGCGCTCTGCCGAGGACCAGGTGCTGCACCCTGTGCCTTCTTCTTGCATCATCTGACCTCAGCAGAGCGCAATTATGACATTGGCAACAGGGAACTTCTGGCGGTTGTACTCGCACTGCTGGAGTGGAGGCACTGGCTGGAGGGCGCCGAACTTCCTTTTGTTGTATACATAGATCATAAGAACTTGGCCTATCTTCGCACGGCTCAGAGACTCAACCCTCGTCAGGCACGATGGACGCTATTCTTCACCCGGTTCAACTTCACTATAACGTTTCGACCCAGCTCCCGGAATGGCAAACCAGAATTCCTTTCCAGGATTTTTTCGCCACCTGTAGAGGACACCTGCCTGGAGACAGTCATTCCTCAATCCCGGATCCTGGGAGCCCTACAGTGGGACGTGGAGAAGCAGGTGGTGGAGGCCCTCGGGGACTACACCCCGCCAGAGGGAGGCCCGACGGGTCGACTATTCGTGGTTCCAAGGCTTCGCCCGGAGGTGCTTCTCTGGGCGCACGGATCCAGGATGGCCTGCCACCCCGGCGTAGCCCGCACTACATTCTTACTCTCCCAACAGTTCTGGTGGCCATCATTCCGGGCGGACGTGAGAGAGTTCGTGGCCGCCTTTACAGTTTGCGTCCGCAATAAGTCCTCCCACAAGGCGCCCACGGGACTGTTACGTCTTCTTCCTATCCCGTCCCGCCCGTGGTCCCATGTAGCGCTGGACTTTGTATCGGGCCTTCCTCCCTCTAACGGTAACACGGTGGTCCTCACAATCGTCGACAGGTTCTCCAAGATGGTCCACTTCATCACTTTACCTAAGCTGCCCTCCGCCCTCGAGACGGCGGAACTACTGACGGCGCACGTGTTCCGTCTGCATGGTATCCCCCTGGACGTCGTTTCGGACAGAGGGCCGCAGTTTACCTTTGCGGTTTGGAAGGCGTTTTGCAGGGCCTTGTGCGCCTTTCCAAGCCTGTCCTCGGGTTACCACCCACGGACCAACGGCCAGACGGAACATGCGAATCAGGACCTGGAGGCCGCCATCTGCTGTGTGTGCCATCAGCAGCCGGCATCGTGGTCCGTAAATCTCCCCTGGATGGGGTACTCCCATAATACTCTCACCAGCTCCGCTGCGGGAATTTCTCCGTTCCACGCCGCCTATGGATATCAACCGCCAGCCTTCCCAACTCTCGAGTCGTAGTCGGCCGTCCCCTCAGTGTCCGCCCATCTGCGACGTGCCCGCCTGGCCTGGCGCAACACTCGGGCAGCGCTGTCGCGTACGTCTGATCGGAACCAACGACTAGCGAATCGTCACCGCTCGGCGGCGCCCGAATACAAGCCGGGGCAGAGGGTTTGGCTGTCAACCCGCGACCTTCCTCTCCACTGCTGTTCAAGGAAGCTCCAACCGCGCTTCATTGGCCCATACCCCATCGAGAGGGTCTTCAGTCCGTCGGCGGTTCAACTGCGGCTCCCGGATTCCCTCAGGTTGCACCCTACATATCACGTCTCTCTCCTCAAGCCAGTTGCCACCAGTGACCTTTGCCCTCCCGAAGCGGCTCCTCCTTCTCCTAGGCTAATTGGTGGGCACCCTGCGTTCACGGTCAAGGCCATCCTGGGCATGAGAGGAAGGGGCAGGGGTTACCAGTACCTGGTTGACTGGGAGGGGTATGGTCCCGAGGATCGGTCATGGGTACCGCGCACTCTTATTTTAGATCCGGACCTCCTCGCCGATTTTTACGCCCGCTTTCTGGAGAAGCCGGGTAGGCCAACAGGGGGCGTCCGTTGTGTTTATGTTCCAAAAGACTGAAATCACTGAAGAACAGAGAAACTAGAAAAAATGTAGATGACGTTGGTAAATACATTAGTAACCTTTTTGACTCATTGTTTGTGTAGAGATCTTTTAAGCTATATTACATTTTTTATGCCGCTTATGCTGGAGCCTATCCCAGCTGACGTTGGGCGAGAGACACCCTGGACTGGTTGGTTTTAAGCTATATTGTTAATCATAAATGCACGTTATTAGTCATGTAACATTGAACAATCTCTAGTTGTGGTTTAAGTTGCTCCACCTCATCTGACAAAAAACTACAAATATTTGAGCTGGTAAATATAACTCAAAAAACCCTACTGGAGTTGTTCTTCTTTTTTCATATTTTCTATGTTCAGGCAGATTAATTTACCAGACAACTGTTGCATTCTCTTGTTTACGCCTGCCTTTTTTATGTAGTGCCCTGCTTTTGGAGATTAAATTATTTTCAGCGTCCCTTCGCTTAACAATATGGTAACAACATTTAGCATATTTTTACCATAGACGTTATGACAAGGGAAACAGCACTAAACAGGAAACTAATGCCCTGTCCACACGTAGGCGGGTATCTCATGAAGCAAAGTTTTTTTTTCCACGATTTGGCCTTTCATCCACACAAATCTGCAGACATATGGCCGTAAAAACGAACCGGTAGATTTGGAGAAAACTCTGGTTATATGTTTGCCTATGGATGCAAATACTGGAGTTTTGCATTTCCAAACATCACTTCCTGCGACAACGTATGCTGTGATATTACACACCCGACCTGTAAACTGACAATATTTTCTTGCGTCTTGTTGACTTTGTATTCTAAATCAACGTGGACGTGACGTGACGGGGTGACAGAGAATGATTCTGATTGAATAGAATTTTAGTAACTATCGCCGCCTACAGGTTTGGCATGCTTATGACTGTGGTTCCCAATGCATTTAAGATAAAATAAGATTAAGATTAAGAATGCCTTTATTAGTCCCGCAAGGGGAAATTCCAAGTACAAGAGCACACAAGGGCAGAGCACGAAAGTACACAAGAGCAGTGTAGGTGTAGAACAAGGTAATATTAATTATATACAAGTTATATACAATATTTACAGCTGTGTACATATTGCACAGTTATTACACGGTTATTGTATGGTAGTTACACGGCTATTGCACAGTTTATTGCATGGTTATTACATGACTATTTCACAGTTTATTGTACAGTTATTGCACAGGATTTGGAGCAGTTCTTGTTATAAAGTCTGACAGCTGCAGGAAGGAAAGACCTGCGATACCTCTCGTTCACACTCTTTGGATGGATCATCCTCCTGTCACTGATAGAGCTTCTTAGTGCAGTGAGTCTGTGTTGGAGGGGGTGGGAGTTGTTGTTCATCATGGAGGACAGCTTGGCTGTCAACCTCCTCTTGTCTACCTCCTCCACCTGTTCCAGAGGACATCCCAGGACAGAGATGGCCTTCTTAATCAGTTCGTCCAGCCTCTTCCTGTCAGCTCTTGTGATGCTGTTCCCCTAGCAGATCACACCATAGAAAAAGGCACAACAGGTGCCCCCTGCACCCCAAAGGACCTCAGCTTCCTGAGCAGGTAGAGTCTGCTCTGACCTTTTTTATAGAGTGCATTTGTGCTGACGGTCGAGTCCAGCTTATGGTTCAGATGAACGCCCAGGTACTTATAAGATGTCACTATTTTTTAAGTTGTTAATTGTAATGGTAATGGTTTAATTTTATTTGAACAAGCATGTAAATGACATTGGAATACATCACTTAATACAATCGACAGTTCCACATGTCCAAAAGGAAGGAAGAAGCAAAGCTTATTTAATCCTACCCCTGTAGGTTTTCCCCTATTTCAATACATTTGTAGACTTTCTGCAGTTAATAGGTTTAAAATGCATAAGTAAGGTAACGTCAATGTCCTTATCATAGTAAATAACTTATTTTGCAGTCCCGATGAATGATTATCATGATAAATAATAACAGTGCTGAATGGTGTATAACAATTGTAACAAAACATTATACAGACAATGTTCTCACTAGGATGAAAAGTTCCTAGTATAAGTATAAGGTGATAGTGTGGCGGACACTAGGGGGCATGCTTCTCACCCAAACGGTAGTCAGGTTAGGGGGCGTGGTTTTGTTTCCAGGTTTTTGGCGTGTAAACGCGAAAGAAAAATGGAGGATGCTAAATGAGAAATAAAGAACTTCTGCTTGAGACCAAACACCGAGTGATTCTTGCAACCGCCACATTGGTGACCCTGCTTGAACATGTTTCACGAAGGAGATGAGTGTGATTCCTCTTCAACCATGTCGCCTCAACTTCCAGCTCCAGTTGTTGCATTTCGGTGTAAGACGGGGGAACTGGGGCCGTTAACACAAGCTAATTTTTTGGCGTCTGGTGACGTTTTTCTACGTCTGTTAGCGGATTTCCCGGCCTTGACCACACCGGCTTTTTCTACCGCAGATACTAAGCACGGTGTTGAACATTTCATCCCTACGGTAGGACCGCCGGTTTTCGCGCGCGTGCGACGCTTGGACGCAGCTAAATTAGCTACAGCTAGAGAGAAGTTTGCTACAATGGAGCGTCTGGGCATAGTGAGACGGTCTTGTAGCCCGTGGGCCTCACCCCTTCACATAGTGCCTAAGGCTGACGGGTCGTGGCGGCCGTGTGGGGATTTCCGCCGCCTTAATAATATCACCACGCACGATCGTTACCCTATTCCGCACATTCAGGATTTTTCTGCCCGCCTGGCCGGCGAAGCGTTTTTTTTTCAACGATGACCTGGTCCGTGGTTATCACCAGGTTCCCGTGCTCGCCGAAGATGTACCCAAGACTGCGGTAATCACCCCGTTTGGGCTTTTTGAATTTTTGCGCATGCCTTTTGGCCTTAAGGGTGGCGGCGCAGACTTTTCAGAGGTTGATGGACTCGGTGTTGCGTGACCTCACTTTTGTGTTCGTCTATCTCGACAACATATTAGTGCCCAGTCCTTCAACGGAGTAACACCTGTCACACCTAACAGTGGTTTTTCGCCGTCTCAATGAACACGGCCTCATAATTAACCCAGCCAAGTGTCAGTTTGGGCTGCCGGTGATAGATTTCTTGGGCCA
This sequence comes from Oostethus manadensis, assembly GCA_024372805.1. Taxonomy (NCBI): domain Eukaryota; kingdom Metazoa; phylum Chordata; class Actinopteri; order Syngnathiformes; family Syngnathidae; genus Oostethus; species Oostethus manadensis. The sequence continues at coordinate 247,501 of QODF01000169.1, read as the reverse complement.
CCGTATTTCTCCACAAGACGCAATCCCTTTACCTTCTAAGGTACAGGCAGTGGCAGAGTTCCCCCGCCCAGTTTCAGTTAGGCCGCTGCAGGAATTTTGCATGGTTAACTTTTGCAATTGGTTCCTTCCTCGTGCGCCTCACCTCCTGCAGCCTCTCTACGCAGCACTTGCGGCGGAAGAAAGTCAATGACTCTCTTGACTGGACCCCCGAGCAAGTCCAGGCCTTCCAGTGGGGAAAGACCGCGCCGGTGGCTTTGACAACAGATGCATCCGACGTGGCCGTGGGGGCTGTAGTTGAGCAGCAGGTGGCGGGGGGTTGGCAGCCTCTTGCATTTTTCAGTCGTAAGCTGAGGGATAATGAGCGGAAGTATAGCGTGTTTGACTGAGAGTTATTGGCGCTTTATCTGTCAAGCCGCCATTTCCGTTTTTTGTTAGAGGGCCGCCGTTTTACAGCTTACGTCGATCATAAGCCGCTGACGTTTGCCATGTCCAAGGTGACCGAGCCATGGTCGGCACAACAGCAGTGGCACTTGGCAGCCATCTCTGTAATCACGACGGACATTCGACATGTGGCTGGTAAGGCTAATCCAGTTGCTGACAGTCTTTCTCGTGCACTTGTGTCATCTGTGCACCCCGTGACAGATTTTTCCGCGATGGCTGCGGACCAGCCCGATGACCGGGATATTCGCTCCCTTAAATCTGCAGGTACAGCTCTGAAGCTCGAGGATGTGGTGATCAAAGAAGGTGGCCACATCCTCCTCTGTGATGTTTCCACTTGCCGCTCCCATCCTGCTGTGGTACCAGTGGGCTGGCGCCGCCGGGTTTTTGATTCAATCCACTCCCTCTCTCACCCAGGGGTTCGGGTGTCGGTCAAGCTGGTTGGGGAGAAGTTTGTCTGGCCTGGCCTTCGGAAGAACGTCAGGGAATGGGCGGCTGCATGTGTGGCATGTCAACGTGCCAAGGTCCACCGGCACACAAAGGCTCCCTTTGAGCCATTTCTGATTCCGGACAGGCGGTTCGACCACATGCATGTGGACTTAGTGGGTCCTCTGCCTCTGTCGCAAGGGTTTACACACCTGCTCACGATGGTAGATCGGACCACCAGATGGCCTGAGGCTGTTCCTTTGTCTTCCACTACCTCGACAGATGTGGCCCGTTCATTTCTGTTGGCTTGGGTCGCACGCTTTGGCACGCCGTCCGATATCACGTCAAACAGGGGGCCCCAGTTTGTGTCAGAGCTCAGTATTGGCTGCATCCTTAGGTGTGCAGGTACACCGTACAGCGGCTTACCACCCTCAGGCTAATGGACTGTGCGAGCGTTTTTACCGGTCGCTTAAGGCTGTGTAGCGTGCTGTGCTCTCTGACGGCAACTGGGTTGATTGTTTGCCTTGGGTTATGTTGGGATTGCGGTCGGCTCCCAAGGAGGACCTCAAGGCCGCACCTGCTGAGTTGGTGCTCGGACAGCTGCTTCTCGTTCCGGGCGAGTTTTTACCGGAGAGTTCGGTTTCACAACCACACCCTTTTGGGACGAAGGGTGCCTTGTCCCCCGGGCCAATTCATCACTGTTTTCCACGGTCCTTTGTGCCGTTAGGACTTAAGTCGGCTCGTTTTGTTTTTATACGCTACGACGCCTATCGGTCGCCCCTCCAGCCACCCTACGATGGCCCCTTTCAGGTGCCTGAGCGCAGCCCTGAGGTTTTTGTGCTTGATTTCAGCGGACGTAGAGAGCTTGTTACGTTGGATAGGCTTAAGCCGGCACACATGGTAGCAGGTGAAGAGTTGTGTGCCTGCCCAGGTTCCTCGCCGTGGTCGACCCCCGAGGTCGCAGGCTGATCCTTCGTGGGATGAGTTTGAATGTCTTTCTTCCCCCTCGGAAGTTTAGCCCTCTCCCCTGGGTGTTGGTCAATGTAGCCGTTGTGGGCGGCTTGTGAGGCCCCCTATACGTTTTTCCCCTTCTCCCTAGGATTTCCTTCTGGGTGTTCGGGGGGGCGGACACTAGGGGGCATGCTTCTCACCCAGACGGTAGTCAGGTTAGGGGGCGTGGTTTTGTTTCCAGGTTTTTGGCAAGAGAAAAACGGATGATGTTCAATGAGAAATAAAGTTCGTCTTGAGACCAAACACCGAGTGAATATTGCTACCGCCACAATGGTAACAAACATAGCATTGACAGTCAACAGACAGAAGATTTACTCTCCAAGGAATGAAGTAATATGGCCTTGATGTGCACAATATTTCCTAATTGATCTTTTTTGCAGTAAATCAAGCGAGTGAAGTGTACTTTTGTAGTTATTTCCCCATATCGCTACACAATAAGTTAGATATGGTAACACCAGAGAACAATAGAGAGTTTGGAATGATTTTTGATCCAGGACAAATTTTATTTTATTCAGTATTGAAGTATTTCTTGCTTATGCTACTTCTTGTTGTATGTTTTTGATATGAGGATTCCAACTCATTCTGTCATCCAAAAATGACGCCCAAAAATGTATGTTCATTCACCCTTTCAATTTCCTCACCATCAATTTGTATTTTCTCACAAGTATCTCTTCTGCTATTACTAAATAGCGTAATTTTAGTTTTACTTAGATTCAAGAAAAATCTATTTTTATCAAACAATTTTTTTAGAGTAATTATTTTATCTAAAACTTTTCTTATTAGTTCTTGTGTGTTTTCTGCAGAGCAGAAAAGCTGTGGTATCATCTGCATATAGTACTAGCTTTAGGTGTTTTGTCACTTTGCAGACGTTGGTAATGTATAGGTAAAATAATTTTGGTCCAAGTATTGACCCTTGTGGTACACAACATGATATCTCTAAATCAAATCTCTAATTCCATACCTTTCTAAGTTTGTAGTTAGGATGTTGTGATTGATTGTATTAAAAGCTTTCGTTAAATCAATGAATACTGAGGCTGCACACTTTCTATGATCTATAGCATTCGTAATTTCCCCTGTGATTTCAATCAGTGCCATAGAAGTGGAAATATTAGCTCTGTATCCATATAGGCGGTCCGCAAGTATGTCATTCTTATTGAGGAATTTGTCCAACCTACGGTTGAAAACCATTTCGATGATTTTGGAAAATTGAGGTAATAATGAAACTGGTTTGTAGTTTGTGAAATTATTTTTATCTTCATTTTTGAAGATTGGAACTACTTTAGCTGTCTTTATTTTGCCTGGGAATTTGGAATGATAGGTTGCTGATATACTGTGGGTTAGCGGTTCTGCAATCTCATTAATAACCATTTTTATCGTTTCCCTTCCAATTCCATACAATCAGTTGATGTTTGTAGTTTACATTTATGTGCAATGTCAATGATTTCCTCTTTGGTCACATCAGTGAGAAACATGGAGTTAGGCTTCCTGTCTTTAGTCTCCTTTCCTTCCTTCACTGACCAGGATTTTGGGATCTCCTCTTCCAGATTTGGTCCAGTATTTACAAAGTAGCTATTAAACTTCTCAGCTACGTCCCTCATATGATCATTATTAATAAAATTTCCAACTGTGAAGTATTGAGGGTAGTCTGCTTTCTTAGTGCCTTTCCTAATAATTCTGTTCAGAATGCCCCAAGTAGCTCTAATGTTGTTTTTATTCTTATCTAGTATTGGTTTATAATATTCTTTCTTGCACATTCTCAAAATATTTGTTAGCTTGTTTTTATATGTTTTACATGTTTTTTCAGCTTTTTTTGTTTGTTGAATGATACATTTCCAATAAAATGTATTTTTTTTCTTACAGGCATTTTGCAGACCTTTTGTCATCCATGGCTTATTATTCTTCTTTCGCTTGTTAGAGATTTATCTCAATGGACATGCTTATTGTACAGCTTCATATAGGTCATTAGAAAGTGTTCATATGCTTCATCCACATTGCTTCCACTGGACACACTCTCCCATCTTTGTTCATCCAGATTTTTTTTGAAAGCATTGATGCTGTCCTCTGTCTGTAGTCTTTTGCAAGTTCTTTTGTCCTCCATCTTTCATTTTTCGTAGTTTTTGTTGTAAATTGTAAAACACTGGGAGATGGTCCAGTTATTCGGTTACGTGAGGATGCGTTTTTTTTATTTTTTAAATACAAGGTCATGTTGACACCATTTTTTGACCGAGGGAGAAATACCAGTTTTTAAAAATACCCTGCTACCTGTCGACAAGGCGTAAAAGAGTTGCTGAAAAATTCGAAGCAGACATAAATACAGACAATAACCCAGGTGAGATGGAGTCCAGAAATACTACACAGTAAGAGCCAAAGCTACTACGCGGGAGTGTCAGAGAAGGCGAGGTAGTCCCAGGAACGATCTGGCAAAGACTGTTTTCTGCTGCCATGCTTAAAAAGGCCAGACAGGTAATGGGCAACAGGTGTGTGCTGATGGCTCCGCTTCTGCATGGCAGAAGTGCACTGAAAGACATGTTAGACAGCCTTTAGCAGAGCGACGACACAGAACATGACAGTGAGAGTTTGACAAAATTTAATTAGCACTAAGGACTAGATAACGTAGAATCCTATGCACCTTTAATCCCGGTTCTCTGTACGTGCAATGCGGGGATTGGGATGTACCAATATATTGTACCCCTGTGGTTGCATTCTCAGGTTGAGACAAACTGCGCATGGCAGCCGCTGAATGTGTCTCTATGTGGACATAAATTTTTTTAACTTTACTTTTTTTTTCTTTGAAGTGTGGATGGACATTTGTTTTACATCTGAGTCCGGGAATGCATTTTTTCGTGTCTGTTCATTCCTGTTTGAAATTTGTACTTTCAGAAAATCATTTTATCTTCAAAAGGTGGGCGCTGCAAAAAATGTTTGGGAACCACTGCACTAGCTTGATGTATTGGTTTATATTTATACAATACATCGATCTGTGTTCACCAAATTGCCATTCCAGATGACATATATTCATCTAACAAAGGTAATCAATCCATTTAATCGATACTATGAAATAAATCATTGAATTTAAGCACAGCAGGTTTTATATGGATGTGTTTTTTTTAGCTATTTTAATGATGAAATCGTTAAACGTTACCCTTGTTACAGTTTGATTTGTGGTAAGTTGATTAGTCATGCCTGTTGATTGTGGTGCACAGATGATGTCATGTGATGCTGAGCGTGCGTGCACTGCCAGAAGAGTCCCAGTGGACGTCCTAAAATGTGCAATTTTTCATAGGACATGGGGTGTATTTTCATTGGTTCTTCTTCCTTTTCAATTTGGTATGGGATTTATACTGAGTGTTGGACCACATCCATAGTTAAGTCCAATTTTAAGCCTTTCAAACTCATGGACGAGATAAAAGGTATGTACCAAGCGTAAAGTAATGCTGATGTGCACGCTGAACAGACCAGTCGTTTAAGAGTCAGTTTTGGGAGTCACTTTTGTTCTGGTGTATGTTCCATTATTTCTTGCAGCGTGTTGATCAAACACCTCCTCGTAGCTTTAATATAGTCTGTGCAAATGGTACAGTATATAGGATATTCATTCACTGGAATGTCTATCTGCACATGAAATTTCATTCTATCGGGTGGTCAGAAATAACTTCTTTAACATTTTGGTTGAAGAAGTGAATGAGGTATCAAATTAACTTAACAAATAAACTTCCCTAAATTGCATGACCTTCTACAGCCCACACTCTTCAACTTCCTCAGTTGTCTTTATATGCAAATGAGCTCTGACAAGCTTTCAAATGGAAAATCAAATGCACCTCTACCACCTTGTGTTCATTTCTATGGCTTTATACTGCTTCAAAATGGACAACTACTGTATATGTGGGCTGTTGTGTCATCACCTCTTTGTGCCACTCTCGCAAAAAAGGTAAAAGACGTATAAATACAGTACATCTTTGGATTGAACGTTCGGGTTGAAGAAAGCATATTAATACGTCCTTGGTAGTGAATGAGTTAAGAATAGTTGTGAATTGAATGCGAGATACAATATTGCTTCCAAAGGAATTGCTTAATTACGCAGATCACTGTAAGCACTTTGTCTGATAAGGTCAGCGAGGCAGGTCAACTCATTGCTATTTTTCGTACAGGTCCGCGGGCCACATTAAATTGCAGTGCGGATTTAATTTCGCCACCGGGTCTGAGTTTGACAGGTTTAAAATCACAAGAAACAAACCTCTGTGTTTGCCAGGAAGGCTTTCCCCACCAAGAACTAAGCCATCTTTTGCATTGGAATAAAATATTTATTTCACTTGTCCAAAACAAATTATTTCATAATGTTTATTTACTTTAATGATTTTTTTTTGGAATTAGTTTACATTCTGTCGCTCTCTATTACCAAAAACCTACCATAAGAACTATGTTTGTATCTTTGTGATGTCTCTAAATAGAGCCACACCATGGTTTCGTGCAAATGAGCCGAGGTGACGCTGCACTCGACAGTGATTACGTAGCATCTTAGTCTTCTTTAATTCTTGTCACTTTGGTCAGTAACATCTCTTGAAAAGTGCTAACATTAAAACTATTTGTATAAATGAAACAAAGACATCGTTCTGTGTACAAGATAACATGCTCTTATCATTTTGTGTAAAGATAGATACTTTCTTCATCTATAAGAGACTGCTATGGAAACCTGAGGGTTCATGGCAAAACAATATTCTTGCATGACAACCGGCTCATTATGTAGTAGCATGTATAATTTGACATTATCTCTTTAGTGGCCAGGATAAAATGATCGATCATACTCGATGCAATCTAATGTAGAATTTGTGGATTGATCATTACATGTATAATGTTGGCACCATTCTGATTTAGGAGTTTATTTTGAGAAGATCATGTTTGCGATGCTTAGTTTTAACAGCTACTGAGCAGTGTATCCTTTGTTTTTGTTGTTGACCTTTATCTATTTATAGGTCATAGAGAAATGACAGTGAGGGGCTGCTTCACTTGTAGCCACTCTTACGCCTCTAAAAGCTATCATCATTTATTCATGAAGGTCGACACCAACCTTGACCAAAACCTTGATCGTTTTCTGCGATTGAACTAGAACCCAAACCAACTTTAGTTTGGTAGTTATTCCAGCAAGTATTGCATTATATTATCACTTTACCACAGAATGCAATAGCCACATGGTTTTAATTTGTTCTTTTAATTCTTGAGGACTTTTCTTCCAATTTTAGCGTCTCAGATCCTTGTTCTGTCACCAGGAGACGTTTATTGGTACCTCCTCCAAATGGAAATTGGTGTATCTAAATCGCTATATTTAATCGCCTAAATCGCACGGTGTTCGAGTGGGTAGCACATTGCACTCACAGTCAGGAGGTTCCGGGTTCGAATCTCCATTGGGCATCTCTGTTTGGAGTTTGCATGTTCTCCCCCGTGCATGCGTGGATTTTCTCCGGGTACTCCCCCATGCCTCCCACATTCCAAAAACATGCATGTTAGGTTAATTGGCGACTCTAAATTGCCCTGCGATTGACTGGCGACCAATCCAGAGTGTACCCCGCGTCCCGCCCAAAGCCAGCTGGGATAGGCTCCAGCATACCCACGACCCTAATGAGGATAAGCGGCATTGAAAATGAATGAATACAGTGTGTCTGAAGGTCACTGTTTATGCAGTGGTACGCATGGCTGACTCAGTTACATCGATTCTTGCTCAGTAACTGTGTGCCAAAACGCAAACATGAATGACGAACAAAAAAAGCATGAGCATAGTCTACCGTAATTATAAATTCATAAGAGTATAGCTAAATGTTTTTTCATAAATTACTTTTGCGTTGAACATTTGGAGGTCAATGCGAATATTTGACTTCCAAGCAGTTTGTAATGCAGCAAAATAAAATGCAAAGCACTCACTCAATCTACATGTCTTCAGGGTCATACAGCATATCCCGCTCAGTGAAAATGGATACTGTTAATGAGTGAGCGAGCAGCAACGCTTTGCAATAACTGTCTGACAACACTGCCCCAGGCAGGCGGGCTAAGTGACAGACGGCCAAGCTGACTGGAAAACTGCAGGGACAGTCATGGAGGACACAGGAGGCGACAGCCTGCCAGCTGAAACCCACATCAGGGTTACCGTTAATTTCACCAGCAATGATAAATAAGCAAGCGAAATAAAGATGATGACTTAAATTACATTGCATCATTGCAGGTGACAAAGAAATACAACGTAATTAGTGAACTGACTTTATAAATTATTTTAGTAACCATATGGCAGTGTTATAGCAGGTATTCCATCACATGTTTAACAATAATGGCTCTCATTGTAACTGTACTGATGCAGTAGCATGGTGGGTATAAAGAAAACGTCATACATTACAGCAGTGGTTCCCACGGTTTTTTTTGCAGTGCCTCCCTTTTGGAGATAAAATGATTTTCAGCCCCCCCCATCGAAAAGTATGGTAAAAATGAATAGTGTTTGTGGTAGCTGCGCCTGTCGTAACCCCCCCCCCAAAAAAAGGGCCCACTGCCCAGTTTGAAAACCACTGCATTACAATGGAAATGTTGTCATGGCACATCCTGTTACTCATATTTACATGCTCTAAAAATAGCTCTGAAAATCTCCATGAATTTGGTTGAAACCAGTTAATTTAAAAGCGCTTGACTTTTTCAAATTCAAGTTTATTGCTTTTGATACGGTTATTCGCATTATTATGCCATACACTGTATTACTGCATTAATGAAAAAATTGTCTCAAAATAATGTTGACAATAATATCATTTTTGATTAATAATCTGTAGGACAATTATCGTCCACCAAAATTTGTTATTGCGAGAAGTTGCCAGAGAAATTGTCTCAAGGCACTTTACACATGGAGCAGGTCCAGAACCACACTCCCCTTACGTTAAAGAGAACCAACTGAAACCCACGTGAGCAATCATTTGCAAAAGTCCTTCTTAGGAAGAAACCTCAAGCAGAACTCAGACTTCTTGGGCGTGAGTCTGTCTTGACCGGTTGGGTCGGGAAAAAGAGACAGAGCAGAGGGACAGATGGTAGCGTGACAGAACAGGATAGAGGGGTAGAGAACAACAGTCAACAACAGTCAGATGTTGAATTAGTCTAAGTTAGGCCATAAGCTAGAGTTGCAGGTATAAAATGATAATAGTAAAATAGATAATAATACATTAGTTTTATTGCAATGTTTTTTTTTTATCATATAAACACTTCCCTTAACAGTACAGTTTCAGAAGCTGCAAAAGAAATGCCATCAATTATAGTATACTCAAGTAAATTGGCCTTCTAACTTGGGAAAAATTGCACTACTTCTCTACTTTTGAGGTTCTATATTTGAGGTAATGTTGACTGACATGTAATTAGTACATGTATCCATTTACAGGTCCTGATCTGGAGAGACTGGCTATTAAACTGGACACTAACACACTATTTCATCGCTGTAAATAGTGATAAAAAGTATGACCTACCTGCCAACTAGTATTTGGTAAAAGTGAAACGACAATAAATTGACTGTTGACATGTACTAAAAAAAAGATTGAGTGATAATTTCTTGTGAGAATGAACAGCAAGGATTCCATTACAGCAAATATTGTAACTCTAATGTTGCTTGCTGTCCATCATTTCAGTTGGGGGACTCACTGTAAGTTGTTATGCAGCCTTTTGTTCAGTCTTTTTTCTTTTGATCAAGAGTTTCCATTACACAACAGAGTACAAGGAAGAATCCACAACAGACTTGTTTGGAATGTGGGAAAAATCTGTCATAACTCTTTTTCAACAGTGCTGAACAAAGTCGACCAATCATCTCTCAATCGGTTGGGAGCAGCCAGTCGCCCAATGATGCTTGAAATCAGCTCTGACTTAAAAGTGAGTCAGAATTGGCCTTAAAACTGGTATGCCTTTTTTAACAGAGGGCACTGTGGTTTGACAAATTTGACACCAATAAATATTTAAAATCATGGCAGTAACAATCAGGAAAGCACACCAAGGGAGATCCTGGCAAATAAGCAAATACAAAGTCATTTAGGATTTTATTCAGTTTAATAGGATTACGACAGGATATTTGGCCGCTTGACAGGCACTGATGAAAAAAAGTTTGGATCACACTGAGGCGCTGTGAAACTTGTGTCACCATGCATAAGCCTGCCATCGCCTTTAGCAATTGATTTTCAACTGACACTCAAGTGGCTGTTTCGAAAAGATGACCTGTCAGTGCTTCTCATGGGAGGGCATCCAGCGAGGCATCACAAGGAGAGACTCAAGCGAGAGAAAGGGTAGATTGGGACACAAGAGACCTATAGACCCCCTTTTTTTTTATCAATACCCTCATGCTGGTCGCTAACAAGCTCACGATTCCTGTATACATAGATAGATCAAACATACATTATAGAACATAAATATATGGATTTAACTGTGTTTTTAAGCTGCTTACTTGAGAAATAAAAATCACAGTCACACAATCCAATAGTCTACCAACAATATTGTCATTGGGAAATAATCAATCTATTGAAACAAAAAAAGAATAAATTGCATTACAAAATGTAACTAAAGAAGAGCCACATTGACTTACAGATATGTAAACTAAAGCTTTTTTTTTAACGCCAAAACTTCAATTTTGTGCTCACAAATAAAATAAAAACTGAAAATCATACACGTGTTTTTAGTTAGACCAGTGCTTCGCAAATGGTGGGGCGGGACCCCCGGGGGGCACAGTGAACTGTCAGGGGGGATGTGAGATTCTGAGAGTCAGAGGGTACTGTTAATGTTAGTGAAGACCTGCCAACAGGTACAAATTTATTGTACTCAACATGCTTTTTGACTGTTGAGTACACATGTATGCTCTCCATTTTGTTGCATTTTCCTGGTAGTTTTGAGATCAGTCTGTACAGTACAAATAAATTGATATTATCAGCTTCTTAATTATAGTTCAAATTGGGGGGGGGGGGGGAACACTACTGTTCCCTGGGGGGCATGATAGAAAATAATTGAGAACCACTGAGTTAGAGACAGCAGCTACAAAGTGAGGCATTCATTCATTTTCTATGCCGCTTACCCTCATTAGGGTCACGGGTATGCTGGAGCCTATCCCAGCTGACTTTGGGCGGGAGGCGAAGTACACCCTAGACTGGTCGCCAGTCAATCGCAGGGCACATACAGACAAACAAACATTCACAACGATGGACAATTTAGAGTTGCCAATTAACCTAACTTGCATGTTTTTGGAATGTGGGAGGAAACTGGAGTACCCGGAGAAAACCCATGCATGCACGGGGAGAACATGCAAACTCCACACAGAGATGCCCAACAGAGAATCAAACCCTGAACCTCCTGACTGTGAGGCCAACATGCTACCCATTCATCCACTGTGCGGCTCAGCAATTCAGCAATTAACACTGCTGTCTAAATTATGATATATCTCAATCCACCCAGGTATCATTATAGTTGCACATTACTTACAGACACATGGGCTCCAAGGCTGAAGTGTATAGAAAAGTATTCTTTAAAATAACGTGCTATTTTGTGTGCCAAACTGCGTCACAATAAGCTTAACACAATGAATTATGTGGCCCCAAGATTTTGCCAATACGGATTAAATTTTGTGTCTTTACTCTAACCCCCTTTTTTCTAAAATATAGCAATTAATAAATCATGCTGTTTCGCGGTTATTATTAGTCAAAACATACACCTTTTGAAGCTAATGTTTCATGCCGAATATGAAGTATTTTGAACCATAAAAATGGCTCAATGAACTAAAATCCAAATTTAAGGCATTAAAAAGGCGCATTCAAACACGTTGATGTTTTCTCACAACAGGCACAATAATCCCTACAGTCACTTCTTGTCCTTCTCTCACTGTACTCCCCTAGGGAACACATTTATTGTAGTACACACAAGCACAAGTCTTATTTATGTCTTAAATGGCTTATTTACTTGTGTTATTTCTACACCATTTGATAATATGGGTTGTAAAAGTGATATAGGGTTGTTAGTTTATGTCTGTAGGGCTCAAAAATGGTAAAACCCGTATTTAGACGGTTGTAAACAGGTTTCCTATGTTCTGACTATGAAAGTATTCCCTTTAAAATAAGCAATCCTACTACATGGAAGTTCACCTACCACGGTTGGGGCTGGAATATCGTCGTCCCTTGTTTATGCGGTTAATTTGTTCCAGACCGGATAAAATTAATGCGTTTTCTAACATTCTTAGAGCTCTGTTGATATGAAATAACACACCTATAGTCACCTTTACGCAACCTTGCAGAGTGTATGCTACTCAAGATGGCTGCTAGCAAGCGAGCTAACCAGCGAGCTAACAAGTTAGCCCAGTGGTTCTCAATTATTTTCTGTCACGCCCCCCCAGGGACCGCACATGTTGTTGTGCCCCCCCTTGTTTGAAATACTATTCCCAACTGATAATATGTATTTATTTGTCTGCACTGAACAAACTGAAACCAGAAAAATGCAACACAATGGGGAGCTGTGATGTGAGTATAACAAATCTGGACATATTGACAGGTTTACACTAAGAACTCCCTGCTTTCCGTGCCTCCCGTGACAGTTCACCAGCCCCCACACGTGTCGCACCCCTATTTGGATTTTTTAACAATACCGGGCCTCACAGTGTCTGCAGAGAAGGATTCCGGCCCCACTTAAGGCTCAAGTACCAAATGCATGTACTGCAAAGACTGCAATGAAGTGGTGATAAAAATCATCCCCCCACCCATTTGCACTTCAGGCACTTTTATAATAGCTTTATTAGGGTTGCTTCTTACACTGCTCAAATTGCTCAAATTGCTTGCACCCGAATTCATTGGCGCCACAAAACCATATGTCCCCTGCCCCAAACAGTTTTCAGTGACTGCTCTCCTGGTCATTTGAAAATTAAGCAACAGCACTTTCTGTATTTGTCAGAGCAGATATAACTTTAAGAGGAAATTCACTTTCAATTGGCCTTCCAGCTTAATCATCACCCCAAGACCTATACCTTGAAATGGCACTTTTACACTTCGGTATGGTGCATGGTTACTGAACTAAAAATGTATTTCTGCTGACACCAAAAAAATGATCATATGCATGATAACAATGCATATTAACACTTCGTAATGTTTTACACATGACCATTACTAAATATTTGTAAGCGTGTATAACCAAATGATCTGACAGAATGATTTATTTTATGTATCACACAAGGGAGTGAAGTTCATTAACTCCATGAAGCTATGTTGTGAGACTGAAGACATTGTATGGCTTTTCCAGCAGTGTGTGTCATTGCACAACTAATTAAGTGTCACTTTGAATATGACAGATTACTATCTGGTGATGGAAAATCTCCAAGACAAGGAAGAGTCGTAGAATGGGCTGTCACCGTGCTACTGAACCATGCATACTATAAACTATCACTGTGAACACCTTCTCATTCAAGCACATTCTAATTGTGATCGTATCCAACTGATTAATTAAAACACCCATTCCAGTGGAATATGGTTTAATGTAACATTTGGTCATCATATAAGCTTGCTCTGGATCATATTGTACTTTCAATCAAATATACACAATAACAATACTTGTTTGTTTAGCAACGTTTTTTTTCCATGTTGCTGTTTGTGTTACATATATGTATGCAGGCAGCATTTGCTGTCATGCACCCCTCCAAAGACAGAAATGCCGTAACACCACCCTCCCTTCTCTCGATTTGAAACATTTTTGAGGACCTGTTGTATTTATTGATCTGTACAAACCACTGTATGAGCTGCTGACACCAGAATCGTTCAAGCATAAAGACCTGCCAACTTGCCAACAGGGTAGGCTTTAGGTTTCTATATATATAGAAAATCAATAATGTTTATTTTTAATGGGTTTTTTTATGTTTCAGTTACTCCTGGGATATCTCAAGGCTATGGCAATTGAAAGCAATGGTGTATCAGGTTAGGATATGGAACATATATCACCTGACCAATGCCCTTACAAGCATAACTTCAACTGTGCTAATGCAACTTTGTTTTAGAAACATTTATATTAAAGTAGGATATATTAAATAGCTAAAAAGGCCTGGGTATCTCCCTTGGGTATTTCTGTGCGGAGTTTGCATGTTCTGCCCGTGCGTGCGTGGGTTTTTCTGTCTTGGAACTCTCCCAGGCAGGCTGTTTTTGGCCAGTGCCTTTCTTATGGTGGAGTCATGAACACTGACTTTAACTGAGGCAATGAGTTCTGCAGTTCTTTGGATGTTGTTGTGGAGTTTTTTTTGACCTCTTGGATGAGTTGTTGCTGCGCTTATGGGGTAATTTTGTTTGGCCAGCCATTCTTGGGAAGGTTCACCTTTTGTAGATAATGGGTCTCACTGCTCAAAAAAATTAAAGGAACACTTTGAAAACACATCAGATCTAAACGGGGGAACAATGATCTTGAATATCTTTCCTGATAATAAAAAGGTGAGGTATTAGTTACAAAATTATGCCACATAATTTAGAAAGGAAAATGATCACCCTATAGAGGGGGAAAAGCAAAGATACCCCAAAAATGAAAGTGAAAAAATGATGCAGCAGACTGGTCCATTTTGCCAAAATGTCATTGTAGCAACTCAAAATGATTGTCAGTACTTTGTGTGGCCCCCACGTGCTTGTACGCATGCCTGACAATGTCGGGACATGCCCCTAATGAGACCACGGGTGGTGTGCTGGGGGATATCCTCCCAGATCTGGACCAGGGCATCACTGAGCTCCTGGACAGTTTGAGGAGCAACGTGGCGGCACCGGATGGACCTAAACATAATTTTGTAGGACTCTGGCAGTGCTCATCCTGTTCCTCCTTGCGCAAAGGAGCAGACACCGATCCTGCTAAGGGTGTAAGGACCTTCTACAGCCCTGTTCAGCTCTCCTGGAGTAACTACTTGTCTTCTGGAATCTCCTCCATGCTTTTAAGACTGTGCTGGGAGACACAGCAAACCATCTTGCAACAGTACGTATTGATGTCTCATCCTGGAGGAGTTGGACTACTTGTGCATATATACATATATACATATATATATATAAATAGCCAACGCAAACAAATGCAAAAACTATTACAGTGTCTTAGTTTAATTCATCTTGGATCCTCTAAGTGAGTCCTGCCCTGATCCCGCCGTCATTTCCCTGTCTGTTACCAGTTCCACAGTTTCTCCAGACTTGTCAGATTCTTATACAGTTACATTGTTGTTCATTGTCACATAATGTGATGTTTTATGTGTCTTTTTTTAACTTATGCATAAGTCTGTGTATAACAGTCACTTGAGTGGTTTCTTGTCTGTATTGCATCAGCCGATAATTCCCTGTCAGCTCAACTCAGTACAATTTGTCTAGATGACAACATTACAGTTTTGGATATTACTGTAGTCACACTAATCCCTCCTTTATGGCAGTTAATTGGTTCCAGACTCGTGATAAGTACAGTTCCGCAAAGTAGAATTTGTTATTTATTATTGGAATATGTTTGTAGTTGAAGCATCAAAAACATATTTACATCCTTCTAAATCTTTTAATCATTATTACAACACTCTAGACATGAAAGAACACCTCTATAGTCACGTTTACACTTGCATAACCCAATATTGTAGACATAGGAGAAAATGAGCCATTTGAGACACAAATACGACGTGTGCTTGTATGTGCTGATGTACATGTTCTGTTGTTGGGAGAGCTGAGAGGGGAGCGGACAGGAAGTGATGTTGGGGGTTCAGAGTTGAGTTTTAGCTTTGTGTGGTTTACGGCTGCAAGAGTAGTTTATGTTAGGGATTATTGTGCCTGTTTTATAATCCAAAACTGCAGAAAAAGCATAAGGCTATCACACCACCAATAGAATTAGACAATATACTTGTGGGATGTGTACTAACTTGGCGATTTTGTTGCTAGATCTGGCGACATTCCCTTTACAACCTATTTTCTCAAAAGCGACTAGTGACAAATGTAATTTTTTGTGGCGTCATCGGAGAATTTTGTGGTTTTGTGAAAGCACATATTGTTCTGCGTTTTGTATTCTTACTGAGCAGCAGCGGGTGCTGTTAACAGGTCTGGCCCGCCCAAAGGGCGTCACAAGCCGGCAGTATATAGTTTCTGTAGATCACTGAGAGCATAATGTGCAGCTGTTGTTGTGTTGTGTTTGTTATGTTTATCTGAGATAAAATATTAGTTTTTTAAAATGAAATTATGACTAATTTTGAAATTAACAAACCAAGATCAAGATTATTTGTTCTAAATGTAATTAAGGTGTTTTTACTCAATTTTTTAATGCTTTTTTCATACATTTTAATGACATTTTACAAGATCATATGCAAAGTAGACAAAGTCATCTAGTGACTTCTAGGACAGCCAATATCTGCATTTCTTACTGAAAAGTTGTTAAATAGTTGACTATAGTTTGTCATAGTGATTTATTCTGATTCAAATCTTATGTTATAACTGTAACAAGTCATTGCTTTCGTTAAAACCTTCTTCTAAAAAATTAGGAACTATAGCAACAAGCCAGTCTTTTGAACGGCTCATATAAAGGGACCGCTTCTTTAGAGCTGCTCTCTTTATTGAACCATAAATATATATAAATAACAGAGATAACCTTAAAACTTTACCCGACAGAGCAGGCATTTTACATGCAAAGAAAATGAATAAATGGTATAATCTTTTATTGCAGTTGCATATTTAGTTCATAGTCATCATGTGATGTCAAATCCAAATGTTTCAGCAAAAATAAAAGGCACTGGCCTTAATGTGCCGGGATTTTTAGGCACAAACTGTGATTGAAACAAGACTAATGAAATGTTTTAGGTTTCAGGTATACCAGTTGGAATGTACAAGGTAAAAGCTGGGTTAAAGGAGAGAATAGATCAATAGACACTGCAATAAAGATTCACTATTAAGTATCATCTGATGTAGTGCATCACGTTCCATATAACTGATGACAATAGCAGAAAGACTGAGTAACCGTTATTCACTTTAAAGCAGAGTGCATCCCAATGGACGTGGTAATAAGTTAATCACATTTCAACTCTCTGAAGGGTAATTGAACAAGAATGTTTAGTTTTTAATATCAACGTTTTGCTCTTTCATGATTAGTCAAATAGTGGATTGATTGACATCAAAATGTTGTTCATCCACAAACCATTTTTATTAAACTGTAAAGGCTAGTTTTTTCTAGTTCTTCAGAGCGTATTGGTATCCGAGAAGTAGTCACTGATCACACAATTTAAAAGGTATTCAAATTGTATTACACACCAGAGCAATATATTCGGATACAGTGCTGGATGGTATCATCAATGAGAAAGCAATCCCGATAAAAGTACACATTATGCTGCACATTTCTAGAAAGTGAAATCAAAAGTTACTGGTGTGTATCTACTTCTTCTCCCAATAGTTTTCCATGAGACGTATGCAAGTGGTACGCAACTCTGGTTGAGTTACGAGAGTGTGTGTGTCAGCAGCTGATATAAGGTCCTACGTGAAGCTCATAGATGCCCCCGAGGCACTGAGCTATTCAACTGAATCTATTGTGGTGATAATAATTTGTAACAAAGCCAAGGCTAGACACAGCCAAATTAGCCCACTTATCCAGTCGCATACATATTGTATGTAAACTTTACCATCAATGGTAATGTCCAAATTCTCCCAATTATTTGGATCCCACACTAATCAATGAACACCTTATTGATGAAGACAAAAGGGTAATTTATTATGTATATACATTTAACAAAAATATAAACGCAGCACTTCTACTTTGACGAGATATTCGGTCCAACTCACAGAAGGGGCATATAAAGATGATTATTGCGCAGTTTTGCCTTAGGCTGGCCACAGTAAAAGGTTCTCTAAAATGTGCGCGTTTATCACACAGCGAATGTTATGAGGAAGCGTGCAACTGGCATTCTGAGTGCAGGAATGTCCTCCAGAGCTGTTGCCAGTGAACTGCTTTTCCATAACCAAACGTCTTCTGGGCATTCCTTTAGCAGAGGAATATTATCAAAACAATTGTCTTTGACATGTGTGGAGCACAATACTGAGAAATTTGACGGTGTCCATTTTGCTCACATTCCTTGGTCCATTCATCATGGCGAACTGGGTCTTTTGGTAACCTGAATAAGCGTACATTATTCTTTCTTCTCAAGTGTTTGAGCAAAAGCCTGCCACACGATAATCAGGCATAATATCAAAAAATACAGTATGTATAACAACAACAGAAATTCAACAATGAACGACAACACCACAGCACAGAATCAGTGGTGGGTCGTCCTGGAGCTGATCTCACATCTGCATTCTGCACCAGAATAAGGGGAGGGCCTGCCTTTAATGACGATTTACCTTCAGCAAGAGTACGAATAAAGACGGGCCGTACTTGTTTAATGCTCGTACTCAGCAAAATTCATTATCCACAATGGATACTTGCGTAAAACAAGTACCCGGCTCAGCCCTAGTTAAGATTCAATATACAGTACATTTTTCCCTATACTTAAAAGTGTAAATGCAATGTTCTAATGATCTATTCCCATGCAACTTTGGGGAAGTGTTTTTCATGAAAAAAAATCTAACTCCACATTGTATCAGGCATTTGACATTAGCGAGTCCACTGCGCAAATAATTTGAGCATGATTCCATAAATGTGTCTGAAATGCAGACAAATCCAAATTTATTTGTAACTGTCCTGATTGTGCTCCCTTGTCTTTAAAATCAAGACTGATGATGATGCAGAGTTTTGTGGTAGATTTGATTTATGCCTTGGCTTGGAGTTTTCTAGTTAACCAATAGAAGCTGGGATATTTAAATTGACACTCTATTAGCTGTGCACAAATTGTAGGACAGTCAGTGGAAAGACAGTTGTAGTTTTTGCCTCCTATGTGATTGCTGAACGCTCCATATTTGAGTGTGAGATGGATTTGAGGTCATCAATTAAGCTTGGTCGGATTAATCTCACCATCTTAATTGATTTATTTCAAGTAAACAGATTGACGGTCTCTCCCAACACGGTTTTAAATAGGGCTGGGTGATCCTACAAAAACTTTTACAAATGTGGTTGGAAATGTTCAAACATAAAAACAGTGTTAACACGGTTGTACTTGCCTATAAAAAATAATGAAGACATAAGTGGAGGACATACTGTAGTTTGTTCCTCCGTCCATCATGACTGGGTCTTCCTTCTCATTACTCTTCTCTACGGTCTGAGCAAAAGTCCCATGCGTCCACACTTGACCTTAACTCTGTTAACCCTGACTAAGCTCAGTCTTGTTTTATCACCTGAAGGAGCACCAACTTTTCTTCTGGCACGCGGTAAAACTAATTAAACTTGGGCCAGAGAAAGCGTCTTGTGAGAAGGGAAATGAAGAGAATCAGCTTGGGTGACTGATGTTGGGAGGGGACAGATTAACAAGTGCAGGAGAGAGCTCTGTCTTTCAGTCACTAATCCATAATGTCCCAGATATACAGTAGACTGGGGCTTTTGTCAGTAAAACTCTGCCTTCTGATCTTCCCAACTCTTTGTCTACCACTAAGCATCCCCCTCCTCTTATACCTCGCACTCCTACCCTACTGTAAGTCTTCATATTCGAGGGATCAAAGATAAACATGGGAGCGCTCACTTTTTCAGGCAAGATGAAAGGGTGCTGGCAGTTGAAAGCAGCAGCTGGGGCACACGAGATTGCTCTCTAAAACACCACTTGAATAAAAGAGCATAGACGACAAGAAAGCATGAGGTATAGGAAGTGGTTGTTTCCCCCACCCCAAGTGTTTACATTTATCACACGTTGACTGCAACAGATCTGTGTCTGACCTTATTAGAAAAAAGTTCAACTGTAGCCTGGGGATGACGTACAGATGGTGTACTTTGCTTTTTATAGAGCGCGCAACAACATAAGATTTTATGCACATCCTTCCCAGCCCAGACAATCTGACAGTCTTCTCATTTAAAGCCCTCTAACTACAACTGATGTCCGTAGCATAAATCTGCTTTTGCCACAACAATTACCTACTGATGAGGTCAGGAGGCAGAATTTAACCTACGAGCAATTCTAACCCGAAAGATGTTGGGCGCTGAAAAGGGGGAAATTAAAAAAACACTTAATTTAAACAATTCTACAGTCAGGTATACTATCTTATCATTCCTGTTTTTATTAGACATTAGACTTGGTTGCCCTACAAGTGCTTTGAAGTTTGGAAGCTACTGTACGTGTAGGACATTATGCAATTCCTTTATCTTAACCCAATGCCACAATTTTCTTTCAGTTCATGTACCGTAGTGCACGTAAAAAAACACAGTGGTTTATCCTTTGGCATGTTGAAACTTGTGGTAGCAATAAAGATGTTGACGGACAATATTGCTTGTTTGTTCAGCCATCTCGGATCGGACACCCAAAGTGCTGTGATGGTGAGTATGCACGGTATTATGGTATCCTGTCAGGTACTTTCAATTGGCAAACTCAAATGAGAATGTTATGCAAACTAGTCCTTTAGCCATATTATAGGCTCCCTCCAGGCAAAGAAAAAAAATAAGGAAGCTAATGTTGCTAAAGGGGTGAAGTTGTTATATTAAAGTTATATTAAAAGTTAATTTCTCCCTTTCATTTGTCACATGGAAATATGTACAGTAATCCCTTGTTTTATTGTGGTTAATTGCTTCCATACCCAACCATGAATTATTTATTTATAAATGGAATATTTTTGTCAAAACTGTTTATGACCTTTAAAATAAGTTTTTTTTTTTTTACATGTTAGAGCTCTTTAGACATGACATTACAACATTATAGGCAGCTTTACATTTGTATTACCCAATATAGTAGACATAATAACAGAAAATAAGACATTTAATACATAAAGAAGACTCTTGCCTGTGTGTGTTGTCAATGGTGGCATGGTGTGGACAGGACATGGGGTTGTTTTTTAGCTTGGCATGGGTTACGGCCGCAACAGTAGTTCCTGGTAGGGAATATTGTGCCTGTTTTTAGATCATTCAAACCTACAATAAAAGCATGTTGTCTGGTGCTTGTGTGTCTCACTAAACATGACTAATATTATTGACACCTCTTGACCAGTGTGGGATATTGCATATCATCCCAGCATCTTTCAACGTGTCTTCTGAATGCCTTTTATTTGAGTTTAATTGTTAGCCATTTGTTATGCTTGCCATTTTCTCATCCACATTTTTTGGCTGATAGGTCATATTCAACCACAAAACGGCACGATTTATTAAAATATTTTTGAAAAAACGTGAGAGTGAAGCCATGGAATTGGAATTGGTAAATGAACAGATTGACATTGTATCACCATGCATTTAACCTACTCATTAACTGTACCTAAAATGTCAATTTAATTGGTGATGAAATGCCAGAATTATTCGAGTAATTTGTTTGTTCAGTACAGTATGTTGTTTTTCACATCACTTTCTGGCAACGCTAAAATTCCTATGATAGTCTCTATTAGATAACCAAGAGAGCGTTAATTTGTTCTGTCACTATGTGCGAAGGTCGCATATAGTGAGGTTTTTGAGCACACACAGTTAGATGAGGTGTCCCCTAATCTACTGCATTTTTTTATGTCTGGGTTGTGTTTTGGCTTTGACTTTTGACTTTGGCTTTTTCACCTTTTGGATGTTATTTAAACCCATTGCCACATGACAGCATGCTTATACAATCTTTGTGCAGTGTGTCGTTAACTGGATCTGTGTTATGCGGTGTCGGATTCACATGTGGCAACTGGATATGTGCAGTACTGTATTACGTCTGATTAATCAAAGTTCAGATTGATTACTTATTTAATATTATGTATTTACTATAATTATTTATTACTATTATTTATAATGACAAATTAATCAATTACTGATTAATCAAACGCCATATGAAAAAACTACCAAGATTCCACATCCAGGTCTGTTACAAGAAGGTAAAATCATACTAGTGAAATCTAAAAAGCTGTCTGAAACAGTTTAACATGACCACAATTGGGTTGCTTAAATGACATGCCTACCAGACTCAATGAATGCTGAAAATGAATACTTTGTGGTATGCATTGATGCAGATAGATTTGGTGTAAGAACAAAGACAATCATGCATTATTGCAATCAGCTTGATTCATTATGTCTGACATAGAATATATGATTTCACTCATTCATCTGATTGGAATATTTCATGCCCATATAAAAGACACCATGTAGATGTGCAGGCTTGGTGCAAATCACCTCAAAAGCATTCACGGTTTATATATATATATATATATATA